>CM052436.1:136222204-136235747 GCA_028533085.1 Varecia variegata | reverse complement strand
ATTTGACTACTCCGAGTACCTCATATCAGTGGAATTTGACAGTATTCACCTTTTGTGGCTGGCGTATTCACTCAGCACAATGTCCCCAGGTTCATCCATGTGGTAGTATGCCTCAGAACCTCCTTGCTTTTTCAGGCTGAGTAACAATCCACTGTATGTATCAACCACATTTGGTGTCTCCATCACCACTGGTGAACACTTGGGTTGCTTCCACATTTTGGCTATTGTGAATAACACTGCTATGAACGTGAGTGGACAAAAATGCCTCTTTTAGATTGTGCTTTTGATATCTTTGGGAATATGCCCACAGGTGGGATTGCTGGATCATACAGTAATTCTGTTTAATTTTCTGAGAAACCACCATGCTATTTTCAATAGCAGCGACATCATTGTACATTGTCTCCACCAGTGCATGAGAATTCCAATTTCTCCACATCTTCATCAACACTTATTTTCTTTTTCTTTCTTTCTTTTCTTTTCTTTTCTTTTCTTTCTTTCTTTCTTTCTTTCTTTTTTTTTTTTTTTTTTGAGAAATTGTCTCATTCTGTTGCCTGGGCTAGAATGCCCTTGCATAAGCCTAGCTGATGGCAACCTTAAACTCCTGGGGCTCAAGCAAGCCTCCTGCCTCAGCCTCCTAAGTAGCTGGGACTATAGGCACTTGCCACCACGCCTAGGTAATTTTTTTTGTTTCTATTTTTGATTGCCCAGATAATTTTTTTCTTTTTTTTTTGAGACAGAGTCTCACTTTGTTGCCCGGACTACAGTGCCGTGGCATCAGCCTAGCTCACAGCAACCTCACACTCCTGAGCTCAAGTGATCCTACTGCCTCAGCCTCCCGAGTAGCTGGGACTACAGGCATGTGCCACCATGCCGGCTAATTTTTTCTATATGTTTTTAGCTGTCCAGATCATTTCTTTCTATTTTTAGTAGAGACGGGGTCTCGCTCTTGCTCAGGCTGGTCTCGAACTCCTGAGCTTAAACGATCCGCCCGCCTCGGCCTCCCAGAGTGCTAGGATTACAGGCGTGAGCCACCGCGCCCGGCCTCAGATAATTTTTTTCTATTTTCAATGGAGACTGGGTCTTATTCTTGCTCAGGCTGGTCTCTAACTCATCACCTCGAGAGATCCTCCCACCCAGCTTCCCACAGTGCTGGGATTACAGGTGTGAGCCACCATGCTGGCCACCAACACTTACTGTTTTCTGTTGTTGATTGGATACTACCATCCTAAGGAGTGGAAAGCGGTTTCCACTGTGGTTTGATTGCGTTACTCTGATGACTAGTGATGTTGAGCATCTTTTCATGAGCATGTGGCCATTTGCATATCACCTTTGCAGAAATATCTATGCAAGTCCTTTGCCCATTGTTTATTGGGTTATGTGTTTTACGATTGTCAACATGTGGGAGTTCTCTACATATTCTGGACCTTAACCCCTTATCAGCTGTATGATTTGCAGGTGTTTTCTCCCATTGCATAGGTTGCCTTTGGCTCTGCTATATCCTTTCATACACAGGACTTTTAGATTTTGATGTCATCCAGTTTACCTACTTTTAATTTGTACCCTGTGCTTTTGGTATTATATCCAAAAATCAATGCCAAATCCATTGTCTGAAGCTTTCCTCCTATGTTTTCTTTGATGAGTTTTATAGTTTTAGTCCTTAAAATGTAGATCTTCAATTCGCTGTGAGTTAATTTTTGTGTATGGTGTTATGTCAGTGTCTAATTTCATGTTCTTGCATGTGGATGTTCTGTTGTCCCAGCACCATTTGCTGAAGAGACTGTCCTGTCCCCAGTGGGTGGTCCTGGCACCCTTCTCAGAAAGCATTTAACCACCCATGAGCAGGGTTGTTTCTGGGCTCAGTGTTCTACCCCATTGCTCTGTAAGTCTGTCCATGCCAGGGCCACCATGTTTTGGTTACTGGAGCTTGCAATGAGTTTTGAAAACAGGCAGTGTAAAGACCTCTGAGTTTGTTCTATTCGGGATTGTGGTCCTGTGGAATTCCATATGCCTGATACTTTGCTAAATTTCCTTTAGTCCTGATAGTTCTTTTGTGGAATCTTGAGTGTTCTGTACATATGAGATAATGTCTTTTGCAAACTGATAACTTTACGTCTTCCTTTTCAATTTGATTGTCTTTTATTTCTTTCTCTTGCCTAATTGCTCTTTCTGTTATTGGCGTCATGAGATTACATGTGTTTGCATCGTTTCTTCAAAAACGTCAACAGTAATAGGATTTTTTGATACATTAATCTCTTAAATCGTGTATAAGACAAAAATGGTAGTAGCTTTTGTAATGCTCCATGTATTTACCTCTACCAGAGGTCTTTATTTCTTCACAGCACTTTGAGTTCCTGTCTGGTGTCCTTTCTTTTCAAGCGGAAGGACTGTCTTCATTGCAGGCAGGTCTGGTGGTCTCAGCTTTTGGTTATCTGCCAATGTCTTAATTCCTCCCTTATTTTTGAAGCACAGTTCAAGAACTTTTTTTTCTTCCACAACTTTGAATATTTGAACCCACTGACTTCAGGCTTGTAAGGTTTTTTTTTCCTTCAGCGTATTATGGGGGTACAAGTGTTTAGGTTACATGTATTGCCCTTGCCCCACCTGAGTCAGAGCTTCAAGCACGTCCATCCCCCAGAAGTTGTGCACCGCACCCATTAGGTGTGAATATACCTATCCCTTCTTCCCCTCCACCTGCCCGACACCAGATGAATGTTATTAGTATATGTGCACATAAGTGTTGATCAGTTAATGCCAATTTGATGGTGACTACATGTGGTGCTTGTTTTTCCATTCTTGTGATACTTCACTTAGTAGAATGGGCTCCAGCTCTATCCAGGATAATGTAAGATCACCATTGTTTTTTGTGGCTGAATAGAACTCCATGGTATACATACACCACATTTTAGTAATACACTCATGCATTGATGGGCACTTGCGTTGTTGCCACATCTTTTCAATTGTGAATTGTGCTGCTATAGACATTCTAGTGCAGATGTCTTTTTTATAGAATGTCTTTTTTTCCTTTGGGTAGATGCCCAGTAGTGGGATTGCTGGATGGTAGTTCTACGTGTAGCTCTTTGAGGTGTCTCCATATTACTTTCCACAGAGGTTGTACTAGTTTGCAGTCCCACCAGCAGCATATGAGTGTTCCTATCTCTATGCATCCATGCCAACATTTATTGTTTTGGGACTTTTGATAAAAGCCATTCTCACTGGAGTTAAGTGCTACCTCATTGTGGTTTTGATTAGAGATGTTGAGCTTTTTTCATATTTTTCTTGGCCATTAATATGTCTTCTTTTTGAAAAGTTTCTGTTCATGTCCTTTCCCCACTTTTTAATGGGGTTGTTTGATTTTTTCTTGCTGATTTTCATGAGTTCTATATAGATTCTAGTTATCAGCCCTTTACCGAATGTGTACATGTAAATATTTTCTCCCATTCTTTCAGTTGTCTGTTTGGTCTCATGATAGTTTCCTTGGCTGTGCAGAAGATTTTTAATTTGATCAAGTCCCATTTATTTATTTTTGTATTTGCTGTGATTGCCTTTGGGGCCTTCTTCATAATTTTTTTCCCTAGGCCAATGTCTACAAGAATTTTTCCAACATTTTCTTCTAGAATTTTTACAGTTTCATTCCTTAGGTTTAAGTCTGTCTACTGTGAGATGATTTTTGTTAGAGGTGAGAGTTGTGGATCCTATTTCAGTCTTCTACATGTGGCTATCCAATTTTCCCAGCAGCATTTATCAAATAAGAATTCTTTTCCTCAGTGTATATTTTTTTCCCCCTTGTCAAAGATTAGATGACTACATGAGGATGGTTTTATATCTGGCTTCTCAGTTCTGTTCCATTGGTGTATGTCTCTGTTATTGTGCCACTACTATGCTGTTTTAGTTACTATAGCCTTGTAGTATAAGTCTGGTAAATTGATGCCTCCCAATTTGTTCTTTTGGCTTAAGATTGCTTTTGCTATATGGGGTCTTCTCTGTTTCCATACGGAGCACAGAATTATTTTTTCCAGATCTGTGAAAAATGATGTTGGTATTTTAATAGGAATTGCACTGAATCTGTAGAATCACTTTGGGTAGTATAGACATTGTAACAATGTTGATTCTACCGACCCATGAGCATGGTATGGTTTTTCCCCTGTTTACATCCTCTGCTATTTTGTTCCTCAGTGGTTCATAGTTCTCTCTGTAGTGGTCTTTCACCTCCTTAGTTAAATATATTTCTAGGTATTTTATTTTCTTTGTTGCTATTGTGAAGGGTATTGAGGCTTTGATTTGGTTCTCAGTTTAACTGTTGTTAGTGTATAGGAATGCTACTGATTTCTGTAAATTGATTTTGAACCTGAGCCTTTGCTGAGTTTGTTTATCAATTCCAGTAGTCTCATGGCAGAATTTTTGGGGTTTTCTAGATATAAAATTGTATCATCAGCAAAGAGCGATAGTTTGACCTCTTCTGCCCCCATTTGGATGCCCTTGATTTCTTTCTTTTGTCCGTTTCCTCTGGCTAGGACTTCCAGCACAATGGTTTGAATAGAAGTAGTGGTAGAGGGCAACCTTGTCTGGTTGTAGTTTTAAGTGGGAATGCTTTCAACTTTTCCCCATTCAGTATGATGTTGGCTGTGAGTTTGTCATATATGGCTTTTTAAATTTTTAAGTAGGTCCCATCTATGCCTAGTTTGTTCAGTGTTCTTAGCATAAAAGGGTCCTAAATTTTGTCCAATGATTTTTATGCATCTATTGAGAGGATCATATGGTCTTTGTTTTTACTTCTATTTATGTGGTGAATTACATTCATAGGTTTGCATATGTTGAACCATCCCTTCATCACTGGAATGAAGCCCACTTGGTTGTGATGGATTATTTTTTTGATGAGCAGCTGAATTTTATTTGCTAGGATTTTATTGAGAATTTTTGCATCTATATTCATAACAGATATTGGACTGTAGTTTTCTTTTTTTGTTGAGTACTTTCGTGGCTTTGGTATCAGGGTGATATTGGCTCAGAAAACATGTTGGGGAGGATTCCTCCCTTCTCTATATTGAGGAATAATTTATGCAGGGTAGGCATCAGTTCTGATTTGTAGGTCTGGTGAAATTCCATCTGGTCTAGGACTCTTTTTTTAGGAAGGATTTTTATTGCTACTTCCATTTCGGTACTTGATATTGGTCTGTTCAGGAATTCTATTTCTTCCTGATTGAACTGAGGGAGGCTGTGGGTTTCTAAGTGTTTGTCTATTTCCTCCATGTTTTCAAGTTTATGTGCATAGAGGTTTTTATGGTATTCATAGATGATATTTTGTATTCCCATGGTCTCAGTTGTAAGTTCTCCTTTTTCATTCCTGATTGAGCTTATTAAGTGTCCTTTCTTTTCTGCTTCTGGTTAATCTAGCAAGAGGCCTGTCAGGTTTGTTTATTTTTGCAAAGAACCAACTTTTTGTTTTATTAATCTTCTGTATAGTTTTTTTATTATCAATTTCATTTAGTTCTGCTCTGATCTTTGTTATTTCTTTTCTTCTGCTGGGTTGGGGTTGGTGTGTTCATCCTTTTCCACTTTCTTGAGACAATTTATTAGATTGTTCATTTGTGATCTGTCTGTCTTTTGGATGTAGGAATTTATGGATATAAATTTTCCTCTCAGCTTTAGCTTTAACTGTGTCCCACAGATTGTGATAGCTTATGTCTTTTTTATCATTTAGTTGAAATAATCTTTTGATTTCCATCTTAATTTCCTCCTTAACCCAATATTCATTCAGCAGAAGGATGTTTAGTTTACATGAGTTTGTGTAGAGATGTGCGTTTCTGTTTGCGTTGATTTCTAATTTTATTCCACTGTGGTCTGAGAAGATTCATGGTATAATTTCTATTTTTTAAAATTTTTTGAGACACGTTTTGTGGCCTAGGATATGGTCAATCCTACAGAATGTAACATGAGCTGATGAGAAAAACGTATATTCAGTGGTTTTTGGGTAGAATGTTCTGTAACTGTCAGTCAGGCCCATTTGTTCTAGAGTTCTGTTTAAGTCCATTGTTTCTTTGTTTATTTTCTGTTGGAGGCTCTGTTCTGCCAGGGCGGTGTTGAAGTCCCCAGCTATTACAGTGCTGCTGTTTATAATTTTGTTTAGGTCAAGTAGGATTTGCTTTATGAATCTGCATGCACCTGAGTTAGATGCGTAAACATTTAGAATTGCTTATATAGTGTCTGTCCATCTTTGTCTTTCATTACTTTTGTTGATTTGAAGACGAAGTTATCTGAAATCAGAACTGCTATGTGAGCTTTCTTTTGGCTTCCATTTGCATGGAATATTGTTTTCCATCCCTTCACTTTGAGTCTGAAGGCATCCTTGTGGGTTAGATGTGTTTCCTAAAGACAGCAGATACCTGGCTTGTGCATATTTATCCATTCAGCCAGTCCATATCTCTTTAGTGGGCAGTTCGAGCCATTTACATTTATTGAAAGAATTGATAAGTGGGGCAGATTTCTGTTCATCCTGTTGAGTTGAACTTTTTTGCTTTGTTTTCTCTCTTGAGCCCTTTGGTATCTGGCCTTTGACCTTTAGCCTTTGGATGATTTTACACTGGTGTTTATTGTGAAGCTCCATGTGTAACGCTGTTCTGAGTACTTCCTGGAGAGCAAGTCTTGTCCTGATGAATTCCCTCTGTGTT
The DNA here is from genome assembly GCA_028533085.1 of Varecia variegata. Taxonomy (NCBI): domain Eukaryota; kingdom Metazoa; phylum Chordata; class Mammalia; order Primates; family Lemuridae; genus Varecia; species Varecia variegata. The sequence continues at coordinate 136,229,082 of CM052436.1, read as the reverse complement.
TGCTTGTCTGTGAAGGTCTTTATTTCTTCTTCATAGAAGAAACTTAGTTTTTCAGGTTACAAGATTCTAGGCTGTGCATTACTCTATTTGAGAAGAGTGAGAATGGGCCTCAGTCTCTTCTGGTTTGTAAGATCTCAGTTGAGAAGTCTGCAGTTAGTCTGATGGGTTTTCCTTTGAAGGTTACCTGCTTCTTTCACCTTACAGCTCATAGGAGGGCCTCTTTCTTGTTTATTTTGGCCAGTTTGATGACTATGTGTTGTGGTGTCTTCCTGTTTCAACTGAATCTCCCAGGAGTCCTTTGAGCTTCTTGTGTCTGGATTTCTAGATTTCTAGCAAGGCCAGGGAAATTTTCCTCCATTATATCTTCAAATAATTTATCCAACCCTTGTGTATTTACTTCTTCACTGTCAAGGATGCCTATAATTCTCATGGTAGGTCTCTTCACATAATCCCACATTTCTTGTAGGCTCTGCTCTTTTCTCTTATTTCTCTGCTGCATCTCTGTGACTCACTTGTTTAATTGAGGGGTGTTATCTTCAATCTCTGAGATTCTTTCTTCTGTTTGATCTACCCTATTCTTGAGGCTTTCCACTGTTTTGTAATTCCTCAAATAAATTCTTCATTTCTACAAGTTCTGTTTGATTTTTCTTTAATATTTCAATTTCTTTAGTGAATTTTTCTTCCAAGTCCTTGATATTTTTGTGTGTGGCTTCTTTGTGTTGGGGATCCATTTTCTCTTGTATATCATTGAGTTTTCTTACAAACCACATTTGAAATTCTTTTTTTGTCATTTTAGTGTTCTGTATTTGGGTGATATCCATGGCTAGGCAGCAGGTGTTCCTTTTTGGGGGTGTCCTTTCAGTTTGATTCATCATACTTCCAGAATTGTTTCTCTGATTCCTTCCCATCTGGAGGAGCTGTTGCTTCTTACCTTTGGATTTTCATTTAGATAATGACATGCCCAGATTAGTCTCTGAGCCAGTAGGTGGTGCTTGTGGTTGAAATTTGATCACACCCTGTGTGATGAGTCAGTAAATGCAATAAAAGGGCATACAAATTGACCTCCCTGTCTGTACGTGGCGATTGCTGGTACAATCTGCTATGTCTTTGGGTCCTGTAACCAGCTCTTATTCCTCTGGAGAAACACTCTAGCACCTCAGGTGGTTGGTGGGATCCTGGGACTTCCAGGTGTGTCCTTATTCTCCACCTCAGCAAGGGGAGGTGGGGGAGTGATGCTGAGTGGGGCTGGGATGGGTGAGCCTGCCCTCAAGTTCCACAAATGCTGTTAGCAGGAGTCAAAGGTCTTTTCTCTGCTTCTGGGTAAAACTGCCAGGGAGGGGCTTAAATGGCCCCACTCAGACAAAACGTCTGCATGTGGAGGTGGGGCTGTCTCAGACCTGCAGTCCGGCAGTCTGGAGCAGGCCTCATTTCTTTCCAACCCCCCTATTCCTTGGTTTCTCCCAGTCCTCTGCTGGTAGGAAGGACCTTAAGCCATCAAAGCTCCCCTATTGTGATGTAAGCCAGAAGGTTCCCTTCCTAGGATCATGGCCTGAGCTGGGAGCATGGCCCTTCCATGGGAGGAGGGTTGCAGTGGAGCACACTGCAGCTAGGACCCACTGTGCTCTGCCCCTGAAGGCACACACACCTCAGTAGACTAGTTCACAAGTTTCCCTTCTGTGCCCCTGGGCAATGCAATCGAGACTGGGGTGTATAGGATCTAGCCTGCAGGACTGTCCCTGGGCCCTGGATATTAAATTCTGACTATGCCACGGAGAAGAATGATGGTCTCAAGTCATCCACGTGGTGCTCAGGCTGGATGAATGTCTCTCTGTCTCAGAGTTTGCCTTGCTCTAATGGAGTCACCAGGAAAGCAGGACCAGGGAGGCCAGCTGGTAGGGAGCTCATAGTCCAAGTACCCCTCAGTCTGCTGCAGGGCTCCAAGAGGAAAGGTCCCATTCCCTGAGGATTTCTCTGGGAGGTGGCTAAATTGTCTTTCTCAGCAGCCACAGGTCAGGGAGGAGAAGGGTAGAATGAAGCAATATGTTGTGTGCGAGTCGGCTTGGGTGCGTGGGGCAGAACGTGTCCTGAGGGAGCTGGGAGCTCGGTGCCCCGTGCACAAGAGGCTCACCATTCACTGGTGGCAGCCAACTCTGGGCTAGTGTCGGCAGGTCTGTAGCAGCTCGGGACCCCACCAGCAGTCTGAGATGCAAGAGAGGGGAAATTGAACTGCTCCACCTAGCCTTGTCGCTGGTCTCCAAGCCTCTCAGGGTTTAGACTCTGCTGATGCCTTTCTCCTTCCGGTTCTGCTCTGCACCCTCTTCCCATGGAGTCTTCTGTAGGTTCAGGCACCCTTCCTTCCTACCCTCATCTGATCTATGTTTGTCTGCCTGTTTGTTTTTTTCACTTTCATCTAAAATCTTTCCTTCTTGCAGAGACACTCTGACTGAAAATGTTTCTCATTCTCCATCTTGGCTCTCCCTCTGGCCTCTAAGGTTTCTGATGACAAATCTGATGATGATCGTGTGGGGAAATTATGATGACAGTTATCTTCCTGACAGCTCTATAGATGTTAATAATGGACCTTATTGTGTAGCTCACACCACAGAACACATTTTTATAGTATCATGATGTCAGCTATGCTGTAGCATCACTCTGACACCAATCAGAATTTAAAGAAAAAGAAATTGAATATTTCAAGTATAGACATTATGAGGTCTTTAATAGCCTAAAATTATTACAGATTTTCAAACTGTAAGGAGGGCCTTGCTGAAATAACAGGAAAATCTCTAGTCCCCTAATGTTCTAATGACAGCTAAAGATCAATCCTATGAGCTAAAGATCAATCTCTCTGCTGGCAGGCAACCTGCTGGGACTCTGCTTTCACAAACATCAGAAAAGGACCATAAGAAAGGAAATGTAAATCTTTTTCTTCACATTCACCAGTTCACATAGGATTTGTTTCTATAGCCTAAAGGTGTTCCTGAGAAGCTCCCAGATGCCAGAGCAGGGGGTAAGCTCCAAGACTTCATTTCCTGGCCAAAACCATATCTCAGGGGCAAAAATCACATCCCTGTGATAGGCCTGACTACATTTCAGAGATAACCAAGTCTTCAGGAACAGAAGAAACAAAAAAGACAGACAACTTGATTTCTTTCCACTACCTGCTAATGACTCCACAACAATGACTATTTTCCTCTTTGTCCCCATAAAGGCAGCAAGCCACTTGGCCTCGCTGCTGGCAACTCCCTTCTCTTTCTTTGGGATGCCACCTCATCTCCCTGCTCTCCGCCCCACCCCCATTCTCTCTCTCTCTCTCTTCTCATTCTCTCTGTCCCTCTAAAGGGTAAAATAAACTTTTTTATATTTATATCTTAATCTGTGTGAGAAATATTTCTCAACCTGCACCGTGAGCTCCCACTATAAATGGAAAGGTTCCTGAAGCATTGTATAGACTTAAATTTCTAATAAACTAAATATCGATCTCCCATCCAAGTACTAACTAGACCCAACCCTGCTCAGCTTCTGAGATCAGACAAGATTGGGCCCATTCAGTGTGGTACCACCGTAGACTTAAATATCAATCTCTATAACCACGTGAACAAAAAGCACTTGCTTTCTTTAAGCAGGAAAATATTCTTATGACTAAAAGAGGAAAAAACCACTCTGGGTTATCCCCAGCCCTGAGTAGCCCATTTCTTGCTCTGACATCAGAAGGAGCTATGGTTATAGAATTACTCAAACCTAGGCTGAGTGTGCATTTCAGTAATTCCATAACCAGTCCTTATCGCCCAGAAAGCTGCCAGTGACCTGCGGAGTTTGACCATAGTGAGACTGTTTCATCCTTGCCAGTCAGCACATTTTGTGTGGTCAGCACAGTCAGTGTTGTTTGCCAGTAGTGTTGGCATAGTATAGTCAGTACTGTTTGCTAGTAGTGCTAGCATATACAGTTAGATTGTCTGTCAGCAGTGTTACCATAGTATAGTTAGTGTAGTTAGTGTTATTGGTATTGCTGGCCTGGTTCAGATAGCTAGTCCTGTTAGTATTCCTAGCCTAGGTAGTATAGCTGGTGTTGTTCAGCAGTTAGTTAGCACAGCTAGTATAGAGTTAGCACAGATAGAGGTGACCAAGAAGCAGGGCTTGGCCTCTAATTTGTCCACTGATGTGCTTAACAACTATAAGCTCCTGAAGAATGCTGGCTGGTGCAGCATCACCAAGGTGATGCTGGCCCGGCACCTTCCTGGGACTGAGGTAGCCATCAAAACAATGTCCAATCAGAGCCTTCACGGCCTGGAAAGTGTCGATATGGAGGTCAAAGCCATGAGGGGCCTGAATCATCCAAATATCCCGAAGCGGTTGGATGTCACTGAGACTGAAGACACCCTCTATTTAATAACAGAATCTGCCAGTGCCTGAGACTTTCTCCAGCACGTACTGAGACACGGCACCTGGAGCAGGAGGCCTCACCCAAATTCCAACAGACCCTGCCGCCATGCAGCACTGCCATGCGACCAGATCGTCCACAGGGACCTGAAGCCCCACAACATCCTACTTGATAACAATGACAACATCAAACTAGCCGACTTTGGCTTTGCCATGACATTTAGTGAGGGGAAGAAGCTGGACACCTTCTGTGGAACTCGTTGTTTTTGTGACCCAGAAGTTCCCCAACGAGGACTACATGGGACCAGTGGTAAACGTGTAGAGGCTGGGGTAGTCCTCTACACCATGACAGCCAGGACTCTACCATTGCATGGAGAGAACTGGGGGAACCTTCATGCAACATCACACCTGCAATGTTGAGAATTGAAAACATTTCTGAAAAAGTTCCTGACCTTTGACCCCAGGGAGAGGCCCATGCTCCTTCAAATGATGAGGGGGATGTGGGTGAATGGGCAGGAGATGCCAGAGGAGACCAGGAAACCACAGTGACTGCCTGCACGAGTCCCTGTCCTACCACGGTGCCCTGCTGCCATGGCAGAGAGCCAGGAGGAGGGACCTGTCCCCAGGAAACATCCAGGGAAGCCTCCCACCAGGCTGGATGGCCTGAGGAGAAGACCTCAACCTCCCCTCTCAGCACGGCCAGGGCCGCAGAAGCTCAGCAGGAGACTTGCCAATGTCACCTTGAAAATACACCCCTTCCTGCCAGCCCAAAAGACCTGCGCAAGCAGGCAAACAGGGTGGTGGTGGTGGTGGCCAATGCTGAAGCAGAGAGCAAGCGACACACTCACACGTGCGGGTGACAGCGGTGGGTGGGAGCCGGGAACACGCAGCCCGCGGCCTTCAGAGGTGTCCGAGCCACACTAGAGTGAGCTGCGGCAGGGCCTGGAGCCAAGAGGTCCACTCCGCTCCCAGCGTGTCCCCTTGGTTCCCCACTTTCCTTATGCTTAACAGCCCAGTGCGGTCACCCAGTGCTGCTGTCCTTAAAATCCCTTCCCTACCCTTCCCCCTTCCCCTTTCCTTCCCGTCCCCTTCCCCTTTTCCTTCCCGTCCCCTGTCTCCTTCCCTGCCCCTTTCACCCTTCCCTTCCCTCTTCCTTTCCCTTTTCCCCCTCTTCCCTTTCCTTCTCCCTTCCCTTCCCTGGCTCTCACCCCTTCAGCAATGCCTTGTTGTTTCATTTCATCAGAGATTACAATGCCAATATGGGAGACTCAAATATATTTGAATTAGTTTGTGAAGTAACTTTATTTCTAGGGACCTACACTTCTAACAGGCATCCCCTCCATGGGCCCATCCCAGGCGCTGACGGACCCCTCCCTGCCTTCCTGCCCAGCACCGCCCTGCCTCTGCATCAGCAACTTAGTGCACGTGGCCTGTCAGTTTCCCTGCAGGAACAGCCTCACCTTTCTGCCCACCGGCAAGCTCACTGATAGCAGGCCCCAAGTCGTCCTCAAGTGTGTGTCTCAGTGCCTGGCACTGTCCGCGCACACAGCGAACATTTAACATGACTGCAGGTGGAGCCTGCTCTTCCAGGGGACAGTCATAGACAAGCTACCATGAAACCACTTGCATCGCAAGCGCTGTTCTAAACACACCACGTACACATCCGCTCATTTAATCCTCACTAAAACCCCCTACAGGTAGGTGACATTTTCATCTCTATTTTTCAAATGGGGAAATGGAGGCACAGAATAAAAGGGGTTTGCCCAAGGTTGCACAGCTAGTAAGAGGCAAAGCCAAGATTTGAACCCACTGAGTTTACTGTGAGTTTAAAACACTGCTTTTAACTACTAGACTGGACTGTTTCCCAGAGAAAGGAGATCTAGGAAAGAGCAAGTCCTGGGACCCCAGGACTCCACCCCATTCCCACTCACCTCCATGGACCACCATCCTGAAGGGATCAGGGCTAATGGGACTGTTGAATTTTCTACTGATTTGATTGACTTGGTAAGTAGGTGGACTATAGGATCCATGCATAACTGGCCTGTTAGGAGGGTGTGAAGACAAGAGAGCCGTGGGGGTGTGTAAGTGGCAGAGAATAGGCAGGAGGAAATCATGCTCACAGAAAACCTCTAGGCCATGGGCTGGATACGTCAGGGTCTGCCAGGATGGAGAAAGGAAGGAGGAAGGCAGAGAACCAGCATCTGTCCAGCATTCACTGTGTGCCAGGCACGGTGCCAGATGCTTTTCCTGAGCCAGACCTTGGCCCTCCTCTGCCCCCTGCATGCCCTGCCCTAGGCCAGCACACTGTGCTCATCAGTGCTGAAGTGACATTATCTCCTTTCTGAGCTGGGGGTCCCCACAGAAGGAAGGGAAGGCAGCCCCAGGCTAAGCGAGCGGAAACCAAAGGGGTGGGCGGCCAGTGCCTGTGGCCTTGCAGATCCATTTCACTGCAGGCAGAGCTCTCACGAACTACTTTGCATCTTGTCTAGAAGGATGGA
>CM052436.1:136170918-136215835 GCA_028533085.1 Varecia variegata | reverse complement strand
ACCAAAGCAAAGGAATGGAAACATCAGTGGTACCATTTGCAAGGAATGGAACACTGCACAGCAATGAAATAGAACAAACTACAGCTGCATGTAACAACATGGGTGAGTCACACACAGAAAATGTACAAGAAAAGATACAGAAAAGATACAAGAAAGCACATGTTGTATTGTTCTACTTACACAGAGTTTAGGAGCAGGAACTGCTAATCCATGAGGGTAGAAATCAGCTTTTGGGTGTGGGGAGCTTGTGGCTAGGAGGAATCATGGTAGAATCTTCTGGGGTGCTGAAAATGTTCAATATTTTTGTCTGGTTTGTGGTTACACATGGCCTTTTCATATGTAAAATTCATCAAACACTTTTGTGTACTTTGCGGTACAGTATAGAATCTTTCCCTCAGATTGTCCTTCAGCCTGGTCCCCATCTCTAATTTTATAATGAAATCAACAGTCATATGACAAAATAGATTTCACTTGCAAAACACACTTCCACTTTTTTAAAATTGAAATTTGATCATCCGTAAGCAAGTCTGCCATGAAATACATATCTGCCCCAACTACTGCAGGTCAGCACTGCGGAGTTGGGGCCAGGAAGGGGGTCTTCTCTTCTCTGGGCTGAGCAGCCATCATGGGACAGGTCTCCAGACTCTCCCAACCCCACACCCAGCCTGGGGGTCTCTCTGACTGAGCAGGAGACAATGATGAATGTAGGAGCCCAGCAGAGTCTTATCAGAGCTGACATCACACCTCCTTCACTCTAAGAGTTCACTGCCGAGGCAGAGACATGTCTATTTAATGAGCATTTATATTTACCTGGCATTGTACAAGGTTCTTTCAATGTTTTAGCTTATTAATCTACACAGGCAAAAAGAAATAGGTGTCATCACCCCCGTTTCATAGATGAGTTACTGTCACCAGCTGGTTAAGGATTTTAAGTCAGGTCTACTCTGATCTCAAATGCAGTTCTTTTCTCAGATACTTATACTCGGTCCAAATGTGGCCACCACAGTCAATTCTAAGACCAATGCATCGTAGACAGAGCTATTCTAACTGCAAGGTTCTGGGAGCCCCTGGCTGATCAGGCCCCTGGAGAGCTCCAAGCACCTCTGTGTTGATTGGCTGTGGGATGCTGACCTCAGTGCAGTCCTAGGTTCCCAAAGGCTCGCCCTGGACACATCCCACCCACCCCAACCTGGAAACTATGGAAGGGCTGGCATCTTTCGCTGTAAGTGGACCTTTGGTTACAGGGGGCTGTCAGGTGTCTGGAGCTTTTCGGGGAAGGAGTGGTGCTGGAGGTACCCTGGGCACAAAGCACGGTGTTAGATACCTTTCTTAGCCGTCTTAGGTACTCCACGAGTAGTTGGGATATTTCAAGACTTTTTTTTTTAATGATATCTAGTGGACTTTCTCCTCCCCTAGGTGCAATCTAAGGTCCTAATTAGCAAGGTGTACCTTTGTGGAGAGTTCTCAGTGGAATAATCCACTTTTCAAGCTGCACACCATCCATTGGTGTGCACAGTACTTCTTTGTAGTATTACCACTTTCTATCTTCACAACAGCCCTGAACATCAAATATTGCCTCGCCGTGCAGATAAGAAAACAGGCTCTTGAATAGTAGATGACCTGCCCCAGGTCACACAGCTAGGAAGTCTCAGAGCTGAAATGTAAACTCTGGTGATCGTCATGCCAAGTTGCCATGACTCATTTAAAGAGACCCCAGTGCCTCCCGTTAAGGCATTGACAGTCCTCAAAATTGTGTTTACTAGATGCTTGGAAATTTTGTTTTGAGGGCCAAACAGTAAACATGAGCATACTCTATCACCTTTCTTGGATTCAAACATCATTTGTTAATCAGCATAAATGCAGCCTGCTTAACAGAACACAATCCAAACTCCATAGTCTACAGGGCTCTGCATGAACTGACCTCTGCCAAGCAATCTGATCTCATCTCCTACCACCGTCTCTTTCGGGCACCATGCTCCAGCCACACCCACCTCATTGCTACTCCTTGAACCCACCAAGCTCATTCCCAACTTGGGATGTTTGCACTAATGGTGCCTCTGCCTGGAATTCTCTCCTGTCAGACCTTTGTATAGCTGCCTGCCTGTCACTCAGCTCTCAACTCAAAGGTCCCCTCTGCAGGGAGGCCCTCCCTGACCACACAAGCTAAGTAGCCTCCTGTCACTCAACCACATCACCTTGCTCCATATCCTCCCTGGCACTCTCCACGATCTGAAACAATCGACCTGAGTTAGCAGTGCGTTTCCTTTTCTCCTGTCTAGAACCTAAGTCCTATGAGGGCCGGGGCTCTGTGGGTCTGGACATCACTGTATGTCCAGCATTGTGTGCAAGCCCAGTTATTCTGCTTCCAAACTGTGTGACCTTGAGCAAGTGGCTGGACCTCGCTGTGCCTCAGTTTACTCAGCTGCGACATGGAGATAATTATAGTACTTACTTTCATGGGTTGTTACAAAGATTAAGAGAGATGACTCATGTTAAACACTTAGCCTAATGTCACAACCTTTATGTTCCTAAATGACAAAGGTTTGGGGTGAAGACAATGAAGTGTTGTTGCTACATCTCCCAAATGTTAACCCTCCTGAGAAAAAGAGAACCCACTCTGAGGCTACAGGGATTTAAAATGAAAGATCCTTAACTGCCTCCTCAGCTTATTCCAGACCTATTCTCACCTTTGCGCTTTTGTCCCTGTGGCTCCCCTCCCCTGCCCCAGCTCTAGGAGACTCTCAGGTTGAACAGATTAAAATAAATAAACAAGTGAGCAAACGAAAACCCATGAAATAAGTGTTTGTTGATTGCACAGCATGCATTTAATCAAGAGGAGGCATTTTCACATTGGCTTCTTAGTTCCAGAACCAACCAGACAGGGGTGGGACCTGCAGTCCCAGGCCTGGAGAACATGCCACGGGAATGCGGATGTGGCACCTGCCCTCTCAGCCACTGATGGAACAGACCTTTATCCCCTTCGGGGGAAGCATGTCTCACGACTGGTAGGCGACCCCACTTGCCCCTGTGTTGCCACTCCAGCCCTCTGCGGGGCCCGCCTGAACAGTAGGCCTTCAGAGAGGGACCCAGTGCCAGGATGGACTTCCATTTCCCCGGGGGAGCGAAGGCGGGCACTGAATCCACCTTCTGGGTCGCTGCTCGAGGAATCTTTCTAAAACACACTTCTCACGGCTCCTGCCCCTGCTGAGTAACCTTCAATGGCTCCAACTGCCTTCAGGACAAAGTCTGGAGCCCGGGTGTGGCATTGGAAGCCCCTTAGAGACCGGGCTTAACCTGCCCTTCACCTCCCCGCACCTAGGCTTGACTCAAGTTTCCAGCTGTTCTCACTGTTGGTTCCCAGAGTGGGCCTCCCCTTCCTGAGCACTCCACCTCTGGCTGTGGCCTCCTCTCCCAGGCAGGCTCTCACTCAGCCTCCTCAACTGTCCTCTGCACCAGGAAGCTGTCCCCTCCCCTGCCTGGACTGCCCCCAGCCCTGCATTACGTTGTTATCCCACTGAACCAGAGTTCCTGTGTCTCCCCCCAGACTGAGAGCCCCTCGAGGGCAGGCACGGCACTGGCTTCATGTCTGTCCCCAACACTACCCGGCACGGGTGCTGGCACCAAGTGGACAGGGGCTCAGGGAACTTCCAGCATCACAGACTTCACAATGGACTTCGACACCAGTGAAATTAGGTCACCTTTTCAGGTGGGGTCTTTGCCCCCAGGTTTTACCCACGTGTGTTCACCCAACCACCGCCGAGCAAGGAGTGAATAGAACAGACGGAGCTCACGTTCCACAAGGGGGAGGCAGCCAACGCGAAAGGACTCACATGAACCAGTGATGGGTGACAGAGAGTGTGTGGGGTGGGAGGGGGGACCCGGATTCTGGAGGGCTCCTTGGAGAAGGAGACGTTTGAGCCTTGATGACAGGGCATCAAGGGGAAGGTGGGACAGGTGCCTTGGGCCAGGTTCTCTCACAGCCTCTCAATGCCTCCGTCCGCACTGCCTGCTCAGCAGTGCACTGTTTTTGTGCAAGAAACCTGCATGTGGCAGGCGGAGGAGGTGGCATTCGACAGCACAGGGTCTGGGGTTGGCAGGGGTCCAGAGTGGCCCACACACCCATACAGCCCCCATTAGCTCCGCCTGAGCCCCTGCTGGGTCTGTGTAAATTTGGAAAGGACAGTATCTTTCTCCTGCCCTGGGGTTTCATTTCCCAAGTGTGTCCCCAGAGGTGCTGCTAACCGGGTGCCTAAGCAGAGCTGGCGTCCTACAGGGCGAATCCCTCTGCACCGAGCACAAACCGCTGGGGACCGGCACATAGTCACCAGGGTGCTTTGCCCACCTCCTGCTCTCCCTTTTCTGGCTGGGTGGAGCCCACCATGGAACCTCTGTCTCCCCCATGTCATCCCCCACAGGGCCCCACCCCTGGAGCCAAGAGTGAGGGCAGCTTGCGCAGCTCCAGCCGCTGCATATTTAATTTCAAATCTCTTGCAACCATCCTGTCTGGGACCTGTTTTGCTGGGAGCGAAGCTAACTCCCGGCAGTCTTTTAGTCTTCCTACTCAAGATATAAGTGGTTTATACACTGCAATTACAGCAATAGAGTGCTCTGTATTTGTGTTCTTACTGTTATCAGTGAGTTGCATACCTTGAAATGGGTTCTTATTGTTCATTAGCATCCTTTTCTTTAAGATTAAAGAACTACTACTAGAACAGGTCTGATGTTAATGAAATCCCTCGGCTTTTGTTTGTCTGGGAAAGTATTTCTCCTTCATGTTTGAAGGATATTTTTGCAGGATATAATAATCAAGGTGTTTTTCCTTCAGCACGTTAAATTTGTCATGCCACTCTTTCTTGGCCTGTAAATTTTCCACTGAGAAATCTGCTGCCAGACATATTGGAGCTCCTTTATATGCTATTTTATTCTTTTTTCTTGCTTCCTTTAGGACCCATTCTTCATCTGAGACTTTTGGAAACTCGATTATTAAATGCTTTGAAGTAGTCACGTTTGGGTTAAATTTCCTTGGTGTTCTATGACCTTCTTATACCCGAATATTGACATTTTTCTCTAGGTTTGGAAAGTTCTCTGTTATTATTTCTTTGAATAAATTTTCTACCCCAATCTCTCCCTACATCCTTTTAACTCTTAGATTTGCTCGTTTGAGGCTATTTTCTAGATCTTGTCCATGTGCTTCATCCTTATTTATTCTTTTTTCGCCCTCTCTTCTGAGAGAGAGGGAATGACATGCTGAAGGTCATTCTGCTGCTAACTGCTGGTAAACAGCAGACCCAAGCCTCAAATTCAGCCTTTCTCACTCCAGGCAGCAAGCCTGTTCCTTGACATCATGTAAACAATGATAGGGGTGGTGGTAGTAGTAGCTGCTGTTTACTGATGAGCCCTAAGAAAGAAACCTCGCTGACAAGATTAGGAACATTATCCTGTTTAATCCTCACAACAAACCTACCAGATGGGTATTTTTATAATCCTCAATTTCTCTTCTAATGACTGAAACTCTCTCCCCAGGCTATTTTAAGACTGGATCCTTTTCACTTTTTTGGTCTTAAGTTAAAAGACACCTCCTCAAAGAGAACTTTCTAGATATCCTATCTGAAGTATGAACTTTGTGTTAGCCTCTATACATCCCTGTTTATTTCCTATGTAGAATTCACCACCAGCAGTAATTGTTTGGCTTGTACTCATTTTCTTAATCAGTGTCTGTAAATCATAGTGACTGTAAATTTATCATTCCTCAGAGAATCCCTGGTGCTCATCACAGTGCCTGACATGTAATTGAAACTCGATGAAAGCAGAGAATGGTGAGGTCCAGAGTGGCTGAGTAACTTACCCAAGGCCACACAGCTGGTAAGTGGTAGACCTAGAATAAAACCCAGGATCATAGATTCCAGAATCTGGGTGTTTATTTCCTACACTAAATGGCTTAGCACAGCCAGGAGTGCACAATAAATATATAATCCTTACTGAACGCATTTATTTAGACAATCATTCCAAACCAGGTCCTGCTGACGGGAGGAAAGGGGGACCACAGAAGGCTTGATCATGATGCCAAGAAGTGGGTGCAGGTGCCAGTAGGGCATCTGCTCAGGGCTATCAGGGCTGTTGATCCATGGCACGAGCACTCAGAAAGCTCCACGCCAGAGAAAGGGCACAGTGCGAGGAGGCTGAATAGGACAGTGCCTATTTGTAGTGGAGGAATCGCAGCTCTCCTCATCATGCTGTTTGTCACTCCTGCCTCGGGAAGGAGCAGCGTTTGCTCAGCCTCACCAGCTGAGTCACTTATAAGCAAACTCGTTTTGATTAAGCCATGACATGATAATAACATAAGTATTTCTGAAGAAAGTACTCTAAGCAAATTTCCACTTTCTTTCTTACAGACCTTTTATTCCAAGCAAACTTATCAAAGAGAATCTCTCTAATTTTCTTCTGTGGCTGACATGATTCCCAGAACCAAGTTTAGTTGACATAGTGTTTTGTTAAAAGTGCATTACTAAATAAGGATTCTTTTCCCCAGTGTATGTTTTTGTCTGCTTTGTCAAAGATTAGATGGCTATATGAGGATGGTTTTATATCTGGGTTCTCAGCTCTATTCCACTGGTCTATGTCCCTGTTCTTGTGGCAGTACCAAGCTGTTTTAATTACTATAGCCTTGTAGTATAGTTTGAAGTCTGATAAATTGATGCCTCCCATTTTATTCTTTTTGCATAGGATGGCTTTTGGTATGCGGGGTCTTCTCTGGTTCCATACGAAGTGTAAAATTATTTTTTCTGTATCTGTGAAAAATGATATTGGTATTTTAATAGGGATTGCATTAAATCTGTAGGTCACTTTGGGTAGTATAGACATTTTAACAATGTTGATTCTGCCGACCCATGAGCATGATATGGTTTTCCACCTGTTTACATCCTCTGCTATTTCCTTCCTCAGTGTTTCATAGTTCTCCCTGTACAGGTATTTTATCTCCTTAGATAAATATCTTCCCAGGTACTTTATTTTCTTTGTTGCTATTGTGAAGGGTATTGAGTCTTTGATTTGGTTCTCAGTTTGACTGTTACTGGCATATATGAATGCCTCTGTTTTGTATGTATTGATTTTGTATCCTGAGACTTTACTGAATTCATTTATCAATTCCAGGAGTCTCTTGGTTGAATCCTTTCAGTTTTCTAGATATAATATCATCAACAAAGAGTGAGAGTTTGATCTCTTCTGCCCCCATTTGGGTGCCCTTAATTCCTCTCTCTTGTCTAATTGCTCTAGCAAGGACTTCCAGCATCATGTTGAATAGAGGTGGAGATAGCGGGCAACCTTGTCAGGTTCCAGTTCTAAGTGGGAAGACTTTCAATTTTTTCCCCGTTCAGTATGATGTTGGCTGTGGGTTTGTCACATATGGCTTGTACCATTTTTAGGTAAGCCCCATCTGTGCCTATTTTGTTAAGCATTCTTATCATAAAAGGGTGTTGAATTTTGCCAACAAACATGAAAAAATGCTCAAAATCTCTAATCATCAGGGAAATGCAAATCAAAACCACAATGAGATATCACTTATCTCCAGTGAGAATGGCCTCTATCAAAAAGTCCCAAAACAATAAATGTTGGCGTGAATGCGGAGAGACAGGAACACTCATACACTACTGGTGGTAGTGCAACCTCTGTGCAAAGCAATATGGAGATACCGCAAAGAGATACAAGTAGACCTACCATTTGATCCAGCAATCCCATTATTGGGCATCTACCCAAAAGAACAAAAGACATTCTATAACAAAGATATCTGCACCCGAATGTTTATAGCAGCACAATTCACAATTGTGAAGATGTGGAAACAACACAAGTGCCCATCAATACATGAGTAGATTAATAAAATGTGGTATATGTATACCATGGAGTAGTATTCAGCTATAAGAAACAATAGTGATATAGCACCTCTTATATTTTCCTGGATAGAGCTGGAATCCATTCTACTAAGTGAAGTATCCCAAGAATGGAAAAATAAGCACCACACATACTCACCATCAAATTGGTTTTAACTTATCAACACCTAAGTGCACATATAGGAATAACATTCACTGGGCATCAGGCAGATGGGAGCGGGGAGGAGGGGACGGGTGTATACATACATAATGAGTGCGATGAGCACTGTCTGGGGGATGGACACGCTTGAAGCTTGGACCCGAGGGGGGAAGGGGGAGCAAGGGCAATATACCTAACCTAAACATGTGTACGCCCTTAATATGCTGAAATAAAAAAAAAGTGCATTACTAATGGCTACAGTATTTATAATTCTTAAATTTTTTTTTCCTGGCATATGTACTTGGCATATAACATATACAACACAGCTCAAAAACAAATGTATGAAAACTATTTAACAGCACTGGTATTCATTGAAATGCAACTCAAAGCATCAAACCAATATTTTACTCTATTTTTTTTACTAAATTATGGCCAGTACTGGGGATGTTGAAGTGCACCTGGTTCACTCAGGCCTCATGGAGGCCATGACCAAGTAGTACAAGATTTTGGGGAAACAATTTAACAGTACACATCCAGAACACACAGTGTTTCTATTCTTTTGCTTGGTAATAAAAATTTGATGGTTTTAACTAAAGGGAAAAAAGTCCCCAAATAAAGTGCTAAATATCTAAGGGTGCTTTTTACAGCATAATCTAAAATGGGTAAACCTGAAAACAATGTCTAACCATAGTGACTTGGTTAATTAATGTATGATGCAACAATATTCTATAGTCAATAAAAAATGGTAATTAGGAGTATTTAGCAACAAGGAAGTATATTTATTATAAAATGTTAAATGAAAATAGAATACAATATGAATGTTCACTACAATCACATCTATGTGACCATTCAACAAGGTACACAGGAGGGATTCCCAGAAATGAAAATAGTAGTGTCAGCATTTATGTAAGACTTTTTAAAAATCAAAATTGCCTTTAATGTGTTTATACTGTGTTTATAATATAAATTTAAAATTTTTTGGACTTGTACATCTTAATGCTGAGATGGCTTTAATATTTTTCCTCCTGGTACGGCATATCTTTTGTGGTTAGAATAATCAGCCTTCTACTCCCCCAGTGAGTAGTTAAGCCTTTCAGTCTATATTATTCCTTTATCTACTTAAATGTCCTGGAATAAAAACCCCAGTCTTTCAACACAGCACCATGAGAGACAGGGCTTGTACCAGTTAATTTATCAAAACTCAGTGGCATAATGACTCATCATTGCCCTAAATCAAAGTGATTTTTCTAAGAGTGGGAGAGTTGGAAACCTAATCCCTGCTTTTTGATCCTAGCCAGGCTAGGTGCAGGAGAGACAGGCTTTAAACACAGGTATCTTTGTCTCAAAACAGGTATATCCATATCAGCACAGATAACTAAATCTCAGCCCAGGAATCTTCATATCAACACAGGCATCTCCATATTAGCAGAGAGAACTCCCTTTCACACTGGGTATAGATATCTCAGGTCAGGAATCTCCATCTCAACCCAGGTATCTCAATGTCAGTGAGGTATATCCATCTCAACACACATGTCTCTGTCTCTGCAATGATAACTCCATCTCCACACAGGCATCTCTGTCTCAGCACAAATAATTCCATCTGAGCCCAGGTATTTCCATAGCAGCACAGGTGTCTCTTTCAGTACAGATAGTTCATCGCAGGCTGGGTATCTCCACCTTAGCACAGGTATGTCCATCTTAGCCCAGAAAACTCCCTCTCAGCCCAGGTACCTTAATATCAACACAGGTATCTCCAGTTCAGCAGAGACAAATTCTTCTCAGACCAGATTTCTCCGTCTCAGCCCCGGTATTTCCATCTCAGCACAGGAATCTTTGTTAAGCATGAGTATCCCCATGTAAGGAACTGTATCTTCATCTCAGAACAAGTATATCCGTCTGAGCCTAGTTAGCTACATCTCAGCCTAGGAATCTGCATATCAGCCAAGAATTTCTATTTCTGGTCAAGTGTCTCTGCTTCAGAAAATTTAACTTCATCACAGTCCAGGTATCAGTATATCAGAAAAGTATATCCATTTCATGCATGACACATATATCCATCTCTGCATTGATAACTCCATCTCTACACAGGCACTCCATCTCAGCACAAATAATTCCATCACAGGGCAGGTATAACCATCTCAGGAATGATATCCTCAGCTCAGCACCGGGGTATCTGTATCAGCCAAAATATCTCCATCTCAGCAGAAGAATCTCCATCTCAGAAATGATATCTTCATCTTAGCACAGGTATCTCCATCTCGCAAAGGTATCTCCAACTCAGCAGAAATAATTCCATCTCTGTGCAGGTGTCGCCATATCAGCACAGCTACCTCCATCTCAGCCCAAATAATTCCATCTCAGACCAGGTATCTCCTTATTAGCAAAGGTATCTTCATTTCAACACAAGTATCTCCATCTCTGCAGAGACAACTCCATCTCAGCCCAGGTATCTCCATTTTAGCAGGATTCCCTCCATGTGAGCACTTTTATGTCCATCTCAGCCCAGGCATAACCATCTCAGCCTAGTTTTCCGCATCTCAGTAAAGGTGTCTCCATTTCAGCACAGGTATTTCCATCTCTGGACAGGTATATCTATTTCAGAACATTTAACTCCATCTCAGCGCAGGTATCTCCATCTGGCACATTATCTCTGACTCAGCACTGATAACTCCATCTCAGCCCAGGTATCTCCATCAGGCACATTATCTCTGACTCAGCACAGATAATTCCATCTCAGCACTGATAACTCCATCTCAGCACAGGTATCTCTCTCTCAGCCCAAATATTTCCATCTTGGGCCAGGTAGCTCCATCTTAGCAAAGGTATATCCATCTCAGCCCAGATAACTCCCTTTCAGTCCAGGTATCTCCATCTCAACACATGTATCTCCAGCTCAGCCAAGACAACTCCTTCTCAGGTATGGCCCATATCCGCCCAGGCATTGCTACCTCAGCACAGGCATCTCCATCTCAGTACGGGTATCTCCATGTAAATACTTGTATCTGCAACTCAGGTCAGGTATATTCACATCAGCCCTTTTATCTCCATCTCAGCAAAGGTATCTCCATATCAGCTGGGTATTTCCATCTCTGGCCAAGTATCCCTGTGTCAGAAAATTTAATTCCATTTCAGCCCAGTATATCTGTCTTGGTGCTGTATATCTATCTCATGACATATATCTCCATCTTTGCAGTAACAACTCCATCTCAGCACAGGTATTTCCGTCTCCAGAGTTATCTCTGTCTCAGTATGAATAATTCTGTCTCAGAGCAGGTATCCTCTTATTAGCACAGGTATCTTTATTTCCATACAGTTATCTTTGGCTCAGCTGAGAGAACTTCTTCTCAGACCAGGTATCACCCTCTCAGGCCAGGTATTTCCATCTCAGCACAGCCATCTCCATGTCAGCACAAGTATCTCCATGTAAGGACTTGTATCACCATCCTAGCCCACATACATCCATCTTAGCCCAGTTATCTCCATCTCAGCCTGGGTATCTCTGCATCTGCGAGGTATATTCGTCTCACAACACATACCTCCATCTCTGCACTGATAACTCCATGTCCGTAATGATATCTCCAATTCAGCATAAATAATTCCATCACAGTGCAGGCATCTCCATCTTAGCAATGATATCTTCATCTCAGCAAACGTATCTGCATTTCAGCTGGGTATCTCCATCTCAGGCCGGGTATATCCATGTCAGCACATTTAACTCCCTCTTAGCCCGGTTATAGCCTTCCCAGCACAGGTATATCCACTGAAGCACAGGTAACTCCATCCTACTCCAGGTATCTCGAATTCAGCACAGGTATCTCCATATCAACACAGGTATCTTGTTCTCATCACTTATATCCCCATGTAAGCAGTAACTCCATCTTAATCCAGGTATCTCCCGGTCAGCCTCTTGAACTCTGTCTTAGCCAAGGTGTCTCATTCTCACCCCAGGTATCTTCATCTCAGCACTGCTAGCTCCGACTCATCATAGGTGTCTTCATCTCAAGCCTGATCACACCCTCTCAGCATAGGTATCTCCATCTCAAGATGGACAACTCCATATCAGAACAAGTATCTTAATCTCAGCGCTTCTTTATCAATCTCAGCCTGGGTATCTCCATCTAAGCAAAGGTATCTTGCGTACCAGCTGGGTACTTCCATTTCTGGCCAAGCAACTCTGTCTCATAAAATTTAACTCCATCTCAGCCCAGGTATCTCTTTATCAGCAAGGTATATCCATCTCAGGACACATATCTCCATCTCTGCACTGATAACTCCATCTCTGCACAGGTATCTCCAATTCACCACAAATAATTCCATCATGGTGAAGATTTCTTCATGTTAGCAATGCTGTCTTCATCTCAGCACCAGGGTCTCTATATCAGCCAACATATGTCCATCTCTGCAAAGGTACCTCTGCCTCAACCAGTTATCTCCATCTCAGGCCAGGCATATCCATGTCAGCACATTTAAGTACATCTTAGCACAGATATCTCCTTCTCAGCACAGATATATCCATTTCAGCACAGATAATTCCATCTTAGTCCAGGTACTTTGGGTTCAGCACAGGTATCTCCACATCAGCACAGGTATCTCATTCTCACCACTGATATCCCCATGTAAGCAATGATACCTGCATTTCAGGCCAGGTATCTCCAGGTCAGCATCTTTATCTCCATCTTAGCCAAAGTATCTCATTCTCTCCACAGGTATCTTCATCTTGGCTTTGCTAACTCCATCTCACCACAGGTTGCTTCATATCAACACTGATCACTCCATATCAGCACACATATGTCCAGCTCAGCACCAATACTTCCATCTTAGGCCATGTATCTGCATTAGCACACATATCTTCAACTCAGCACAGGTATCTTCATCTCAGCATAAATAATCCCATCTCACCCTAGGTATCTCCAGCTTAACATGGACAACTCCATTTCAGAACAGGTAACATAATCTCAGCACTTTCACATCCCTTTCAGCTTACGTAGCTCCATCTCAGAACTGGTGTCTCAAGCTCAGCAGAGTATGCGCTTCTCTTGACAGGTATCTCCATTTCAGAGCATGTAACTCCATCTCAGCCCAGGTATCTCCATCTTGCACAGGTATCTCTAACTCAGCAAAAATAATTCCATCTCTGCGCAGGTGTCGCCATATCAGCACAGCTACCTGTAAGCACAAAGCATTACCCCTTTTATGATAGAAGTGGCTCAATTTGCCATGCACATTCTAGCTATCTGGGCCTCCCAAACTCTGTGATTCTACGCTTTCTCTTCTCAATTCGGCAAATCTGTTAGGCCTTCTTTCAGTTCCCTCCCCCAACTATGTAGCCTGGAAATTGCCTCCATACAATATACTGAAGCAGTTATAGTGCTCAGCATATTTGTTCCTCCTTCTTCAAGAACCACTGTTTTGTGCTGCATGCTGCCCAATATCTGAGAACCAATTTTTTTCATGTATTTTACTTGTTCTTCTAATTGTCTAAAGTGGGAGTATATATTTTGTCTTCATTACTCCATCATAGCTAGAAGCAGATTGTCTTCTTTTCTTCATATTTTCTCTAGGAGTGGAATTCTGAATAGACAGTTCTTTTTTTTTTTTCCTTTTGTCACTTTAAAAAATGTCATTTCATTGTCTTCTGGCCTGTATAGTTTCTGATGAAAAATTTGCTATAATTCTTATCTTTGATACTCTGTATATAGTATAGTTTCCCTTCACATCCAGGTTACCTTAAAGATTTTATCTTTATCTTGCTTTTTTTCCTCACAGTTTAATATAATTAGTGTAGGTAGGGCTTTGGAGGGGGAGAATGGGAGAAGAATCTATTCTGCTTGGTTTTTTTTTTTTTTTTTTTTTTTTAGATTTCTGGATATGTGGTTTGATGTCTTTTATCATTTTTGGAATATTCTAAGCCATTATATTTTCAAATATTTATTCTACTCTATTTTTTATCTCTTCTTCTGAGATTCCAATTACACATAGGTTCATCCAGACATAGTTGGACTAAGAACACTTTAGAAAAGGATCCAGGGTCTGGGTGTACTGGCTCATGCCTATAATCCCAGCACTCTGGGATGCCAAAGTGGGAGGATTGCTTGAGGCTAGGAGTTCAAGACCAGCCTGGGCAACATAGAAAGACCTCATCTCTGAAAGACAAAAACAAAAATTAGCCAAGTATGATGGTGTGTGTTGGTAGTCCCAGCTACTTGGGAGGCTGCAGCAGGAGGATTACCTGTGCCCAGGAGTTTGAGGCTGCAATGAGCTATGATCATACCACTGTGCTCCAGCCTGGGCAACAGAGAGAAAAGAAAAAAAGAAAAGGAAAGGAAGAAAATAAAAGAAAAGGAAGAAAGAAAAAGAAAGAAAGAGAGAGAGAGAGAGAAGGAAGGAAGGAAGGAGAAGAGAAGGGAAGAGGAAAGAAGAGGAGAAAAGAGAAGAGAAGAGAAGAAAAGAATTAACTATATGTCTTAGAGAACATTCCACATTAGGTTCATATAGAATTGCCTCATTATTTGTCAAGGCCACTTTGTAGGCTTTTGAATGGATGTAATCTAATTTATTCAATTTTTAAAGTTAATGGACATTACAAATATTGAACATTTAGAATGTTTCTAATTTATTGCTATTACAACAAATGTCTCAGTTAACAGTTTTAAGCCTACATTTTTATATCCTTAGGCAAGAGTAATTAGGGACTTTCGTAGCTAATGTTTTTAATTTTCTTTTGCAGACTTTGATTTTACCTAAATGAATTGATTATGCTCCTTGATTCATAGCATGGCATAATTATTATCTATATAACACCTATTTTTGTTTTGTTTTTAATCTTACCTTGTTTTTACTTATCTCTCTTCCTCTTTGCTATTATTCTAACTACAGACATCCATTCTCTTGTAGATAATGTACATATTTTCTATCCTTCTTTCATTGTTCATTTCCAGTCTATGTACATCTCTAAACACATAATGTTGTTTAGAGTATTTTTATATTTATATTAATTCAATCATGCTGTAAATTAATTTTTTTCTTAAAAGTTTTTCGTGCACATTATGTTGAACTCATTTCATGTTGTTCTGTATAGATCCAGCTCATTTATTCTGACCACTTCCTAGAATTCAAACATATGCAAGTATAGCAGTAGGGAAATTCCTGGCTGTACAAAGGCTGAATCAACAATTACATACATTTACAACTTCAGTAGATTGTGCCAAGATAGTTCCAAAACAGTTGTACTAATTTACAATCACAACAACAGTATAAAGGGATTCCTATTTCTTCACATCCTTCCCAAAAGTAAGAATTATCAAACATTTTGCTGCATGAAATGATATTTTGTTATCTTTTCAGCTTACATTTACTTAACTGTCAATATTTGTGAGCATATTTTTTTGTCTGCTGACTACTTACATTTCTTTCTTATTGTAAATTTTGTGTTCCAACATATAGCCTTCCAACATCCTCAGTTTGGCAGTATTTTTAGAATTTTAAACTTGAAACGTGGGTGATGATGAAATCTGAGGTCATCAGTGGGTGCCAATGACTTATCTCTTTTTGAAAGACTGCAATGATATTGAGCGAATGAAAAGCTTATGTTCATCACGATTCCTGAGGCCAATAAAATAATTGTTTGAATGTCTGTGTTATAAAATTACAGGCTATGAGCATGAAATTAAGTTAACCAACATGTTCAACCAAAAGTCATTTAAGGACCATTTTAGTTTAATTGTGATGCGGGCTGGCAGTTCCTACTAGTTTCAACTCACAGTTATGTCCACTTCCTGCTCATCAGGCACATGTAATTTGTCTTGGAGCTTTGTGGGGAACTAGACACATCACATGTCAGGACACATCTGGCACTTAGAAGGAATTCTCTTAGCTTCTCCCCTCCTTCTTTCCACCCAGACTTCTTCCCATTATTGGAGACGGAATATCTTGCCCTACAGAAGAGGCCTCAGCCCTCCATCTTTTTTGTCAGATTTTGATTGGTCTTAATGATCCGTTAAGGCTCTGTTAAGGCTCCACCTCCTTCTCTGACAACTTGGCATTTGCCTGATGTGACATCTTCAAGAGTCCTTAAGACAGGCAAGAGGTGAGAGTGAGGGCAATGTTGCGGGGAGGGACAGGGGAGGGCAGACTCATGAGCGTCACACAGCATCTGTCAGGAAGAGATTGAATTAGACCCTTGTCCTTGATGGAAGCTGCTGTCTGTCCCGTCCTGCAGGCCTCTTGGCAAAGCTGGCTCTAGCCTCGCTCTGCTGGCAAACACCCTGGGTCATGGAGCTGGCATGGTGCCTTCTCCATACCGGCAGCCATTGTTAGGGAACCAGGGAGCAAGCTGTGTCATAGGGCGGCCCTTGTTCTGTTGAGGACCTGGATGGGTTCTGTGTCATGCTTGGGGCGGAGCTGGGAATCCTGGAGGGAGAGAAAGGTCATGAGTCTGGAGTCTGCTCAGGAGAAAGCAGAGGGAAAAATGCTCGGTGGCAGCATGGCTGGAAATGGTCCTTTTAGGAAAGAATGTGTAGTTAGAAACCTGAAGTTGGCAATTGTGTGCCAGGCAAAGTAAATCCCTTCCCCCTCTTCCTAATAAATCTAGGTAAAGGTGCAACACTAATGAATGCTTGTGGCGGGAGAGGGGGGAGGAGCCTGTGGAAGGAACAATGACCATCCTGTGGGATGTGCACGTATTATGTGCTAGGAACTGTGCATTTCATGGATAATCTCAAAAAACATTTTCACAAAATATTTTTATCTTCAATTCACTTTACAATAATATTTTTATATTAAGATATGCTATTATTAGATTATTCTTGCAATGGCCCCAATAAACTGTTTCTCTGTTTCAGCCAAGACTTACTTGCTTTGAAAACAACAGTAACCTACTCAAATTTGCTAAGGAAAAGTGGTTTCTTAGCAGGTTACAAGGAAGTATCATGGAAAACAAAAGCAGATTGAGTTTGGTCTCATGGGAAATGCAGTCACTGGGCCTTTCTTTCTGTCCATCGCTGGGCTACATGACCTCTCCGCTAGTCTGTTCTCCTTTCCAGCCTTTCCCTGAAGATGGGTTTCCACTGCCAACTTCCCAGCTTGGCGTGGATTAAAAACAGACCCCAAGTCCCTGGCTGGCAGCGGCAGGCTTACCAATAGCCCAGGGGCGTCTGCGTCTCCTAGTTCTTAGTAAGAGAGAATCTTATTGGCTCATCACGGTCAGGTGGCCACATCTCATTCAATCATTTGTGGCCAGGCAGGGGCCCCCTTTCGAGAGCAAAGCTTCAACAGGAACTGAGCCACGTGGGCCCTGGTGTCTGCTACGAGATCTATTTGACAAATGAGGAGACAAAGGTTCAGAGACAGAAATGCTTTGACTCCAAGGAGCAGGTAATGGAGCAACTAACCAAAAACTGTAACAGCGGCGCCAGTGGTAAAGGAGGATGCTTTAAGCCATTGTGTTATGAAGCTGTTCTCTGTACACTTTTGGGGGACTGACCTTGGGCAATGTGGTGAGTGTTATTTCCTTAGAAATACAGAATCGTACAGTTATATTTACCCTAGGTTATTCATCAGGGTTCTTGGGTTTACAGATAGCTGAATCCAGCTCAAAATACTTTAAGCCTAAAAGATCACGTAACTGAAAGACCCAGGGGGTCCCTCTGGAGCAGCCCAATTCAGGGGCTCAAAGCAGGTCACCCAAACTTAGCCTTAGTCATTTTTGTGGCTCTATTTCCTTTATCATTTTTTTCAAGTACTGTGTTCTCTTATGACCCTCTGCCCTCTGCCTAGATTCACCTTCCCTGTCCATCTGGCAAACTCCTACTCACCCTTTAAAGCCCAGATCAAGTGCTACCACTACTTCATGTATTTTGCTGACTGACTGTCTGGCTCTGTCCTGGTTTGTTTGTGCTGTTATAACAAAATACCTAGGACTGGGTGATTTATAAACTACCGAAATTTATTTCTTACAGTTCCAGAGGCTGGGAAGTCCAAGATCAGGTGCCTGCAGATTTGGTGTCTGGTGAAGGATCTTTGCTTACAATGTTGTGTCTTGTTGCTGCATCCTGTAGAGGGGACAAATGCTGTATTCTCATGTGGCAGAAGGGTGGAAAAGGGGAGGCAGCACTCTAAAGCCTCTTTGTAAGACCATCAATTCCATCCATGAGGGCAGAGCCCTCTTGCCCTAATCAGCTCCGAAGGACCCTACCTTTTAATACTGTCACCTTGGGAGTTAAGTGCCAACATATGCATTTTGGAGGGACATATACATTTAAACCATAGCAGACTCCCGGCCAAATTAACTGCTTTTTCCAGGATCCTCCAAACCATTTGTTCATATTGTAGTACAACACTTACTGTATTATGTTAGAGGGTTTTTTGTTTCTTTTGTTTTGTTTTCTAATCACATGTGTAGAGAGACAGTAGGGCTTTACCAAATCTGTTTCCCCTCTTTGTCCTGGTCACATGGGGTTCAACCACATTTTTCAGCCCCCTTGCAAATAGGTGGGGCCATGTGACAGTTATTGTCCCAACTAACTGCAGGCACTTTCAGGCCTGGCTCCCCAAACCTCCTATACAATTGTCTACACTACCCCAATCCTTCATCTGTGGGCAGGTGTAGAGGATCTGGGTGAACAATCCAATGCCCTAGAAGATGGTGGAGCCACTATATGGAAGGATGTTGAATCCCTGAGTGACTGCATGAAGCAGAGCATGCCAGCTCTCTGCCCACATTGAAGTGTGTTGTGAGTGAGAAGTCAGCCTTTATTATATCAAGACACCATTTTGATTATTATCTATTGCTGCATAATAAGCCATCTCAAAACTTAGTGGCTTTAAACAACAACCATTTTTAGATACATGCAGTTCTGCGTATAGGCTGGGCTTAGTTAGGAAGTTCCTCTGCTGGTCTTGGCTTTCGGTTACTCATCAGCTGGTGGGTTGACTGGGGGCTGGGTCCATTTGGGACACTGAAACACTGGGCTTCTCTCTCTTTCCATGTAGTTGCAGGACCTCTCTCCCTCCCCACGTCCTCTCCAGTGTATGTGGCTCTTCATCGGTCTCTCCACCAGCATAGCCAGACTTCTATGGAGGCTCCCAAGAGTGCAAAAGTGGAACCTGCCAAGCCTTCTTACAGAAGAACAGACAAAGCATCACTTCCACTGCATTCCATAGTTGAGGGCAAGTCACAGGACCAGCTTGATTCAAGTCAAGAGGGCCACATGAAAGTATGAACACTGGGAGGTGTAGTTTATTAGGGGCCACTGATGTAACAAACCCACCTGACCACTGACATAAGGGGCTTGTTTGTGACAGCAACTGCCGATGCTGACAAATCAATACCAAATAGCTCTGTGCTTCCCAAACTTTATCCCAATCTGTGTGCTTTCTTTCTTTCTTTTTATTTATTTATTTCAGCATATTTTGTGGGTACAAAAGTTTAGGTTATGTATATTGCCCTTGCCCCCCCCATCAGAGCTTCAAGTGTGTCCATCCCCTAGACAGTGCACATCGCACTCATTATGTATGTATACACCCATCCCCTTCCCCCTACATCTGCCCGACACCCGATCAATGTTATTCCTAAATGTGCTCTTAGGCGATGACCAATCTTTGTACTTTCTATATATCATTTTAAATATTAATGTTTGTTTAAATCAATTAACTTAAAAATACAGATAAATTTACTGAAAAATAAAACTTTGTATTACTATAGTAACTAAAGGGATGGAAATATAATTATATTTTTCTTCCATTCTCATTAAAATAAGTACATAACTATTAAAACAATTCATCAGCTTAGCCCTCAAAGTCATCTCCTAATCATCTCCCCTGGTTAGGAGGTTAGAGAGATTCTTGATGATTTTGGTTGAATTGAATTTTACAGAATTCAAATCTGCCTCTCTATAATTTATGCCCACTAGACTCCACCTACACCCAGTCCGATTCCCACTCTTTCTGACTGCCCTTTGAGATTTGATGACTTCTAGGGAATTTTCCACTGCCTGAAGGTCCCCAGATCCTTCAGCCTACCCTGTTTCCTTGAAGCAGGCTAGGAATGAGTGAAAAATAGCCTAGTAATATGCATGAATCAGCTCAAAATACCAAAGACTCCCCTCCCCTCCTTTCTGTACCTGCCCTTTGGGCTGCTTCAGAGCTAACAAGCAAGGCAGCAGGTGGGCTGGTGTGGGTGTTTTCTCTGTGTGTTCTTCTTAAGGCCAGTTTTGTTTCCATAGCAACCACTGTTGTCACCTCACTTCCCTCTGTTGCATGTGCTCATATGTCCCAAGGGCTTGGAGACATGGCGCCAGCATTCACAGCAACATCCCTGCAGGGTCTGATTCTAAGCGGTTCCCACTCTGGAGTTGCTCACACACCTTCCTCCCTCTGCTCACAGATCTCCAGTCCTCTCTCTCTTCCCCTTTCTCATTCTTTATCACCACCGGTATCACTTTAGCAGGACTTTCTTTAGGTCCTCTACTGAGTATTCAGAGTAAATCTGAGCCTCAGAACATACTTGCCTACAGTTTTCTTATGGATGAAGAGGTCCATGTCCTTGCTTTTTTTTTAACACTGCAGAAATGAGAGTGGCTCATTCGGAATGTTCTAGAAAGTAGACCCCTGGACACTAGGCAGCCAAGCACCAAGGACTTGGGGTATTTTCTAAGTAGAAGAGTTAAACAGTTTCCAGTTTGCCTTTGTTTCTGATTCCAAAGTGAACCTAGTTTGGCTTCTAAATCCCAACTCAGGGACCTTGGAAGTTTGCCTGGAAAAAGTGCCAAGGAAAATCCTCTCACAAAGAAACCTCATTCTTAGGGTCCTGCGTTCATGGCTCTGTGAGGCAACTGAGACCCAGATAAGAGGGCCTCAGTCTTTAAGGGGTGCCGCTTAGAAGGGCCCCCTTTGCGGGTCCACCAGCCACATGAACCACCGCCCGGCGGCGGGTCCCGTCCTCGCCGCTCGCGGTCGTGCAGTTTCAGGCAAACGGTGTCTCCTCCTGGGAACTCGCAGCAACTCGGCAAGGTGGACTCGTGGTGTCACGTGCTCGGGGGGCCGAAATGCAGCAGCCCTCAAAGTTAATTTGGCTTCAGAATCCTCTACACTCGGTGCAGATGCAGAGTCCTGGACCCTGCCTTAGTTTTGATTCCGTGGAGCTGGGCCTGAGAACCTGTCTGGGAAAGGGCGCCTTAGGTGGTGCTGAGGGAGGTGGTCCCAGGTTTGGAGAAGTTCGTGGCTGACATGTGGCTTGTCCACGGGGACTTGAGACTCCCAGGCCTTCTGTTCACCGGCAAGTCTTACTCATTCTTACACCCGCCGTGTGGTGGGCTGTGGACTAGAACTGGAATAAAGAAACGAAGCGAGGGCCAGGTGTGGTGGCTCATGCCTGTAATCCTAGCACTCTGGGAGGCCGAGGCGGGCGGATCGCTCAAGGTCAGGAGTTCGAGACCAGCCTGAGCAAGAGCCAGACCCCGTCTCTACTAAAAATAGAAAGAAATTATATGGACAACTAAAATATATATAGAAAAAATTAGCCGGGCATGGTGGCACCCGCCTGTAGTCCCAGCTACTCGGGAGGCTGAGGCAGGAGGATTGCTCAAGCCCAGGAGTTTGAGGTTGCTGTGAGCTAGGCTGACGCCACGGCACTCGCTCTAGCCCGAGCAACAAAGCGAGACTCTGTCTCAAAAAAAAAAAAAAAAAAAGAAAAGAAATGAAGCGAGGACAGAGGCAAGCTCTCAGCTCGCACTGGCGCCTGGCTGGAAGCAGCCCCTCCCGCCTCAGCGATCCCACCAGGACCTTGGCGCGGGCGGGTCTGTGGCGCTGCTGCCCTCTAGTGGTCGCCTGAGAAACCACTGGCGCATCCCTCGGGAGCCCTCTGTCCCTGGCTCCCTTGAAGTGTGACTAATGGCTACGACCGCCTCTTTCTACTGGTAGGAAAAGGATTTGATTTGGGTCACCTCTTGACTCAGGTAGCTGAGTGAGGTGGGAATCTCAGAAACCCTGGAGTCAAAGAGTCCTGCGTTCTAATTCTTTTCCCATGGCTAGCTGTCTGGCTTGTACAAGCCATTTAACTTCTCTGAGTCTCATTTTTCTGGTCTGCAAAATGGGCATAATGGAAGAGTATTCCACCTCTGGGAGATCTTGAACTCATTCTGCATTCTCCCTCCTGTGCTTTTTTCCTGCCCGTTAGGGTCCATCCTTTGTCCTTCCCCAGATATGGCTGAGAAGACGGGGGAGGCTTCATGAAAGCAATCGCAGTGCCGCTTTCTTCAGGTGGAGCCCGGGCCCTGCACACGCCTGACCTGGCTTCTGCAAGGCGCCGTGCCCTCGTCCAGGGATGGGGTCTCAGTCCTGGCAGCTCACTCAGCTGCAGCTCTTCGTCCTCCTGCCAGGCCGTGCAATGTCTTCTGTGGTCGGGCGGCCGAGACGGTTGCTTTCCAAGCGTGCATAATTGATCTGCTTTATACCGACCCTGGCTTTGAATGTAAGAGACATAAATGTGGGACTTTGGTTCTCTGATTCCACAGTGACCTCCATTACCGAAAGGGGGTGTGACTCACTCAGAGCTGTTGGACTGAGGGCGGCAGCACAGCCCTCGGGACACAGGGGCACATTTTGCTGAGGGTAGAGATACATGAAAGCGCATCAGTTAATATTTTGAAACATCATTGCACACATGCTGATGAAAACGCCACCTCACAGAGGCATTCTGAGGGTGAGACTTTCCAAGGCACAGGATGGACATCCTACTGACTTTTCTGTAAAACATAGCTCACAGGACGCACATTTTGTTTTTGACTTCACACAGAAGTTTCTCTTGTTTTCTCTTTTAATAAATGCATAGAGGCATGAAATGGCAATGAAGGCCTTTACCACACTGGAAATGTGATTTATTCTGCAGTGGACCAGGCATTTTTCTAGGAGTAGGGGGAACAGCAGGGAAAACTCTGTTCCTGCCCATGGACCACTCTAACCCAGTGTGGGAGAAGGGCTGCAAACACCCCCTCCAATAAGCATGCTGGACGGCAGGTGCCGAGGAGTGCTGAGCAGGGACGTGAAGGGGCAGAGGATGGGGGTGGAGCAGCACCTAACAAGGCCACACAGGAGCTGAGGCCCGTGTGAGGTCAGGGGCCAATTACCTGGGGCACTCCAGAGCATTCCACATCTGTGTCTATAGCATCTTTACTATCCCAAAGCCTGACAATCTAATGTGGCCCCTAGTGACCGGGTGGTTGACATGTTCCCACAGGTTCTGCATGGGGTTAGCCTCTGCAAGGCCAGGTGCTGTGGGTGAGGTCCCCACCATCATTACGATGGCATCCGCCACACTTGTCCTCTTGTCTCCTGAAGAGGTCAAGGGCATCAGAAGTGCACGAGGAGTCGAGCCTGGAGTCCATGTGGCAGTGCCACCCCAGCGTGTACAGGGCCCGAGGTGCAGTGTAGTACCCGGTGGAGGTTCTGAGCACCCCCTGGGGCCTGGGCACGTGCCTGGCATCCTCCCACCCTGGGTTTCCGTGGCTCGCTTCTTTGCATCTTTCAGATCTTACCCTGAATGTCACCTCCCCGAGATTATGCGGCCACAGCTGACCCTGCTGCACTCTCCACTCCGTGACCTTTTTATTCCCTTGACAGCTCTCAGCAATATTTGAAACTTTCCTGCTCATTTCTGTGCCTCTGTGCCTGGAGGGCAGTTCCTTAGACACAGGGTTCATCTGTCCTGGTCACCTCTGCATCCCCAGCCCACAACACACACACAGTCACCCTCAAAGCCTGGGGCACCCCAGACTTTTATTCCCTTCCCTTCTAGTCTTCATTCTCTTTGAGGTTCCTTTAAAAAAGAAAACACAGTATATAACAGCAAAAAGGAAAAATTTGAATAAATAATTCTCCTACTGTAAACATTTTCATGGGCTCTTCCCTTCTCCTGCCACATGCATTTGTGCTGCTCTCACAGATTTTGTGTCATTTTGTGATGGATGTGTTTTCAATGAACATCCCATAAGCACTTTCCATGTTTTTGTAGACTTATCGCAAATATATTACTAATTGTAAATGATTTCCTAATATTCCATGACTAGATACCATTTTTTGTACCTTCTTGTGTGGGCTACTGTTTGTACTATGCGTGGGAGCAGAGGGACATTCAGATTCCCCTGGTAGCCCTGTGAGGGAACGATTGTTATCAGATTTCACAGAAGGAAAAACTGAGGCTCAGAGGAGTGAAGCCATTTGTCCAAGGACACATAGCAAGCATTTGGGTCACATCTGTGCTCTGCACCATGTCCTTCACGTCTGGTGGTGGTGTTTCGGGACGTAGTTATGGCCCCCACCCCCAATCTGAACAATCAAGTTTGTTAGTGTTTGGTGTCATAGGCCAGCACCTTCCAAAGTGGGCACGTGCAACTCAGGGTGCATGAGATGGCCCATTGCAGTGAGCAAAGAATGTGTTAGAACTTCAATTTCTATTTCTTTGTATTCCTGTCAATTTTTAACATTACGTATTCAATAATATGCAAAATTCATTAGTACTGTGGAAGTTGTGTATGTGTGCATGCATGCATTGTGAGTGTATATATCGATGCTTGCACTTTTTCTAACGGATGAGGGCTCTGTGAAAAGCATCTTGATGAATGTCTTGTACACATAGCAGCAGCTTAAGGCAATGATTAAAAAGAAAGGGGAAGTGTCGGAAGTGAGACATCTACTACATCAAAGTCTTTGAGCATTTATAGGATTTTCTGCTGCATTTATT
Organism: Varecia variegata; assembly: GCA_028533085.1. Taxonomy (NCBI): domain Eukaryota; kingdom Metazoa; phylum Chordata; class Mammalia; order Primates; family Lemuridae; genus Varecia; species Varecia variegata. The sequence continues at coordinate 136,191,078 of CM052436.1, read as the reverse complement.
TTCAGCAGTTTTGGACTCTCTCCCCACTCTCTCAGATAGTGAGCAGGGCCCCTGTGCAGCCCAGGAGCTGACCGTCACCCACCGGCTCCCAGGAGGGGTGTTCCCGATTCTCTTCATGCCAAAGATACTCCATGGCAAGATTCCTGGGCCAGACTTTACATCCTGGCAATCACTAGGTGGGTGACCTTGGACATTCACTCCTTCCTCATTTGGTGAGCCATCCCTGAGGGCCAGGAGTCGGCCCTTGGCTGTGCAGCAGGAAAGGCAAGACAAACAGCATGATCCAGCCTTCAGAGATCTCACGGCACACATGGACGGATCATTCCGAATAGTCTGAACACTCTGCAGTGTGAGTGCACAGAGCTCCAGTGGGAGCGTGAAAGAAGCCATGGTAGAATTTTCTTGGGGGCCAGAGGGTGGTTCAGAGACGACTTACTAGAAAAGGGATGCCTGGGCTGGTCTAGCAGGAGGGGACGGTCACCGGATGAGCAGCAGATGTGATGTGCCGGCTCCATGCCGGTGTGCAGAGGCTCAGCATTCCACCCCCACTCCACCCCTGCTGTGGGATCACCGCCCCTGGGCACATGGGCCTTGGCAGGTGACACTGGGGAAGTGGGCAGGGCCCGGACCACAGAGGACTCTGAATGTCATAAGGCTTGACTGTCACTGTGAAGGCTGCAGCAAGCCACTGGAGCGGTTAAAGTAGTAAAGTAACCACTGAGTTCTGAACCACTTTTGTCATGGGTTGGAGATGGAGAACAGGAGGTTTTCACAAAAAGCAGAGACACGAGGGACTGTATCGGGCAGCTCTAGGGTAATGCAACAGAGGCTACAGGCATGGAGGACATGGAATTAGTGGGACCTCGTGGCTGACCAGAGTCCATAAGTGGGAGGGGCCCAGGTTGACTCCAGGGATCTGGCCACAGGGGAAACAGCGTCATTCGCCACCATGGGCACCAGAAAAGGCTGGTTTTTAGGAAAGAGATACCCAAAGGCATCCTGAGGTTGTGTCTAGAGCTCGGGAGAGAGGCTGAGGTTGGGGACGGCTGGCCTTAGGGGTCATTAGCTTAGACAGAGTTGGGGGTGCTACAGACGCCTACAAGGCAAAGTCGACAGATGAGAGAGCCTTGGGGGATGTGAGCATTTGGGATGCAAATTAATCCTGGTTTATCGCATGTGCCAGGGTCCTCGGTATAAGTATTCCCACTGTGACTGACTGCGAGCTGCCAATGTGACGTCGGTGAACACAGAGTTTGGAGGTGGGTGCACAGTCTGCTCTCGGGAGCTGGCATGAGCCTCATGCACCCCAGCAGTGGACACACCTCCAGGTGAAAACCTCTCCTCCAATGGGAGTCTGCTGCTTCAGGATTTTTCTCCGGAGCTCCTCAAATGAATTTTGCATGTATTAACTATTTCTACGTGAGGCAAGACCAGCGAACAGGTGGGACTTCTTGTTGCCTGTATGAGCACGGGGCGTTTACAGACCCTCCCGTTCCTCCTACTCAGTGCCCCCCCGGTGGCCCCTGCTGGACCAGGGGGCAGGATCCCTGTGGCAGCTCTTGGAGGCTGCTTCTGCGGAGAGTCTTGTGTGCAGCCTCAGGCTTCTGGAGTTTTCAGGTGGTGCTGACCCAATTTCAAGTTCTCCCACATCTTCCCCAGCACAATGAGAAGTACTTTTGTTTTCCTGTTGGCGGAGGAAAAGGTTGAAGCTGTTAACACAATTTTAAAGTCAAAGCTGCACAGTGTATCTGTCACTTGGAATTTGATCTCTCTTGATCAAATGGTGTCAACTTCAGGAGTCCCTTTTTTGGGCTTCTCACTGTCATTTTGTCAAGTCTCCCTGTCTCTTTTGCTATTCTCTTCTCTTGAGAGTTATAATGCCTCAAATGCCTCCTCCACCACCATTGCCATCACTGGGGTACAGAGCCTCTGGAGGCCTCAACAAGGGGGGCTGAGGGGGTGGAGGAGGCTGGAGCGGGGGCAGGACTCAGGACGGGGGCCAACCAGGGCAGGGCAGCTGGGCTGACTGAGAAGAGGCTGGAGGATGCAGTGACCATTAAAGACCATAAAGCAAGTAGGGGACATGAACTTGGGGACTGGAAAGATCTGGGGTTGGTCACTTCTTCCTTTTGTAGTCTTGGGCAAGTTGCTTTATTTCCCTGGGCCTCAGTTTCCCCATCTGTTATACCGAATACAAACTTCATAGGGGTTTTCTGAGGACGAGAAAAACGGTCTGTGCAGCTTTAAGCTCCGCATCTGGCACTGGGCGTGTGCTTCCCGAATTAAAGGGAACACTGGGAAGAGCTGTATGAGCAGACAGGGGCAGAGGGCTGGTCAGAAGGCAGTGCTGAGAAGGGAAGCTGAGAGGACCAGAGCACCAGGGTGTCAGGGCTGGCAGCAGTTTTGGCTCCCAGGGAGCCTTCTGGGTGCGCAGGACCCAAATGACCAGGCTGTGGGTACAGGTGGGGAGTGGGGTCAGCCCCTAGGAGAGCCCACTTTTCAGTGCTTGTTCATGGCAATAGCAAAGGCAGCCCCTGGTACATGGTAAGGACTCTACATGGTCACTGCAATCACTTTTTAAATACCTTGCTTTTGTTTTTCTAATTACTAAACTTAGTATATTCAGGTGTAGAAACCACACAAAATACTAAAAAGAATAAAGAAAGATACAGAAATTACCCTCAAACCCAAAGACAAGGAGAGAAACATCATTTAGGCTTTTTATTCCCTGCACACGTACATTTTTTAAAGTACGTGCTGGTTACATGTTCCACATACAGTGGTAGTTCCTGATCTTTTCACTTGACATCACGTCGTGAACACTTGCTCGTGTCATGACAAAGTTGTTTTAAAAAGCATTCTTAATGACTATACAATATTTTTTCACTCCATGGTTTTATTCCTATTTTTGGTTATTTCCTTTTCCCCCCACATTTGAGAATAATGTTTGAGGAGGATCCTAGTATATGAGACTTTGTCCCTAGCTAAGATTATTTTCTTAGGTTCTGTTGACAGAAGTGGATAATGTTGAAGGGATATGACCATTTTTTAGACTCTAGGTCTGTATTACCTTTCAGAAAAAGTGTGCCCAATCATACGTCTATCTGTGGCATCTTGTACCCATAAGTTATGTCTACACAAACCTCCTGTAGGTCTGGGCATATGCTTGGGGGTTGATGAAGTCCAGGACCTCAAGTTAATGATGCCACATTATGTAAATAACAACAATGAATAAGATAAAAATAAAAAAAAAATAACACGGATGGCTCACATATAAAGAAAACGTCTCCATGGACCAGAAATGGAACATAAATTTCAAATAGTAAATGGTACCGGTGGGGCGTGGGCCGTGTATAAGAAGAGAGGGCTGAGAATTCAGTTCCTGTCTGTGGAGTGACCAGAACTGCTCCCCGGGAGACTGAGACAAGACGAGGACCCGGATGCTTCTGGCCCCCTCGTGAGAGGAGTCGGGCACCTGCTGCCACTCTGCCTGGACCCATGGGGAACCGAGGAGCAGAGCTGCAAACCAGGTGTACCAGCCTCAGTTTTGGGAACCAAACCACGTCCCCCAGGTGACGATCGGTGTCATTGTGGGCAGTAATTCCAAGCGGCCTTTTGAAATGTCGGCCTGGGCTGGAGGGCCCGTGAACACCAAGGCAAACCCAGCAGAGCGAAGGAAGGGGGGATGCGGAAGGGAGGAGAAGGGAGGAGAGGAGAGGACAGAAAAGAGGGAGGAAAGAGCCCCACTTACAGTGAGCCTGCGACCCATAATCTGGGCTCGTGGGAGAGCTAAGGCCGCGAAAGACACCACCCAATCTGACAATCAGAACATGGATTCACTCTGGAAATGACTAGTGCATAAAAGCCTGAAAAAGACCTTTCAAAATAAGGACGTGTAGACTATTCAGAGAGATAAAAGTACAAAAAATTAAGAAGTAAAAGTAACTGATGAATATGAAAAGGAAGCAATTATTTGGGGGAAAACGTTGGAATAAAAAACCAGGGCGAAACAACTGAAGAGTGTTCTGCATTGTAAATCAGCCCCGAGGCGCACAGTGAGGACACGGCACAGAGGACAAGGAGTGTGCAAAATCTATGGCGGTGGCGGTGAGGACACGTGGAGGATGGGGGAGGGACTCCCACGTGTGTCTCCTGAGAGAAGCGTTGGAAGAGAAGCGACATTTGAAGAAATGATTGGTGGGGACTTTCTTAGCTCAAGCTGTCATAGCAAAATACCATGGTCTGGGTGGCTTAACACCTTAACTGCTATGTGAGTTGTATTTAACCCATCGGTTTTGAGCCCAGGGCCTCATGAAGCATATGTAACTCACGGGTCTCTTAACCTCGGGGGCCGTGAGAACAATTTTTCAAGTTGCATGTAACGCATGCACAGAAAACAATAAAAACAACATTTTTCATTAAATTAGAAAGGCTCTCTCTTTTTTTTTGAAATTTTTATTCTACTTTCATGATAAAACACCATAGCTCCAAGGAAAAAAATTTTTTTTCTAGTGTGGCAGTCAATGTGTTAAACAAAAGAAATCTATTTTCTCACAGTTCTGGAGGCTGGAAGTTCAAGAAAGTTCTGGACGATTCCATTCCTGGTGAGACCTTTCTTCTTGGCTTGGAGACTCTGGCCAACACCCTGCTGTTGCTCACACAGTCTTTTTCGGAGTGTGCGTGAGGAGAGAGAGACCTCTTCCTCTTGTAAGGCCAGCAGTCCTATCGAATTAGGACCCCACCATTATGACCTTATTTAACTTTATTTACCTCTTAAAAGCCCTATCTCCAAATACAGTCCGATAGACACTTAGGGCTTCAACATATGAACTTTGGGAGGTACAATTTTATAGACAGTTTAATCAATAGCAGGAACTTTCCAGAAAAGGTGATATGAGTCCTTAGATCAAAAAAGCACTCAGGATCCTGAAAAGAAGGACTGAAAATAAATCCAGCTGCCTTGTAATGAACTCTGGAATGGTAAGGCTGGACAGAAAACGCAGAGTCACCGGAGAACGGAGACGGGTGGCTTACGAGAGAACAGCAGCTCCTCTGCGGCCGCCTTCTTGCTGGCAAGGACGTACTTTAAAAAGATGAAAGCAATATGCTTAAACTTCTGAGGAATAATAACCCAACCTGTATTTTTATATTAAACAATGAAAATTCTAGGATGAGAGAAAACTAAGATAATTTTTAACATACAAAACAAGCCACTTAAAAGACCTGTATTAAAATAATTAATTATTAAAGGCTGCACTTTAGCAGGAAGAGGAGTGAACACAGAGAGAAGGCATGAAAGGAACAATGCTCACAAATGTGATACTGGCAAAATATGTTGGCAAATGGAATCAATCACGGATACCAAAATTCATTTTTTTAATAAAAAACATTTTTTAATTTTTTTGTAAAGATAGGGTCTCACTATGTTGTCCAGACTAGTTTAGAACTCCTGGAATCAAGGGATCTTCCCACCTTGGCCTCCCAAAGTGCTGGGATTATAGGTGTCAGCCACCACACACCCAGCCAAAATTAATTTTATAATGTGTTTTAAAAGGGGTAAAACCAAAACTCTAAATAAAAATAAAGTGTGTGTATATGTATGCCTTTGTGTGCTTGTATGTGTGCGTGTGCATGTATGTATATGTGTGCATGTGTGTGCATGTGCAGTGTTTTTGGGTAAAGTCTGCTAAGGTGATTTGCCAGTTATCAGTCTGTTGCTTCTCAACTCCCAAATCCAGCCTTCTTTGCCCTGCTTCTGATACTGATGCTTTCCTCCTTTGCCAAGTGGCATCATAGTAAGCTTCATAATAGACAACACCGGAAGGACACTGAAAAAAGAAGGGTTTTTTTTTTTTTTTTAGCAAGTGCTTTTGGCGACACCCCTGTGGGCAGCTTCCTTGTCATTCCGTGCAGTGGCTTCCCCACTCGCCCTCCCTCTGGCGGACTCCCAGCCAGCTCCTTGGGGGCAGCTCCCCCGTGAGCGTCTCTGCAATGAGGTCTGATCCCATTTGCGGGTGGTGGGTCCCTTCCAGATGTGCCCCAGGAGAAGTGACTGCTCCTTATATCTGTGATTCAAATATTCTTCACCATTCTCTACCTACTTGTAGCCAACCCCTCATTACTCTAATTCCCAAGTGTTGTTAGTATCTTTTTATAATAAATGTCTCCTTTGAAAATACTGTGTGGATCCTGCCTCCTGATTAGAACCTGACTAATCGACAAAGTTTTGCTAGGGCCAGGAGGAGGATAAAAATATTAATTAACTGTTGACATTGTTAGGAAAAAAAGTTAATTGTGTAATTAAAAAATGTAAGAGTAGCCACTAAAAGAATAGAAATATAATTTGTAGTCTCTCAATTAGCAGAGGGAATAAAAGAAGATAGAACACTAATAAAACAACAGAAGGCAGACAAATGTGAATGTTTTTAAAAGTTGTATAAAAAATTGAAGAATCATGTTTCTTGAAATTATTTAATGTTATATTTTGAAATATGCCAAACATTATATATTGTTTATTGACGCACAAATTAGTAAATGCATAGATACACAACAGGAAGTGATAAACACCCAATTCTTTGTAGTGACTCACTGTGGGGAAGTCAGGGAAGGGTCTTGGGTCACATGTGGTCTGTTGGGGGTCGTAACTGAATCTATGTTTTACTTAAAAAAAAACCTGAAGCAAATATGGTGTAATGTTAAGGTCTGACAAAGCTGGGTGGTAGGTATCAGATTATTGTATTATTCTCTGCCATTGCTACATATGAAATATTACATAATCAAAGCATATGACACAAAAAGTGTATGAGACAAGGACACTTATATATCAAGGAAGAAGATAAATGCAAGACACAAGTGGGAAACTTGATAATATTTCTTGATTTGAATTGGAGCAAACTTGCAACTTACTTATGCTAAGACTTTCTTTGTCCTTTCCTGGGAAAATAATTCCTAGTCAGGTTCCCATTAGAGTTTTAGGGGTGGGGTCAGGGGGGGGAGGAGAGAGACCCAAATACTTTCCACCCCTTGGTCTACATTGTACCCTCCTTTGTGTGATATCAAAGGCCCTTTTGTGTGATTCTAACCTTTCACCCAGTCTCTTCTCTTACCCTTCCTCCCACACGCCTACATTGCAATAATAATAAACATCTTCCTATTTCTGAAATGCCATGCTCTTTCCCTTTGCTCAGAGTGACATCCCATCTGCTTTCAATGCCATGTCCTCTTCCCTTCCTGGTGAGCTTGTCTGACAAATGGTGCCTTCTCCTCTTGAGCCCTTCCCCAGCCCCCTAGGTGGAGTTAGTTACCCTCTACTCTGCATCCTCATAGTACTTTGTACACTCCCCCCCCCAACCCCGGCCATAAAAGCCTATCTATAGCGCGTGCCTGTGATCCGCACTAGATCTGAGCTCCTTGAAGACAGAGGCCATGCTCAAGTTATGCAGCTCAAGTTATGCTTTCTACCTACGGTTAGTTCGGCACCAGGCACAGATTGCATTTAAATGCTTCAGCAACCCATCTCTATTCTACAAGCCTCAGAGAGGGCAAGTAGCCTGCTAAGGGTCACACAACTTGGAAAATGGTAACACCAAGGTGAAATAACTATGTTTGTTTGATTCCAAACTCACGCTACCGCATGCTGCCTCTGGGTCTTACTCATCTCGGGGTTCCCAGGGTCTGTTCCACAGCCAAGTGCGTAGTAGGCCCTCATAAATATTTGATGAATGAATGAAAGAATAGATGAATGTATGAATGAGTGAGCCCAGGAACCACTGGAGGCAGAAAGCATTTTATGTGGAATGTGTTCCAGAAACAGCACATTTATACCTTGTGTGTGGAGAGCAGATAATATTAAATTTGCACATTATTTCTACTTCACATTCTAATAGGTTTACGAAAAAGGGCTTCTGGGCTCTAAAACTGCATCTACCACATTTCATTGCTGATTAAAATGATGTAAAATGTACTATGAATGACTTCAAATAAGCAAACAGAGCAAGTGCAAGAAACAACAGAAAATGTAGAAATGGAGGTAAGACAAATAGGATCTGAAATATCTGGGTCTTATGGATGAGAAATCAAAGAACAGAGCTTTTTATTTTAGTTTTTTTGGCTAACAAGTTAAAAAGACAAAGAATCTGACATTCATGCATGGATTTTTAATGAAATGTACACAGTGTTTTGAGAAGTCCTTACATCTGGAGACCTCAAAGTATTTAGCAGATTTTTGGGGGGTCTGTTTGGAAAGGGGAGAGATTCTTTTACCTCTTGCCAAACTGATGCTAACTTCAAGATAAAATTAAAACAACCTGTGTTGCCAGGTTAGCTTTGGGGGCGGAGGGCACGCAGGGATCGTGATGGGGGCTGAGGCTGACATTTAGACAGGCAGAAAGGGCATGCTGTCTCCACCAGGAGGCATGAGCAATTTATTCATGTGATGCCCTCATTTATTTGCCATAATATGTTATGGATTCAACCTTTGGCCATTTTGGAGACCACGGTGTGTGTACTTGTTCTGGCACTTTCTATCTGTCCAACTCCAGATATAGAAGTGACTTCCTTTCTTTGAGTCATTTCCTCATCTGTAAAATGGGGATGCCAGTACCCTTATATGTGATGTCCTCATTTTATAGATAAGCAAAAATAAGTATCCCTGAAGTTAAGTGACCTGCCCACGGTGACAGAAGTAGGAAGAGATGGCGCTGTAACCACCTGGGCCTCTCCGACTCTAAGTCTTGCGTGGTTCTCCAGCTCCTCTGTCCCCTCTCCCTGCTTCATTCCCCTCTACCTTCTCACAACCCAGTACAGAAATAGCACCGAGGAGATGCCGTGGGACTTCACAAAGAGGGAAAGCGATGTCAGGGCCCCAGGGTCACACAACGTGGCTTGCTGCTACCTAGCAAACAAAACAGGAGTTGTGTATTTGCAAATTTTTAAGAAAATGCTGAACATGCTTATTTCATTGACGATTTTGGCTCTAAGGTGACACGCTCAGCTTTTACACTTAGAATTACCACTCGGTACTAATGGATGCCATGTACCCAAGCCCTTAAAGTCAACACCCAAATTAGTGCTGTAGGGTAATCATTAGTAACTTGGAGGATGGTAATTTCCTAAACCCTGCTTATTTTTCTAAAGGAGCGTATTTCTATTTTGATAAGCTTTCCAGGAAGATGTGATAACTGTTGGGATTAAAAACCCTTGGTGCAGACTAGTTGGGGATCGAGCATCAGGAAGTGCTCTCTCGAAGCAGGGCTCCTTGTTTCTTAGACACCCTCTTGCTAGGTGGCTGACGTCTCTCCTGTTGCACACCGTGCATCTTGGCCACTAGGTGGTGGAGTTGTAAAGCCAAAGACCCAACCGCAGACTCCAAGGAGCCAGAATCTCCTTGGTGCCACCCTCGTCTTCTGATGGCTTTGAAGTTTGGAGGCAAAAGAGACGTTTTCGGCCTCTAAAACCATACCTGCACATGGCGACCAGTGCTTCATCCTTCTTAAAAGTCTGGCATGTCCATCCCCTGAGTGTTGGGTCCTCATCTCTCCGTTCACCCACCATCTGTTTGCCTTCTGTCCATCCACCAAATATTTACGGACATTGTACCAGGCATTGTGCCAGGCACTGGGGTACAAGCAGTGAACGGACAGACCCAGACTTCACTCACGTCCTAGCGGGCGGAGATGGCCATCAACAGTAATCAGACACGTGAATGGACAAGTGCGACCTGGGATACAGGTAGTGAGGGAAGGCACTGAAAGCCTTGAGAGTGTGTCACCTTCAGGCACCTGACTTTTCTGATGAGTGCATTAACTCAGTGAGGTGGGCTGGGGAGCGGGGGGATTCTAAGCAGAGAGAAGAGGGTAGGCCCCAAAGGTGAAAACAGTCTGGTGAGTTCAAAGCAGGCCTGCGTGTGGGGGAGAGGGCATAGGGCCAGGAGGCGAGGGGCCCAGGTGGGGGCTGGGCCATGCGGGGTCTTACCAGGCATGGCGTGGAGTTTGCCTTTGATTCTATGTGCGATGGAAACCTTGAGGTCTGTGCCTTCTGAGCCCTCTCCCTGCAGCTCACCTCCTGCACAAATCCCAAGCTGCAGCCACGTTGAGCTTTCTGTGAGGTCTTTCCAAGGCTCAGGACTTTGCACATGCTACTCCCCTCCTTGGATCTTTTGTTACTCCTTGTCTCTGGTGTGTAGACTCCAACTCATCCTTGAACTCATCACTCAGATTTTATTCAGAGCAACTCCTCAACCTGGTGGTCAGACTTACCAAAGTATTGCACTGGCCGAGGTGGGGCTCCAGAAGGGAGTCCTCGCTTGGGACACAGCAGCGAATGGGGATAGGGCGGGCGGGGGTAGAGCCGGGTTGAGTCAGCTAGAGGACGTAGGGGATTACTGAGCACCTGTCTGGAGTGGGCCCCAGGAATGCCGGTGGTTTTCTATGCTCCAGCAGGAGTGGGGTATGTGTTAGGGTTATTTATTTAATGAATAAACTAAAGATAAATGACTAAATGGACAAGAAAGAACACAACACAGGAAATTAGCAGCATATCAAACAGGACTCTTTAAATGTAGATCGTACTCTCTGGATCACCTCCAGGTGTCTTTGGAGGCCTGGCTGCCAGACAAGTCTTTGCGCAGCAGCAGAGTGTAGGTTTTCTCTGGCTTCAGAGCCAGGATCCACCACAGCATAGCCTCTGCTGTGACGGGTGGCCGTGGCAGCTTCGCTCCGTCTCTCCCAGCTTCGCTTTTTTTGTTTGTAAGCTGACGGTAACTATAAGCTCCAACTTACAAGGCCACTGTGAGGCTGAAAGGGCATATCGGATGTGAAAGGATTTGGGGAATCTCTTTTCAAATTAAAAAATTGAGACCACGTTTCTAAAATTATTCTACTTTATTGTTTCCTCATTCGTTTTACTCCATTCTCCAGTAACTAAGAGGAGTTGGATTAGGGTGCGAGACAAGGCTAGGGCCATGGTGAGGGATGTGTGTGTATTGATTTGATAGGGAATTTCAAGTCTGCAGAGCTAGGATGGATGGAGAGATAAAGGGAGGGGTGGCTGGAGGGACAGTGGGTTGAGAAGAAAGATGCATAGGTGTCATTGTCTTCTGCTACCTTCCAGAGTGTCTTCTGGACAGGTAAATGGGAGGAATCACAAAGGAAGTTGTGGGTGAAAATGAAAAGCCATGTGGTGTCCTCCTAGCCAAGCTGCTCTGTTAGTAGAGAGAGGAGGAAAAGGCTGAACCAGGCAGAGGAATAGTGGTGAGGAGACCAGACCTTAGCCTCAGACAGACTCAGGCTTAGTTTCCAGAGTTGTCACTTCCTAGCCCCATGATCTTTGGCAGGAAAGTTTCATCTCTGTGAAACCCCAAATAGAGACAATAGCACTCACTTTGCAGGGTCGCATGAAAACAGCAGGAAGTTGCTTCTGTAGAGAGTTTAGCATGGTGTCATTCTGCTGATGGCCGTGGAACCCATGCTGGGTCTGGATCTCCAGCTCGTCAGCCCAGACCCTGGCTGTGCCCATGTCTGATGAATTCTGGGTTGGGACAGAGTGGCCCTGAGTTCATCAGTGCGACCTGGACATTTTACAGATGTGAAGACTGAGTCTCAGCACTGGGAGGCTCTTGCCCAGGGCTGGGGTCCTGCTCTGACCCAGGACTTGCCCCACAGTGACACCCCAGGGGGCTCATGCTCAGGGCCAGAAGATGCTCATTCAGGTGACCGGTTCTAGGCCTCATCACAAATGGGCAGACCTGCTGGGAGCTGCCTGGTTCCCTGATCATCACAACAGTGACTGTTGCTTATTGAACACTCTGCAGAGGGATTTCATTCAGTTTTCATGTGGCCCTGCAAGGTGGCTGCTCTTATACCCATTTTCAGATAAGAAAACTAAGTTTTGTAAAGGTAAAATGTTTTTGCTGAAGATCACTCAGCTAGGAAGTGACAAGTCTGGAAACTAAACCCAAGCCTGACACTGTGCTAAGTTCTCTCTATACTGTTATCTCATGTGATCATCACACTTACGATCTCACTTTATAGATGAGGGAACAGAGGCACCAAATGGTGCAATCACTTGGCCACAGTCACAAAGCTGGTAAGAAGAGGTGCTGGGATTTGAACCCATGATTTGAACTAATGACCTTAACGCTTGTCCTTCAAAGGATCCCAGGCCGTGAGATCTCTGATTTCAGGAGTGTCACTGAAGTCTTTCTCCATTCCATGCCCTTAGTCACTGCAGCTCTTTCTACCTTTACCTTCTTCATGGAATTACAGAGGAGATAATTCTAGATTTAGAGAGGGTCTTCGTCCCTGCCACATATCGGATCTTTGCCGGGATAAGGCCTTTCTGTTTGGCATGGCATCTACATTTGTAAGATGAGGGTCATCCCGCTGACCTCGCAGGCTTGCTGGGAGGCTAATTCAATGGGATGGCGATGAAGAACAGCCCGAGGGTCCAGTCCCTGGGGGAGCGTTGATGTCCCACAAACTGGGGCATGTGGCCAAGAAGAGCCTGGATTCACACCCAGCCCTGTGACCTCTGTGCAATTCTAGCAGCTTTGAATTTCTCCTGTTCTCTAAATCAGAGAATCCCAAATCTTTCAAAATGCTGCATGCAGAGCAAATAAATTATATTTGTTCAGGGCAACGAGTTAATTGGAGCAGACTTCCTGTGGTCAGAGACTAGATAAGGGGGTGGGGGGACCTCCAGTGGCACCGAGGGACAGAAGTCGCAGCACACCTCTAACCCTGTTTGGACTCTCTGTGGCACGTGAGTTGGGAAGCTCTGCAAACCCCATGCAGGTTAGAATCCCTTGGGGAAGTTTGAAAAGACTCTGGGCCCAAGCTGCCACTAGAACAGTGACATCAGAATCTGTGGAGGAGATTCTGGCCTCAGAACCTTTTGAAGCTCCCCAGGTGCTCCTAATAGAGAACCTTGTTTGAGAACCTGTGATCTAAATGTCTCATCTTTTCAAAAGATTCTCCCTTCTCCCCAGAGGGTTGGGTGGGACACGTCTCCAAATGTTGTACCGAGATCAGGCTGTGGGTCACAGATAGCATCTTGCTCACAGTGGTAGGGGAACCCCTTGGAGTTGTTGGGAAGCAAGGCAGGGAATGGGGGTGCGAGGACATCTGGGTGACCCTCTGCAGCAGGCTCATTAAAGAGAAGACTTAACAGCTATTTCCCATCGACACTTGTAGAACCCACTCTTTTTCACAAAATGGTGTGAGCAATCATTTCCTTCAACAATCATTTTTCTAGCACCTCCCATCATGTATGTCCAGGGTTGATGGTACAGCATTAAATAACCCTCAGTTGGGAAACTCTGAAGAGTGTGTATGGGGGGAGGGGGCAGAGAGGTACCAGCACTGTGAGTTAAAAATGATAATCACAGTTTGCGAAAAGTGCTATGAGAAGCCAAGGAAATATTACCTTGCTTACTCGAAAGGAGATGGTCCCCTGAGAAAGTGATGTTTCAGCTGGGTCTTGGGGGATGAATAGCTGTAATCTGGGGTGACAAGATGCTTGGGAAACAGCTGGCAGCTGGGTGGTGGAGAAGGAAACAGGCTGAATCTCGGAGGACTTTGAATGCCAGGCTTAATTTGGATTTTATATTGTAGGGGGTGAGGGGCCCCTGAATGAGAAGATATATGCTCATTTTTTTTCCCCCGAGGCTGATACAGTTCTGCCATGAGTCAAAAGGAATGGATACTAAGAATGAAAAGTAATAGACTACCATATAGCACTTAAAATCATCCAACCAGAGCTACATAAAAGGTACAAAGTAAACAGCACAAGGAAGCATACCACATGATACCACTTATTTGAAGTTTAAATAAACACAAGAGAATACAATGCGTTGTTTATAGCTATATGCATGTACAGTGTACACAATCGTGCCTGGGAATGACACACAACAATTTTTGGATGGTGGCTTTCTCTGCGGAAGCAGGGAAGGCTTGAGATCAGGGATGATACACAAGATGGTTCAGTTGTATTTGTAAAAGCTTTTTTATTTTTATTTTTATAACATAAATAGCAAACATCTGAAGCAAATGAAGCCAAGTGTTCAGGTGTACTCAGACCAGGCGATGAATATGTGAGTGTGCATGATATGATTTTTTGTAATTTTCTGTTAAAAAAATTTGTGGTGAAAGTGTTTTCAAAAGAGAATCACAAGTACGATACTGTTCTCTCCTAAACTGCCATCCCCCATGCACTTTTTAGTGTCCATGTGTTTTCCAGTGTATGCGTTATTAGAGACCCCTATCCAAAAATGGCCTCCAGAGAGAATGCTGGAAAAATTAATTTTCTGGGTTTTAGAAGTAGTCTAAAGATGCCCAGATAAAGGTTTATACCAAGCTCTGATGCCTGTTTCCTTCTTTTTTCCTTTGATTAGAAATACTGCCATGGTAATGGTCATGGTCCTCAAAGGCCAGAGTCACACTTTGTGATTTGAATGTGGGACTGAAACTATGTTCTGTCAAACATTGGTGGAAGAAGAGGAAGATTTCGCAGAAATAAAAGCCTTGCTGCAAGTCATGAAAATAGTAACTAGGAGGGAGGGGCAAGATGGCAGAGGAGAAAAACCGCCAGCCAGAGTGTCTCTGCAAGAAAGACAGATTTTAGAAGAAAGTGAAAAAAAAAAAATAAACAGGCAGACAAACACAGATCGGATGAGGGTAGGAAAGAAGGTGCCTGAATTTACAGGAGGCTCCATGAGAAGAAGCTGCGGAAGAGAACTGGAAGGAGAAAGGCCCCCGAGAGGCTCGTAGACCAGCGACAAGGGCAGGTAGAGCAGTTAAATTTCCCCTCACTTGCATCTCGGACTGCGGGTGGGCTCCTGAGCTGCTGGAGAGACCTGCCCACACCAGCCCAGAGACGGCCACCACCAGTAAGTGGTGAGCCTCTTGCGGACAGGGCACCAGGCTCCCAGCTCCCTCAGGGCACCTTCCGGCTGTGGAGCCGAGCTGATTGGCAGGCGCGCCACGTTGCTTCATCTCTCCTTCCCCTCCCCTACCCATGGCTGCCGAGAGAGACAACGTAGCCACCACCGGGAGGCATCTGCAGGGAACCTGACCTTTCCTTTTGGGGTCCTACAGCAGACTGAGGGGTACTCAGACTGTGAACTCCCTACCCAGCCACCCTCCCAGGTGCTGCTTGCCTGGTGACTCCAGGAGAGCGGGGCAAATCCCCGGGGAGAGACATTGATCCAGCTTGGGCACCCTGTGGGGTGACTTGAGACCAGCACTCCTCTCCCTGGCAGGGTCAGGGATTGATCTCTGGGGCCCAGGGGACAGGCCTGCAAACCAGATCTTGTATACCCAGGTCTCAAGCGCATTGCCCCGGGGCACAGAAGGGATATTTGTGAAGGAGCCTACTGAGGTGTGTGTGCCTTCAGCGGCAGATTAGCGTGCTTGAGGGGCAACCCTCCTCCAATGGGAGGGCCATGAATCCAGATCAGGCTGTGATCCTGGGCAGGGACCATCCCGGCCGGCATCGCAACCAGGGGAGATCCACTGGATTGACGTCCTGCCTGCTGGCAGAGGCCCAGGAGAAACTGTGGAATAGGGGAGGGTGGAAAGGAGTGAGGCCTGCTCCAGACTGCAGGTCTCAGACAGCCCCACCCCCACACGCAGATTTTTTTGGCTGAGTGGGGCCATTTCAGCCTCTCCCAGGCATCTTTTCCCAGAAGCAAAGAACAGAACTTTGACCCCTGATAACAGCATTTGTGGAGCTTGAGGGCAGGCTCACTGAACCCAGCCCCACCCAGACTGACTCCCTGATGTGCCCCCACTGAGGTGGAGAATAAGGACACACCTGGAAGCTCCAGGGTCCCACTCACCACCTGAGGCACTAGAGTGCCTCTCCAAAGGAACAAGAGCTGGTTACAGGACTCAAAACAACACTGCAGCCTGCTCCTCCAAGCAAGCACCACCTACTGATTGGGAGGTCATTCTGCACACCCTTTAAGTGCATCTACTGGCTCATCATACAGGGTGTGGTCAAATCTCACCCACAAACACCACCTACTGGCTCAGAGACTAAATAGGGTGTGTCATTATGCAAATGAAAATCTAAAGGTAAGAAGCACCAGCTGGTTCAGATGGGAAGGAGTCAGCAAAAGAACTCTGGAAGTATGAAGAATCAAACGGAAAGCATACCCCCAAAGGGAAGCACTAGCTCTCTAGCAATGGACATCAACCAAATTCAGAACACTAAAATAACAGAAGAAGAATTTCAAACATGGATTGTAAGAAAACTCAATGATATGCAAGAGAAAATGGATGACCAATGCAAAGAAACCACAAAACAGTCCAGGACATGGAAGAAAAATTTACTAAACAAATTGAAATATTAAAGAAAAATCAAACTGAACTTCTGGAAATGAAGAACATATTCAAGGATTTATAAAACACAGTGAAAAGCCTCAAGAACAGGGTAGATCAAACAGAAGAAAGAATCTCAGGGATTGAAGATAACACCTTTCAATTAACCAAGTCAGTCACAGAGATAGAGCAGAGAAATCAGAGAAAAGAGCAAAGCCTACAAGAAATGTGGGATTATGTGAAGAGGCTTAACATGAGAATCATAGGCATCCCTGAGGGTGAAAAATAAAATACACAAGGGTTCGATAAGCTATTTTAGTATATAATAGAGGAAAATTTCCCAGGCCTTGCTAAAAATCTAGATATCCAGATACAAGAAGCTCAAAGGACTCCTGGAAAATTCATTGCAAACAGGAAGAAACCACAACACACAGTCATCAGACTGACCAAAATAACCACCAAAGAGGCTCTCCTTTGAGCTGTAAGGCAAAAGAAACAGGAAACCTACAAAGGAAAACCCATCAGAATAATGACAGACTTCTCAACTGAGACATTACAAGCAAGAAGAGACTGGGGCCTCATTCTCACTCTTCTCAAACAGAAGAATGAATCTAGAATCCAGGCTAGAATCTTATACACTGCAAAACTAACTTTCATATATGAAGGAGAAATAAAGACCTTCTCAGACAAGCAAAGAATGAAAGAATTCATCAAGACAAGAACTGCCCTCCAGGAAGTCTCAGAACAGTGTTACACACGGATCAGCACAATAAACACTCACCAGTGTAAAATCATCCAAAAGCTAAATGTCAAAGGCCAGATACCACAATGGCCTAAGAAAGAAAACAAAGCAACAAAGTTCAACTCAACAGGATGAACAGAAATCTGTCCCACTTATCAATTCTCTCAATAAATGTGCATGTCTTGAACTGCCTACTAAAGAGACATGGGCTGGTTGAATGGATAAATACACACAAGCCAAGTATCTGCTGTCTTCAGGAAACACATCTGACCTGAAAGGATGCATTAAGACTCAAGGTGAAAGGATGGAAAACAATATTCCATGCAAATGGAAGCTAAAATAAGGCTGGCCTGGCAGTTTTGATTTCAGATAACTTAGTCTTTATATCAACAAAAGTAATGAAAGACAAAGAGGGTCATTATATAATGGTGAAGGGTACAGTTCAACAAGAAGACATAATAATTCTAAATATTTATATACCTAACTAAGGTGCACCCAGATTCATAAAACAAATCCTACTTGATCTAAACAAAATGATAAACAGCAACAGCATAATAGCCGGAGACTTTAACACCCCTCTGACAGGACAGGATGGATCAGACACCACATAAAATGACAGGATGGATCCTCCAAACAGAAAATTAACAAGGAAACAATAAACTTAAACAGAACTCTAGAACAAATGGGTCTAACAGTTATAGAACATTCTCCCCCAAAACCACTGAATATATGTTTTTCTCATCAGCTCATGGGGCATTCTCTAAGATAGACCATATCCTAGGCCACAAAGCATTTCTCAAAAAAATAGAAACTATAGCATGCATCTTCTCAGACCACAGTGGAATAAAATTAGAAATAAACTCCAACAGAAACTCTCATCTCCACACAAAGTCGTGGAAACTAAACAACCTTCTGCTGAATGATTATTTCATTAAGGAAGAAATCAAGATGGAAATCAAAAGATTCTTTGAACTAAATGACAAAGGAGACAAAAGTTATCAAAATCTGTGGGACACAGCCAAAACAGTCCTGAGAGGAAAATCTATTTTTATAAATGCCTACATCCAAAAGTCAGAAAGGTCATAAATAAACAATCTAATGACTCGTCTCAAAGAACTGGAAAAGGATGAGCAAACTGACCCCAAAACCAGCAGAAGAAATGAAATAACAAAGATAAGAGCAGAACTAAATGAAATTGATAATAAAAAACTATACAGAAGATTAATAAAACAAAAAGTTGGTTCTTTGAAAAAATAAAATAGGCACACCTTTGGGTAGATTTAACTAGAAGCAGCAAAGAAAGAACTCTAATAAGCTCCAAAAGGAACAAAAAAGGAGAAATTACAACCAGTGACACGGAAATATAAAATATCATCTATGAAAACTATAAAAACCTCTATGCACATAAACTGGAAAATGTGGAGGAAATGGACAAAGTCTTAGAAACATACAGCCTCCCTCCAGGTTCAATCAGGAAGAAATAGAATTCCTGAACAGACCAATATCAAGTACTGAAATTGAAGCAGCAGTAAAAAAATCTTCCTAAAAAGAAAACTCCCTGACCTGATGGTTTCACACTCAAATTTTACCAGACCTACAAAGAAGAACTGGTGACTATCCTGCAGAAATTATTCCACAGCATTGAGAAGGAAGAAATCCTCCCCAGCATGTTTTCTCAAGCCAACATCACCCTGATACCAAAACCAGGAAAGGACACAACAAAAAAAGAAAACTATAGACTAATATCCCTTATGAATATAGATCCAAAAATTCTCAACAAAATCCTAGCAAACCAAATTCAGGTGCTTATCAAAAAAATAATCCATCACGACCAAGTTGGCTTCATCCTAGAGATGCAGGGCTGGTTCAACATACACAAATCCAGAAATGTAATTCACCACATAAATAGATGCAAAAACAAAGACCATATGATCCTCTCAATAGACACAGAAGAAGCATTTGACAAAATTCAGCACCCTTTTACGATAAGAACGCTTAACAAAATAGGCATAGACAGGACTTATCTAAAAATGATACAAGCCATATATGACAAACCCACAGCCAACATCATACTGAATGGGGAAAAACTAAAAGCATTCCCACTTAGAACTGGAACAGACAAAGTTGCCATCTATCACCACTTCTATTCAACATTGTGCTGGAAGTCCTAGCCAGAGCAATCAGACAAGAGAAGGAAATCAAGGGCATCCAAATGGGGGCAGAAGAGGTCAAACGATAGCTCTTTGCTGATGATATGATCTTATATCTAGAAAACCCCAAAGATTCTGCCATGAGACTACTGGAATTGATAAACAAATTCAGCAAAGTCTCAGGTTACAAAATCAATGTACAGAAATCAGTAGCATTCCTATACACCAACAACAGTCAAACTGAGAGCAAAATCAAAGCCTCAATACCCTTCACAATAGCAACAAAGAAAATAAAATACCTAGAAATATATTTAACTAAGGAGGTGAAAGACCACTACAGAGAGAACTATGAAACACTGAGGAACAAAATAGCAGAGGATGTAAACAGGGGAAAAACCATACCATGCTCTTGCATCGGCAGAATCAACATTGTTAAAATGTCTATACTACCCAAAATGATCTACATATTCAATGCAATCCTTATTAAAATACCAGCATCATTTTGGCAGATCTAGAAAAATTAATTCTACACTACATATGGAACCAGAGAAGACCCCATATAGCAAAAGTAATCTTAAGAAAAAAGAACAAATTGGGAGGCATCAATTTACCAGACTTCAAGCTATACTACAAGGCTATAGTAACTAAAATAGCATGTACTGGCACAGGAACAGAGACATAGACCAATGGAACAGAACTGAGAACCCAGACATAAAACCATCCTCATATAGCCATCTAATCTTTGACAAAGCAGACAAAAACATACACTAGGGAAAAGAATCCTTATTCAATAAATCGTGCTGGGAAAATTGGATAGCCACATGTAGAAGACTGAAACAGGATCTGCACTTTTTACCTCTCACAAGAATCAACTCATGGTAAATAACAGACTTAAACCTAAGGCATGAAACTGTAAGAATTCTAGAAGAAATTGTTGGAAAAACTCTTA
>CM052436.1:136116513-136170418 GCA_028533085.1 Varecia variegata | reverse complement strand
CAACCTCTGTGCAAAGCAATATGGAGATACTTCAAAGAGCTACAAGTAGAACTACTATTTGATCCAGCAATCCCATTACTGGGCATCTACCCAAAAGAACAAAGGACATTCTATAAAAAAGACATCTGTACTTCAATGTTTATAGCAGCACAATTCACAATTGCAAAGATGTGGAAACAACCTGAGTGCCCATCAATATATGAGTGGATTAATAAAGTGTGGTATATGTATACCATGGAGTTCTACTCAGCCACAAAAAACAATGGTGATCTAGCACCTCTTGTATTATCTTGGATAGAGCTGGAGCCCGTTCTACTAAGTGAAGTATCCCAAGAACAGAAAAACAAGCACCACATGTACTCACCATCAAATTGATATTAACTGATCAACACTTATGTGCACATGCAGGAATAACATTCATCAGGTGTTGGGCAGGTGGGAGCGGGGAGGAGGAAATGGGTATGTACACACCTAATGGGTGCAGTGCACACCGTCTGGGGGATGGACATGCTTGAGGCTCTAACTCAGGTGGAGCAAAAGGCAATATACGTAACCTAAACATTTGTACCCCTGTAATATGCTGAAATAAAAAAGAATATAAAAAAAATAGAAAAAAAAAGAAAATAATAACTAGATTCATGATAAGTTCTGCCTGCCATGTGGTCACTGTGTGTCAGGACATACAGTAGCTCACTAAATCTGCATATCATCTGCTGCTATTCCCACCTTACAAATGAGGAGCTGAGGTTCAGAGAGGCTAAAGGACCTGCCCAAGGTCACATTAGCAGTAAGTCATTGAGATAAGACTTTAGGCTGCTCCACCTGACTCCAAAATGATGACATCTCCCACCTCTTTTATGGCTTGCAGGACCTTTGTCGTTCAATTAGGATCAGTCTGGCTGAATGATGCTTCTCCACGCCTGTGCCTGGCACTGACGGGCAGGCCACGAGTCCAGACAGATTAAATAGTTCAGCTTTGCTTGGGGGAATGTCTTGAATGAACTAACCCAAACATGTGAGACAGCGATGGCAGCTGGATTTGGTTCTGAATTTTCCAGAGAAGTAAGAAAGTCATATTTAAAATTCAAATTTAAAACTTGACAGCAAATTCAAATATTTTTTCAATACACTTTGTAAGCTAAATAAAACATGCCTGGAGGCCACATTGGCTGCACATTTGCAGCCTCAAATATTGGCAGCAAGTGTCCTCAGAAGAATTTTGAGAGGAAAATTCATTGCCTGTCAGCTGTCAATGTCCCACAAACCACCGGGAAAGAACCTGTTGAAGCAACGTTAAGTTTATGGATCTGCTGTGGAGAGGGAGCACACCGTTGGCAGAATCTTGGTAGAATCTCAAAATGGGAGAAAGAAGGGAGGAGATTTATGGTTTTAGGGTCTGAGCTGGGTAGATTTGAAGGTGGGTCTTGCGAAGCGGAGACCTGGATGAAGCTGAGCAAAGTTTATTTCCTAAAAGCTTTGATTTGTTGGCATAGTGAGGGCCATCAAGTGAGCTCTGATGAGCAAGGTATTAGTCTTGAAAAGTAAACTATTTTAGTTGCTTTCTGGTCTTATCTTCTAGAGGCAGGTATCTCTTTCTTTGTTTTTTTTTTCTTCTTTTTATTGTGGTAAAATATATATAACACATAATTTACCATTTTAACCATTTTTAAGCATACAGTTCAGTGACATTAAGTACATTCACATTGTTGTGCAACCATCACCACCACACAGCTCCAGAACTTTTACAGCATCTCAAACTGAGACTCTGTCCCCATTTAACTCCCCATTCCTCCCTCCCCCTACCCCGGGTAAATACCATTTCCCTTTCTATCTCTGTAAATTTAAATATTCTAGATTAGCTCATGTAAGTGGACCAACATAATCCCCTATCTCTGTGGTGAGCAATTCTGGAACCAGCCTTATTTTTTTTGATGCCACGTTGAACACTTATGTTGACCCCTTTTGCAGATCAGACTGTGTTTTAGGAAGCTCTCTCGGGCTGCTGTGTGTGGATACAGGTCTCTGGCACAGTTCTCCCACGGCAAGCAATTTTTAAAAGTGAGGGCTGGCTTAGTCCTTTCCCTCCCTCCTGCAGTTAAAGCAAAACTGTGACATCTCTATACCTAAAGGCCATCAAAAAGCACTAGTAAGAGCTGCAACATGGCTCACTTTGCCAGAAGGCCTGAGAGCAGGTGCCGGGTCACTAGGACCTTTGGAAATCTGCCCCTTGATGCCTCTCCCAGTCACTGGCAGACACTGATAGCCACACATGGGTGAGCAATGATGGCAAAGCTGCCAAATGGATGCTTTCTGTTGGGAACTCAGGTTCCCTTGGCCCACAGCCCTTTCCAATCATTTGCAGTCATTCTGAATGCTCTGGAACACATCTGGGGCCTGAAAGCAGACAGTTTTTCATTAAGAAGCATCTTTAAATTTTAATGTCTAATTGAACTCATCTCTGAAATGAATGGATTTAACCTTTCTTCTTTCCAAGACTCATTTACAGGTCTATAGCCACAACATCTTTCCCTGTCTAGAAGCACCTGCTGAATTTCTATCACAACAAATATTTCTCTTGCTCTTACTGTCTATAAATCACTGGTGCTTGCACAAGATGCAAAGTCGAGTGTGCCAATGGACAGCCCACTGTTTAACTGGGCAGACAGGGCAAGCATTCCAGCAATAAAAAGCAATGCAATGTGGGCTATAAGCCATTTGCTCTAATCCCCACCAAAACCACTCTTTCCTCCAAGGATCTCACACAACAGTTGCCTCTCGGGTCAGTGGCTCATAAGAGAGGGTAGTTGGTAATGTCTGCACACACTTGTGATTGTCACAACCTTGTGGGGTGGTGGTTCTGACTTGTGGTGAGTACAGGCCAGGGATGCTACAAGACATCCTGCAATGCACAGAACACCCCACCACACACCATTATCTGACCCAAATGGAAACAGAGCTGAAGTTGAGAAACCTTCTTTGGGCCCTTTCCCTGTGCCTTTATATCTAGATGTAATCAGAGTCGCTAACATCTCCTGAGAGCTTTCTATACCCCAGGTACTGGAATCACTGAATCTTTACCACAACCCTCTAAGGTTGCTGCCATCATCGACTGTAATATACAGACAAAGAAACTTTAAATTTAAATAAACTGCTGAAATTCACAGGGCTAGAAAATGGTGGAGCTGGGGTTTTCACAGGGAACCCAGACCATCTGTGTCATTGCAACTTAGTTGCAGGGAGGGTAAGACTGGGGGCCATCTATGTCAGTAGGATTGGTTGTTTGTTCCGAAGAACATTCCCCTGGGATGAGGCTGTGAACCAGCAACTTTATAATTTGCTGGAGGACATTCTTGTAGACCAGTATATTGGAGGCAACATTAAAGCACTCAGTGAACAATAGTCTACCTGTCTGCCACACTTTACCACTCTCGCCTTGCTATGCCCACTAATCCTCAACTACTGGGCCACAGACTTCACCCAATCCAAATCAATCCCTTGTCTCTCAAAAATGCCTTAGATCATTTCAGCCCAGACCCTAGAGTCTTATAATTATGCTATTAATACCTCTGACTTCCCTCTCCAAGATGTGACTAAGACTCTGTCAAGATGGATTCTCCTTTACTGCAAAGAGTTTTAATAAATGTAGCTTTGCCTTATTGATAGTCTGCCAGTGATAGATGCAGAACTCAAAAGCAACAAGTTGTCTAAGTCCAAAATCCTCCCTCCACTTTTTACCATTTGCTGTACTGTTTGCTAGTATGGTACTGACTTTAGCCTAAATGGGATAATACTATACATAGCCTGTGTTTTTCTTTGTTAAAATGTTTAATCTATTTTAGGCATCTTTTAATATTTAATATTGAACCACTTCATTCCGCCACATGGCGGAATATGATATTTTGAAATATGTATACATTATGGCATGGCTAAATCAAGCTAGCTAACCTATGTATTACTTCGTATACTTACCATTTTTTTGTGGTGAGAACACTTAAACTCTATTCTCTTAGTAATTTTCAGGAATATAATACATTGTTATTAACTATAGTAACTATGTTGTACCACAGATCTCTTGAATTTATTCCTCCTGCTAACTGAAATTTTGTATTTTTTGACCAACTCCTCAATCTCTCCCCTCTCACCCCTCCTTCCTACCACCAGCTGCTGGTAACCACCATTCTACTTTCTGCTTCTCTGAGTTCAACTTTTTCTAGATTCTGCATGTAAGTAAGACCATGTAGTGATTGTCTTTCTGTACCTGGCTCATTTCACTTAATGTAATATCCTCCAGGTTCATCCATGTTGCCACAAGTGACAGGATTTCCTTCTTTTTCATGGCTGAATAATATTCCACTGTGTATATATAATATTCCACATTTTTCTTATCCATTCATTTGTTGGTGGACACTTAGGTTGATTTCATATCTTGGCTATTGTGAACAACACTGCAATGAACATGGGGATGCAGACATCTCTTCAACATACAGATTTCATATCCTTTGGATATTTAATTAGTAGTGGAATTGCTGGATTGTATAGTAGTTCTACTTTTTATTTTTTGAGGAAACTCCATACTGTTTTCCACAGTAGTGGCAATAATTTACATTCTCACCAACAGAGTATGAGGGTTTCCTTTTTTCTGCATCTTCACCAATTGTTGTTATCTTTTGCCTTTTTGGTAATAGTCATTTTAGCAGGTGTGAAGTAATATCTGATTGTGGTTTTAATAGCATTTCTCTGATGATTAAGGATGTTGAGCATTTTTGTTCGTATACCTGTTGGCCATTTTCAAGTTTCTGAGAAATGTCTATGCAGGCTATTTGCCCATTTTTAAATAATACATATTTTTTCTTGCTATTGAATTGAGTTCCTTATGTATTTTGGATATTAACTTCTTATAAGATGTATAGTTTGCAAATATTTTTTCGCATTTGGTAGGTTGTCTCTTCACTATGTTGATTGTTTCCTTTGCTGTTCAGAAGCTTTTTAGTTTGATGTAATCCCAATTGTCTATTTTTGCTTTTGTTGCCTGTAATTTTTGGGTCATATCCAAAAAATCATTGCCCAGATCAATGTCATGGAGCTTTTCCCCTATGTTTTCTCCTAGTAATGTTATAGTTTTACATTTAAGGTCTTACATTTAAGTCTTTAATGCATTTTGAGTTGATTTTTGCATATGGTATGAGAAAAGGGGCTAATGTTATTCTTCTGAATGTGGACATCCCATTTTCCCAACACCATTTATTAAAGAGACTGTCCATTGTGTGTTCTTGGCACCTCTGTTGAAAATTAATTGACCGTAACTGTGTGGACTTATCTCTGGGCTCAGTGGGTTCTGTCCCATTGGTCTATGTGTCTGTTTTATGTCAGTACTATGCTATTGTAGTTTTTTTAAAGTTTTATTTTGTCTATAATTGGTACATAATATCTGTACATATTTACAGGGTGATGTTTCAGCACATGTGTACATTGTATAATGATCAAATCAGTAATTAGCATAGCATCACCTCAAACACTTGTCATTTCTATGGGGTTCAAAATCCTCTCTTCTAGCTGTTCTGAAATAGTCAACACATTATTGTTAACCGTAGTCACCTTACTGTGCAATAGAGCACCAGAACTTACTCCTCCTGTCTCACTAAGCTTTGTACCCATTGTCCGATCTCTCCATCCTCCCTTTCCTCCTCTCCTCCCCAGCCGCTGGTAACTACTATTATACTTTCTACTTCTCTGAGATCAACTTTTGTAGATTCCACATATGAGGGAGATCATGTGCTATTTGTCATTCTGTGCCTGGCTTATTTCAACTTGAGGCTCACATTTGAGCATTTTTGTAATTTTGATTTACAGAAGTACAATTGCCAGGTTGATGTCTTATGAATTTTAAATTTGAATAGATATTTTCAAATTGTCCTCTAATTGTCTTTATCAATTCAGCAGTGGGAGATGAGGGTATTTCCGCACACTCTTCATAATACTTCAAATGGGGGCCCAACCTCAGCTCAGCAACAGTCGGCTGTTGTCATGTGGGAGTTTCTTTTATCTGGTGGTAAAAGATACGATTTTTTGAAGGAAGCTGAAATTCAGACACTTTAAGTAAAATGTACTGATTTTTTTAATGTTGTCAACTAATTCCATCTTTAAATAAACACTTTCTACAAGCCAGTTTCAGCCTGCATGACACTGGTTTGTAGGCTCTAGAGGATTTGATTTGAAGAGCCTTTCTTCATCAACCAGACGGAGGCCAAGTCACTGCATGGCAGTGAATTAGATGCCCAGGTACACAGGCTGAACCAATTGTTCCCTTGGGAGACATATTTACAGCCACTCCAAGTCAGATGTGCTTCTCAGGCTTGGAAGTCACACTGATGTCCTGTTTTTAGAGGACCCGTTCACAACACGGACTGCAACTGCTAGAGCAGCTGAAGTGAGCACCTGAAGCAGCCCGAGTGGCAGGAAGGTCACGACTTGAAACTATGCTTCTCCTCCAGTAGCAATTGGTACCCTGTTGAAGAACAGGATGAATAGGGAGCCCTCTAGCTGGGGGCCAGGGATCCCACTGATCGCCCCCACCTTCAGATATCTTATGAGAATCTGAAAATGCCAACAAGTCTTGAACTGAACTCATTGCAATTTCTCCTGCCTTTTTTTTCTTAGCGAATGTCCCCATCATTTAATCAGAATGAAAAGACCACTGAGGTGTTTCCTGCCTCTGTGCCACTTCTATGAGCTTTGGTCTCCACATGGCTGGAGAAGTCCTGCTTGTCCTTTAAGGCTCAGCTTAAATGTTACCTTCTCCAAGGTGCCTCTCCAAGCTGTATTTGTGCTATTACTTTCTCCCTGCCCTGTTTTCCCAGAATTTTTACCAACTCTCTTAAAATACTTACCCTCTCTATTGCAATGTTCTACTTACTTCTTTGTCTTCCTAACTAAGCTCCTTGAGGAGGAGTAAGCTCTTCAGGGAGGTTATGTCTGATTCACCTGTGGATGCTTCACCCAACACATATACCTGACCCAGCGTAGGTACCCAACAAATGCTTGTTGAAGAAATGAATTTCTTGTGGCAGTTGAAAAATAGGTCCCACAATTCTTTGACATTCCTTCTGTGAAGAGGTGGAGTCTGTGTCCCTTCCCCTGAAACTGGGAAGGTTTTTGTTGAAACTGGTGA
This sequence comes from Varecia variegata, assembly GCA_028533085.1. Taxonomy (NCBI): domain Eukaryota; kingdom Metazoa; phylum Chordata; class Mammalia; order Primates; family Lemuridae; genus Varecia; species Varecia variegata. The sequence continues at coordinate 136,163,250 of CM052436.1, read as the reverse complement.
AACTGAAGTTACTTATATAGCTTCTGATGCGGGGTTATAAAAAGTGATGCAGGCTCCACTTTGCAAACGGGAACATTTGCTTTAGAAGATTTCAGCTACCATGTAAGCAGTCCAGATGCCATGAGACCACCATGCTGTGAGGAAGTCCAGACTAGCCCACGCAGAGAGACCACATGGAGAAGTTCTGAAACTAATGGAGAAAGGGGGAGGGGAGAGAGAGAGATTGAGAGAGATCATACTAGCTCCAACTGTTTCATCCCACTGCTTTTCCAAGGCCGACCAGCATCTGACTATAGCAACATGAGCTACTCAGCCAGAAATGCCCAGCTAAGGGCTTTTTGAATTCCTGACCCACAGTGTCCATGAAAGATATTAAAATGATTGTTGCTGTTTTAAGCCATTGGTTTTGGTGATGATTTATTATACCTCAAGGGATAACAAGAGTAGGATTTTTGTGCCTAGAAGTGGTGTGCTGCACTGGCATTGCCTTTGGGACTGGGGGCAGGGGTAGAAGTTGTAAGAGTTCAAAGAGACTCTTGGAAGAAGACTGACATGGCTTGAGGAGGCTGTCAGTGAGGGCTTAAATGAGAGTAAGGATAATATTGTTAGAAGCTGGAGGAAAGGAGACCCTTGCTATGTAATGGTGAAAAGGTTAGCAACACTGTTAACTGAGGTAATGTGGAAATTGTAAAAAATAGTTAAAAAACTTGATGCTTGGGCCGACTGTCAAAGGTGACACCTGGCTTCTAGCTTCCCGTAGTAAAATGTAAGAGGAAAGAGATGAACCAAGGAAAAAACTGCTCAGTTTGTGCATGGATGTTGGAGGGAGCGTGTAGGGACCAGAATAGTCTTTCCAGCCAGCAAATCATTCTGGAAGAAACTAAAGGCCTCATAGAAAAGATCAAATCCAGGGTGCTGTCAGGAAAATGTGGTCTCAGGGTAAAGATGAAGCTAGGAATATGAATATAAAACCCTTTGTTAGGACTGTAGAAAGAATTTAAGAAGGTGCCCTACAGACCTTTTTAGACACACAAAAATCCTTCTAAGAATCTTATAGGCATGACTTGAAAACCTGGAAGAGATTTGTGAGTTTGATTTTTATCTAATGGAATGGATTTATAAATTGATACATAGGAAACCCACAAAGTTTTTAATGCATCACCTCAGAATGAAAGGGACAGAGATAATACAAAAGGAAAAGAGACTTTTGGCTCCCCAACCTTTTGAGGGTAGGAAGCAGGCTGTAAACATGAGCCTTTTCTTATAGAAAGGGAGAAATAACTAGGCAGAACCAAAAGCCCAGTGGGCAAAGCCAGGAATAGTAGAGAGCAATGCCTAGGAATAAGCCCTACTCAATGAGCTGCCAATATGTGCCTGGCTGGAATTTAGAAGTGCTATACACTGTGTGCCTCCTGCTTACCTCACTTTTGAATGGAAGTATTTATTGGGTTATCCTATTTGGGCATGTTAGGGGTGGGTAATTTGTCCCTGCAGCTCACAGATGTTTAGATTTAGAAGAATCATACCTGAGGATCCTTATCTGCACCCAGACCTGATATCGATGACGAGATCCTGGACCTCAAGACTGAGCCTGAGCCTGATGCCATAATAAGAGGATACTTTCGGGGGTGGAGGAGTTGTCTTGGGAGGAGGTAAGTGTATTTTGCATGTGGGAGGAATGTAGTTAATTTGTGATTAAAGGGGAGACTGTAATGGTGTTAAAATATTTTCTCAAATTCTTTTATATTTATACCATTGAGAAGTAGGATCTATGTCCCTTCCCCTTGCCACTGGGTGGGCCTTTGCAACTGACACACGCTGGAAGTAACACTACATGATTTCTAGGGCTGGAAGATAAAAGGCATGCAGCTTCTACCTTGGTTGCTGGAGCACTCACTCACGGAGCTTGCAGCCACCATGTACAAGCAGTTCAACTGCCCTGAGACCACCATGCTATGAGAAAGCCCAGACTAGCTAACACAGAGAGACCACATGGGAAGCACTGGAAATACATGAAGAGAGAGAGATCCCTGGGTAGCTCTCAGCTATCTCAGACGCCCACTGTTCCAGTTTATGCATCTACTCGCAATCATATGAGATACCTGAGCTGGAAAATCTCAGCTGAGCACATACTGAATTCCTGACCCATAGAAACTATAAGAGGTAACAACACCATTGTTATTGTTTTAAGTCACTAAATTTTGTGGTAATTTCTGACATGGCAGTAGATAACTGAAACACCTGCTTTATAAGATGCCACCTCCCTGGGAGAACTGCCCTTCCCTAGTTAAGAGAGTGACATTGCATTTACAAAATCAAGTTGGGGTAGCCATGCTATTTACAGATTTTCTTCAACAGTAAAAAGAAATATTTCCTTTTGTTGTAAACAAGAGGATGTCAAGCTTAGTTTGGAAGATCTGTGTGGGAGTTGGGCAGAAGGCCTGACCTTGTCTCCGTAGGATGCCTTCAAGATGACTCTTCTGTGATCTGTTGCCTGGAGGCCACACCTCGACATTTGACTCTCTCCATTTAACTGATCTTAGACTCCAACGTTTCTCCTTCCCATCTAACGCGTGATACATGCTTGCAGTGCAAACTTAAGTTGCTGCTATAGCAAAAGAAAAACTAATAACAGAAGGAAAGAGGTTACTTCCATTTCCATAAATGGGAGAGTTTAGAAAATAGTTAATATTGAATATTTCTACTGTGAGATGAGACATTTTGGCAAGAGATTATTAGAAAGATTGTAATGCTGATCACAGATTTTTTTCCCATGAGGCTTATTTGGATATCACATCACTTTTATGTGAGATTAGAACTTAGAAGAATTATGCCTGTGGTTATTTCTGATAATGTGACTATATGTAATTTTTATTTTTATCTTTTGTTTATCTCTGTTTTTATATTTTTCACAATTAAACTTATATTAATTATTAGAAAAAACACATTATAAACTGGGAATTAATGTGACTGCTAAATAACACACTAAAATCATAGTCTATAAAGGAAAAGATTGATAAACTCTATTGTATTATAACTAAGATCTTGTGTTGATCCAAAACTTCCAGAAAGTGAAAACAGAAGCCACAAGTGGAGAGAAACATATAAATAACAAAGAATTGATTTTCCAAACATGTAAAGAATGTCTACAAATCAATAATGAAAAGACAGGAAACCCAGCTGAAAAATAGGTAAGAGACATGAAGAGCTATTTCATTAAAGAGCAGATGGAGTGGCCAATAGTATATAAAAAGGAATTCCATACCATCTTGAAATGGCAATGGTGTGTATTTTATATCTACTGAATTGAAGAAAGCTAAAAGAATAGTCCACGATACGAAATGCTGGTAACAACATGCAGCTGCAGGTGCTCTTATTTGTGCTAAGGCAGTATGTTGGGTTCAGTCACTTTGGAAAACAAGCTGGCGCTGGGAAGTAAGGTGACAGTGTACACTCCTTACAAGCTGGCAGTTTTCCATTTGCCTTGCCAGACGCATTCTCCCCATTGCTCTGTCCCTGGGAGGCAGACCCACGTGGGTGCATCAAGAACTTTCTTCTTATTGCAGAATCACTTTGGCTTGCTCTGGTAGCAAATGCAAAGGTGGAAGGAGAGTGAAGGAAAGTTATGGTTTGCCTTGCCCCCGAGCCCCTTTGCTGGACATGGCTTGGTGGTGGCTGTGTTCTTCTACTAAACACTACAACTTCCCAACAACCCTCTTCTTCAGTTCTCGCTCCAGGTCCTAGGAACTGCTCCATCTCTGTCCCTGTCAGGGCTGGGTGCTGACAGCTCCTGCCGCTGCTAACCTCGGAGGCTTCACCCTCCCATGTTGGCTGTCCTCAGCTCTGCAGTACCTTCCCTGACCCGCTTCAATTCCCCTTGGAGTGTATCACCTGGGGCCTGTTGCAACCTTCACTGCAATGACACACGACTGCTGGGCATGAACCTTAGAGCAGTGCTGTTCAGTAGGAACCTGAAGCAAACCACGAAGGTGAACACACATATCATCTGAAATTTTCTAGGAGGCACATTTTTAAAAGTAAAGTGATGAAATTAATTTTAATAATGTTTAACCTAATATAACTAAAACTATCATTTCAACATGTAATTCATATATAAATTATGAAGATATTTTACATTCTTTTCTTTGTGCTAAATCTTCAAAATTGGGTGTGCATTTTACAATTTATAGCATGTAGCATTTAGGACCTTACTGTGAACATTTCAAGTGCACAATAGCGACACATGGCTAGTGACTACCAAATTGGGCATCGCAGTCCTACAGAAAACTCTTGCATAAGTTCCTCAGGAGATGGCCTATACATCCTACCATAAGGCATGTAGCTTACATAAAAAGAGAAAAAGATTACCTCTGTTGGTTCCAGATAGTTCTCATCCATCTTCCCCAAACCGAATACTCCTTGATACTCCTTGTATACAATGAAATTCTAAGCAGCATTTAACGGAAAGATTTGGGAAACTGCATCAGTTACAGAGAGTTGGGTGGGAGGTAGAAATGGGAAAATGTGGGTTCTGGTCTGGTCACTGTGTTCTCTCAGTCCTCATGGAGGAGAGGTCCCGGTGGATGTTCTCTTGTGCTCTGCCTTCTCCCTTTTCCTTATAGTGTTTTAAATTAAGTCCATCTATCTGTCATGTGCATCTTGTTCTCTACTCCCGCCCCGACACCTAGGCCATGCTGCTCCTTCCTAACAATAAGTCTCAGTCCTCTGGCACCTTCTGTGCTTTGCAAACTCCACAACCTCTACTGAGTATTGTACATCAATGATGTTTTCCCTGACTACAGGGGCAGCAGGTGGGAAGGAAAGTTCTGGTGTCGGTGGAAGGTGAGCTCTGGCCCTTTTCTTCCATGAATTCTCATCCTCACACCTACACTGTGTATGTCTTTAATCAAGGTAGTGGCCTCCATTTTGCTCATGTGTAAAGGAATGAGTCACTTCATTCCTGTGTGCTAATTGAAGGTCTTGCAGGATTTTCTCCTGGAGCTCAAAGGTTCCACTTGGAGTAAAGAAAGGTGAAAATAAGGAAAGAATAACAATAAAAAGAACCAATTTCAAAGAGAGAGAAAATACATCTTCCTAAACTTCATTTTGGGCTAAGATTATAGCCCCAGGGAATGATAATTGAGTAGATATTTATGTGCAAAGTGCTGTCTAAGTAATTATGGCTGGCAATGGTATTCGATTATAATTTTTGAAGAAGAAAAACATTTAAGGAGATGGTGAGGTTAGGGTGCTAATTCCAGCAGGCAAGCATTTTAGAGTGTTGATGGTCAAGTTGCCAAATTAGAGACTAATTTCTTTTAGGCAAAAATCAATAGCCAGTTTGCAGGTTAAAGTGAAAGCATTTTGTGAACTGTAAAAGCTGGTGCTGTTGTAAGAGATTAGCTTCATTACCAGATGAGAAGTGGTAACTTTTGGGGAGAGAAATTCTACCTCTTCTCCTCCTATTCCATCTACCTACCTTTCTCTTCTTATCCCAGCTATTCCAAATAAGGAAAACTGGCCAGTTTAATCTGATACCAAGACCTCTATAAGACTGTGATTGGCCAGTGGAGGAATCAGAGCCACCATGTATCAGAAAAGCTATTTGAGTTCCCTGTCAAGGCCACCTGTGTGGAGCTTGCCTCTTGAGGCTAGGTCAGCTGGCGTCTCTCCAGTGGGGCACAGGGCGTTAAGGGGCTCAGGACCCATTGGGTTCCAGATACCCCGCTTTCCTGTGCACCTGCCCCAAGTCCTCTTCCTCCCTACTTGCAGGTGTGGCTTATTAAGGGTCCCAGGATTTAGAAACAGGAAGAAAGCAGGAGGCCTTATGCTTCAGTCCTGAGCTTTGTTCTACAAGTTAGTTTTAACCAGGGAGCTTTGTGTCTTTTTTTTTTTTTTTTCTAATTTTTTGTTGAAAAGAGGAAAAGCTGGAAGATGGAGGGAATATAGGATACCTGTTCCACTTTCAATAAGCATTTTTTTTTTTTTTTTTTTACATTTTGCTGTTGTTCTTTACATGTATTATTGTCTTAGGAAAAAAAAATCCCCACAGAAAATAAGGCAAGTAATAGACATCGTCAACAAAATCTACTTTGCATCCCAATCTCCCACTTTGTTCTTCAGCACCAAAAAACTTGGCTATCTGTCTATGTAAGGTTGCCAGTTAAAATGTAAGACACCCAATTAAATTTGAATTTCAGATAAACAATGAATACCTTTTTTTAGTATAAGTATATCCCAAATAGTGCATGGGACAAATTTATACTAAACTTTTGTTATTTATCTGAATTTCAAATTTAACTGAGCTTCTTGTACTTTTATTTGCTAAATCACACAATCTTGTATCTGTGTTCTGCCTCTCTTATGAAGCAGTTGGTGTAATGTCTAAGAACAAGGAGCCTGGAGCCAGATAGACCTGGGTTTGAATACCTACCCTGTCACTAATTAGCTGTGAGATGTTGGCGAATACATATCGCCTAAGGCAGTTCAGTTTCCTCACTTGAAAAACAATGATAACAATGGTGCCCACTTTATGGGGTTGTTATAAAGACTAAATAAGTTGATGCATGTAAGGCACTTAAAATAGTGTCTGGTAAATAGTAAATGTTTAATAATGTTTACATTAAAAGGCTTTATGGCATGGCAGAAAATCGGATTGTTCAATGACAATTATTTGTCACCTGTCCTATGCTCCAAATTGTAGATCCATGTATATAAACAGGGGCTTCCTCACATAGAATCCAAGTTGTGTACCAAGATCCTTACACTCTTTCCAATGGATCCTATCAACCAATGAATCTCTCAACTCTTCTTTAGTGAGGGAGGGACATCAAAATTCTCTGAGAGCAACATACTCATATAAATATGGATAAAAGTTGACAAGAAAGTTTTTATCCAGAAATATGTTAGAATCTTTTTCCTTTTGCTAGGAAATGTCTACTAAAATTATGGTGAAATAGCTGGATGGATGTACCACTGGAAATTATATAACCTAGTGAAATGAAAGAACACAGGAAAAGGAATGTTACTGTTTATTAATTCTTTTTATTATTATGGAAGTTATGAAAGCATCTGGAAAGACTCACATCAAACCTAGCTGTGGTGGTTACACCTCAGAGAGAACTTGGATGGCCAATTCACTTTTGTTGTGCTCTTCAATTTCTTTTTTTACAAAAGGATTTTTATATCTTACTTATACAGTTAAAATATTTAAAAAATAAAACCAAATAATATGTGTTCTCATGAGACTCCATCTCAAAGTACAAGCCCCCATTGCCTATTCTCACTCCTGGTAAGGCACTGCTAACAGATTTTTACATATCCTTTCAGAAACTATCTGTTCATCTGCAAGCATATATATAATATAGCCTTTAAAAAACCATGTCAAGGTTCTACTCTACATAACTGTTGACCAACTCATTTTTATCATTTATCTTATCATGGAAACATTTTCATACCAGCACATATATATCTTCAACTTTTTAAATCATAACCTTGTCTTCTATAGTGTAAATGTACCAAACTTTATTACAGATATTCAACAAATGGTTATAGAAATACTAGTTTAGGAAAAGTTAGGCCCTTTGGAATATACATTTATCTAAACTTGTAAGTAACTTTAGTGGATTCAATTTTTATACACAGATAAATAAAAATAAAAATATAGCATATAAAACTTATAGTAGGCAGTAAAAGCAATACTCATAAAGAAATCTACAGCTCTAAAAGTCTACATTAAAAGGGAAGATACCAAATCAATAATTTAACATTTCACCTTAATAAATTAGAAAAAGAAAAGCAAACTAAATCCATCCAAGTAGAAAAAAGGAAATAATAAAGATTAGAGAGGAAATACATAAAATAGAGAATAGAAAAACAATGGAGAAAATCTAAGAAACCAAAAGTTGGTTCTTTGAAAGGATCAAAAATATTGACACAACTTTAGCTAGACTGACACACAGAAAAAGAGAAAACTAAAATTATTAAAATCATGAATGAAAGCAGGGATGTCACTAATAACCTCACAGAAATAAAAAAGATTATAAAGGAATACTATAAACAATTGTATGCCAACAGATTAGACAAATAAGATGGAATTAAAACATTCCTAGAAACACACAAACTACCAAAACTTATTCAAGGAAATAGGAAATCTGAATAGACCAATAGCACATAAAGAGATTAAGTTAGTAATTAAAAAAAAAAAATCCCAGAGAAAAAAGACTAAAACCTGATGACTTCCCTGGTGAATTCCACCAAATATTTACAGAAGAATTAACAGCAGTCCTTCACAAATTCTTCCAAAATGTGGGAGAAGAGGGAATAATTTCTAATTCATTCTATGAGGCCAATATTACCCTGATACAAAAACATCAAAAGAAAGAAAACTAAAGACTGATATCCCTTATGAATATAGATGCAAAAATTTTGAATAAAATATTAGTAAATTGCATCCAGCATCATACAAAAAATATTATACATGATAACTGAGTGAGGTTTATTCCAGGAATTTAATGTTGGTACAATATATGAAAACCAATCAATGTAGTACACTATATTAATAGAATAGAGGACCAAAAATATGCATGATCATCCCAGTAGATACTGAAAAAGAATTTGACAAAGTCTAATACCCTTTCATGATAAAAAAAAAAAACACTCAACAAACTATAAATAGAAAGGAAATTCCTCAAACTGATTGAGAGCATGAAAAACCCACAGGTAAACATCATACTTAATAATGAAAGACTGAAAACTTTCTCCCTAAGATCAGGAACAAAACAAGGATGTCTCCTCTCATCACTTCTACTCAACATTTTACTGGCAGTTCTAACTAGAGCAATTAGGCAAGAAAAGAAAAGAATCCAGATTGAGAAGGAGAAAGCACACTGTACTTATGTGTACAGAATCCATAAACAACTACTAGATATAATAAACACATTTGAAAGATACAAGAGCAACATAAAAATCAACTGAATTTCTGTACACTAGAAATGAATGATTCAATAATGAAATTAAGAAAACAATTCCATTTACAGTAACATCACAAAGAATAAAAAATACTTAGGAATAAGTTTAACAAAGGAAGTACCAGACTTGTGCACTGAATGACAAAACTTCACAGAAAGAAATTAAGGAATGTCTAAATAAATGGAAAGACAATCCATGTTCATGAATTGGAAGGCTTATTATTGATACTATTTTAAGATAGCAATATTCCCCCAAATTGACCTATAGATGCAATACCTATCAAAATTTCAACTGCCTTTTTTTTTTTAACTTTTTTTAATTCTTATTTGAGCATATTGTGGGGGTACAAAAGTTTAGGTTATGTAAATTGCCCTTGCCCCACCACCCCCTGAGTCAGAGCTTCAAACGTGTCCATCCCTTAGACAGTGTGCATCACACTCATTATGTATATATACATTCATCCCCTCCCCCACCCACATCTGCCAGACACCCGATCAATGTTATTCCTAAATGTGCTCTTAGGTGATGATCAGTGAAACCAATTTGATGGTGAGTATATGTGGTGCTTATTTTTCCATTCTTGAGATACTTCACTTAGTAGAATGGGTTCCAACTCTTTCCAGGAAAATACAAGAGGTGCTATATCACCATTGTTTCTTATAGCTGAGTAGTACTCCATGGTATACATGTATCACATTTTATTAATCCACTCATGTATTGATGGACACTTGGGTTGTTTCCACATCTTCACAATTGTGAATTGTGTTGCTATAAACATTTGAGTGCAGGTATCTTTGTTATAGAATGTCTTTTGTTCTTTTGGGTAGATGCCCAATAATGGGATTGCTGGATCAAATGGTAGGTCTACTTGTATCTGTTTAAGGTATCTTCATATTGCTTTCCACAGAGGTTTCACTAGTTTGCAGTCCCACCAGCAGTGTATGAGTGTTCTTGTCTCTCCGCATCCACGCCAACATTTGTTGTTATGGGACTTTTTGATAAAGGCCATTCTCACTGGAGTTTGCCTTTTTTTTAAAGAAATGAACAAGCTGATTCTAATGTTCTTATAAAAATGCAAGAGCCAAACCCACTCTTGAAAAAGAAGAATGAAGTTATTTCTCTATTTCAAAACTTGATACAAAGTTACAAAGAGTGTGGTACTGGCATAAGGATAAGCATATAGATCAGTCTAAGAGAATTGAGGGTCCTGACATAAAACAATACATCTATGGTCTATTGATTTTCAACAAGGGTGTCAAGACCATTCGATGGGGAAAGAATGGTTTTTCCAACAAGCAGTGCATGACAACTCTATATCCACATGTGAAAGAACAAAGTTGGACCCACTACCTCACACCATATAATAATTAAAATGGATCAAAGACCTAAATGTGAGAGCTACAACTATAAATCTCTTAGAAGAAAATATAGCTTTAAGTCCTTGTAAGCTTGTACTAGGCAATGGTTTCTTATATAAAACATCAAAGCATAAACAACAAAAGAAAAAAATAGGTAAATTGGATCTTATCAAAATGAAAAACTTTTGTGTGTCAAAGGACACTATCTACAAAATGAAAAGACAGACCACAGAATGGGAGAAAATGTTTGCAACTATATATCTGATAAGAGTCTAGCAGGCAGAATATATAAGGAACTCTCATAATTCAACAATAAAAAGACAAATAAATATATTTGAATAGACATTCCTCAAAAAAAATGGCCAATACACACATTTTTATGTTCAACATCATTACTCATTAAGGAGATGCAAATCAAAACCACGATGAGATACCACTCCATACTCACTAGTAGAGTAATAACAGAAAATAATAAGTATTGATGCAGATGTGGAGAAATTGAAGTTCTCATATGTTGCTGGTGAGCATAGAAGATGGTGCAGCTACTTTGGAAAAAGTTTATTAGTTCCTCAAAACTTTAAGCATAGAGTTACCATATGACCCAGCATTTCTACTCCTAGGTGTATATCCAAAAGAATTGAAAACATATGTTCACACAAAAATTTGTATATCAGTGTTCATAGTAGCATTATCCATTATAGTCCCAAACTGGAACCAAACAGAATATCCATCAACTAGTGAATGGATTTAAAAAAAATGTGGTATAGCCAAACAATGGAATATTATTTGGCACACACAAAAAAAAAGTAATGAGGTACTGACACATGCTGCAACGTGGGTGCCCCTTCAGAACATTGTGCTAACTGAAAGAAGTCAGACACAAAAGGTCTTATATTGCACAATTTCATTTATATCAAAAGTCTAGAATAGGCAAATTCATAGAGACATAAAGTAGATCAGTGGTTGCCAAGAGCTGAGAAGAGGGGAAAATGAGAAGTAATGAGTACAGCCTTTCTATATAAGGCGATGAAAATGTTCTGGAATTAGATAGTGGTAATGGTTGCACAAACTTGTTAATATACTAAAAACCACTGAACTGTATACTTTAAAATAGTGATTTTTATAATATGTAAATATTCTTTAAAATATTTTTAAAGAATTCCCCTCACAGATTTACTCAAGTGAGTCTGTAGGTACATGCTTATTCATTTAACAAGTGTCTATCAAGTCCCATCCACGCGTCTGACATGATGTCCCTTTATGGAGGATGAAAAGCCATCGGCCCACACCGTCAGGATCTGTTTAGGGAGGGTGGTGGGCCCCAGTGAAGGTGGAGATTAGTAAGAGGGACGCAGGCATCAGAAACGGCATTCGAAGAGAAAAGCGCAAGGAAGTCATTTTGGTGGGGGGAGAGCTCTGCCGCAGAGTTGAACTGCCTGTATCACCTGAGTGACAGTGGGTAAGTTGTTGAATATCTCTAGGTATGTGTTGCTCTATTTTTTTTGTTTGTTTTGCATTCTTGTCACTAATGGGAGTGTGCATTTCTGCCTGCCCGATACACAAGAAGACAATCTGGGACCGTTTAGTAGGGTGCCCACTATACCTGCAGTGGGCTGCACATATTCATGGAATCTGACTTGAGCTCAGGAAGCTCATGGAGAAAGCTAGCTCTCGCACAGCCAAGGTCAAGAATTGTCAGAATGTCCTTTTTTCTCTGTGCTTCTGATCAAAATCCACAATCCAGGGAGGATGAGCTCCCAGTTGGACTTCCTTGGGTCAGGGGCCATTTTTGTGCAGCAGGGATGCACATTTGGTTAACAATTCCACTGAGACCCAAGACCATATCCAGTAGGGGATACCGGGTAGTCCAAAGGGTGACACAGGGTCAGTTAGCAAAAGAAGAACACATGGCTGCTGGGTAGACAGAAACGTCCCTCATAACTCTCCAGGCACACACTCCTCATAAACCTTAACCACCCTGGCCCCACAGAGCCGCGTCCTCAGAGTCCTTCCTTTCTCTCCCCAAGTACAACGTGGCTCTGAAATCCACATACCAGCATCCAAAGCAGCATCCTCCCAGCATTCCTTGCTGATGAAATGGGATTATGGATGTGACAGCCCTTTGCTAAGTGCAAAGTAGTTTACAAATGAGAGCTATTAGTATTACTCAGAGTGGGAGCTGGGGAGAAAGGCCGAGGGACCTGCTTCCTTTGGCAGACTTATTGGATCTGGATGAGGAAGAAACAGCTTCTTTGGGTTGTTAGCTTGTAAATAGCCGGCCTCCCTGCTGATTAAATAAACAATGTTCTAAATAGCCTTTCAGAGCAGGAATCACACTGTGCTGCAAGCCTCAAACTGAATGAAAATAAAATAGGGAGAGCCAGGGCACCTCTTTAACCAGAGGGAAGGGAGGGAAGAATTCTATTTATTCCTCCTTCCCTTCCTCCTTGGCCCATCCTTTCTCCAGGGCTGGGCCCCTGTTGGACTAGGACGATCTTTCTGGTCTCAGTGATTGGCTTAGGGGTTGTGGGGACCCAGCCCAAGCCAAGCAGGGTGAAGCTTCCCCCAGCAACAGTGGGTGCTTCAGGTGTGGGCGAGTGACCCAAATTGATCCGATCAGAGTGAAACCTGGTATTTTTGTTTAATAAAGGGGAAGGGGAAACTTCCTCCTTGCTTGTGGACAGTTTGGGGTGTGCTTGTGTGGTCTGGAGCACTCTAGCTATTTTGCACTGTATCCTCATTTTAAAGGAATATCAATTACAGCAGGGAAACAAATCAAATGTGCTCTGTCAAGTCTCCCTTCCTGCTGGACAGCAGATCCTTTGAAGAGACATTGATCACATAATTTCTCTGTAGTTTGTAGTTATTAAAACATAGTCTATTTTATTAATAAAATTCTGATATAGGCTGGGTGCAGTGGCTCACACCTGTAATCCCAGTACTTCGGTTGGTTGAGCCCAGGAGTTTGAGGTTGCAGTGAGCTGTGACGATGCCACTGCACTCTAGTCAGGGCAACACAGCGAGACCTTGCCACAAAAAAATAAATAAATAAATAAAATTTCCAATGTAATATCTGATCCAAAATCATCTCCAACCTGCCTCTCATGCTAAGCCGGACACGTAAGGACATTAAGACCAGGGAGGGAGTGTGGTCCTTTCTCTTTCTAGCTTCCTTTCTCTACACAGAGCAGCAGGGATGGGCATGTGATCTGCCTCTGGGACACCTCATTCTCCTCCCTTTGCTGGGTCTGACCTTTCTGGGACTGGGGTGGTGGGCAGCGTTGATGTAAGAGGGAAGTCAGAGTTCTTATTCCACAGCTTTCTACCAACAATGATTACAGAGGCCACCCTGGTCTCATTGGCTGGTCTGTTTTTTCCTGTCTGTCACCAAGGACTGCTGCTGACACGTTGTAGTCTGCGTATACAGTGACTGTGATTTTCCTGGCAAGTTTAGTGTACCTCAGGTCCCTCAATTTCTGAGGAATTAAAGAGTTAATAGCAATGAATTAAAGTGCAAGATGAGAATTTAGAAGAATACTTCTGTAATCGTGAGTTGGGTAAGAGCTTTCCAAATGTTACATCAAAATCAGAAGCCGTGAGGAAAAAGATTAATGGATCTGGTTACATAAAAGTTAAAAATCATAGTTTATTAAACAATGCCACTAGCAAAATGAAAATGTGAGAGCACAAATGAGGTGTAGTGCGGGAACTACAGCATACCCAACAGATAAAGAGCTAAGGTCCTTAGTATGCTAAGTCTTCTTCCCAATGAATAAATATGAAGTCAATAAGCAGTCTAATCAGGTTCAATTAGAAAACCAGGCAAGTCACAAAAATGAAAACCAAACAGCAGATAAGTAAGAAATACATTCAGCTTCACTAGCAACTAAAGAAAAACAAAACACATCACAATTAAGTACTGTTTTACACCCATAGAGGTGCGAGGTAGAGACTTTGCATCATTCCCCGCCCCCCCCCAATGACCAGCCAGCTACCCCAGCACTACTCACTGAATAATTTATTCCTGGCCTCACTGGGGTGAAATGGCCCCTTTGTCCCATGGTGCTTTAGTCTGCCTCTTCCCCCAGGCATGAGAGCGGGAGAAGTGGGTTCTAAGCACAGCTATCTGCATTTGTGAATGTGCAGCCTGGTGTGTGACAAAAAGCATAATCTGTTCTGAAAAGAGCTGGAACTTCCATAAGGCTGCAGTGGAGACACCAGGGTGCTGGGAGTTGGGAGGACAGGTAGGAGTCAGGTCTGGCAAGGTGGTGAAGGGTCACCTGTTGAATACTCGAGGGCCATGCCAAGGCTCTGGGCTTCATCCCACAGGAAAGGGAAGGTCAGGAAAGGTCTTTGGAAAATGGGGAGAGACTTATTCCTGGTAAGTGGGGCAGTAGGGCCTCTAAAGAATTGCCACAGGAGAGAAAGTCATTGTGCAAGACTAGCCAACTCCTAGCTTTGCTGCTTTCTTGTCCTGTAACTCCAACCCTAGAGGAGCAGAGGGTAGCTTGGCAAGGCGGAGCTGGATGGAGGCATACAGCAGGCAAGCCAAAAGAAACCTCTCATTCCCACTGCAGGTGGCTAACCGGCCAGAGAAGGGGGTGAAATTATGATTGGTACATAGGCTAGATATCTTAATTACCATAATAAGATTATTTGAAGAATCACAATCGATCGAAGGAATTTCATCCTCTAAAAATGACTAGAAAAAAATCTTGGTGCCTGTCCTAAATTTCCTCCAGGGGCCAGAAAAGCACTTGCCTCAAGAATAAATTTCAAAGGACGCCACACATAAAAATAAATTTGCATTCTGTTGCTGTCCTCTGAGTCTTTCCTGTTTAATACATCAGTAGCTATTATTAATAGCGACCATGTGTCTACTATGATGAGATCCCAGAGTGATTTACATTTGTTATCTCATTTAATCCTCAGCCTACCCTGCGCGATGTGCATTTGTATCCTCAATTTGCAGATCAGCATTCAGAGGTTCAGAGAAGTTAAGTACCATGCCCAGTTAGCATTCGCCAGATTTGGGATTTAAATTCGGATCATTCTGACTGTGCTTTTGACATTGTTCCTTTTATCAAAACAGCCTCGCCCCACCACGCAGCTTGAGAGGGGCCAGAACCTTGTAACGGCACAAAAATTACTAACACAGAAGTGTTCTCAGTGTTTCCTTTTCCTCCTGCCGTTGTGGAGGGCAGGGGTGTCCTCCTCTCTTCCCACCTTTGCTTGGCGGTTTCTTTGTTTTCTACCATACGTGGTGAGAACAGGGAAAGGAAAACAGAAAGTGGATGGGGAGGAAAGGACTTCAGGGAGACAGGGAAGAATGGGGTGGACAGGGCAGAGCAGGTACATTTTGGAGAAGCTGGGAGCCGGAGTCTGGGGAACAGGCTGCAGAATATAGGCCAGAAAGGGGTGTATAGAAGGTGCTGCCTCACTACACTGGAGAAACACAAGTAAAGAACTGGGTTATACTGAAAATAATTTTTGGTTGCTAGACTGTGTCTCTTGGACCTAGTCCCTGCTCTGAGACTGGACACTTGGGTCCCAGCTTCATAAACATTTCATCAGCAAGAAGTAGGGCCAGGGCCGAGTACTCACATCCTGTCACAGCTGAACAGAACTTTACACCATGCCAAGAACCTTAACGTATATGCTTCCTTTTATTCCTCACTTGAACCTCTAAGATAAATAAATTATCCTCATTTTGTTGGTTAATTCTGCATTATTAAAGAAACTCCACAGAAAATTCGGCAGCCATAGAGAGTAAGAAAACTTTCTCCCCAAGAGAGGTGGGAACAAAACCATTGGTAATCTTTTCTGCAATGTCCTAGGGGGAGTTTTTCCTATGGAGTAATATTAACAATAATGGCTGATGTTTGTTGAGCTCTGCATGCTTCATCTCATTCAACAAAACCTGAAACTTTCCAAAGAGATATTTCTCCTTTTTCCACTTTACAGTTGAGAAAATTGAGACCCCAAGATGGTAGGTGGATTAGTTTCCTATCAACTAGGTGCCATATCAAAGTACCGCCACCTGGGTAGCTTTAGAAACAGAAATTTACTGTCTCACAGTTCTGGAGATTGGAAATCCAAAATCAAGCTGTTGACAGGGTTGGTTCCTTCTGAGGGTTGCAAGGGAGGATCTGTTCCAGGCCTCTCTCCTGGCTTCTAGAAGCCTCAGTGTTCCTTAGCTTGTAGATCCGTCTCTTTCCTGTGTCTTCACCTGGTCTTCTCTGTGTCTGAATTTATTTTTCTAAGAATGCCAGTCACGTTGGATTGGGCCCACCCTGACTACCTCATCTTGATCATCTGTAAAGACCTATTTCCAAATAAGCTCACATTCACAGATACTTGGAGTTAGGACTTCAATATCTTTTGTGATATTGAAGATACTGTGATATTGAATTCAACCCGTGATGTTATGTAACTAGCTCAAGAGAGCAGGTCATAGTGGAAATGAAAAACACTGGGTTAAAGCTGTGGCTCCCAGAAGACACTCGCTGTGTGCCTTTTTGCAAGATATTACATCTGTCTGTCTCTGTTTTCCTATCTGTTAAATGAGAATAATCATAATACCTCCTCATAGTGTTGTTGTTAGAATCAACTAAGATCGAAAGTTTGAGTGCCTGGCACAAAGGTGTGCCTGATACTTTCCTCTCTAACCTCTATTCTTCCTCTTGGGAATGTCTGGGCCAGGGCCTGCCTCAGCCTCCTTCCCTCAGGGCAGAGGTGAGGAAGAAGAGGAGGGTCGGTCAGCTGGCTCTGGGAGAGACCGCTCGTTTCCTATTAGCTTAGCCCCAACCACTGATTCTCCAGCAATTCTGACCTTTGCAAAGCTGCTTAATCTTCCAAGGGGCTGGAATTGCAAAGCTAGTTTCCATCTTGACTTATGAAATGAAGTAAAAACTCAGGAGAAAAGGTGAATGGAGAGAGTTGATAATAACCATCAAATGTATGAGATGTAATTTCATGCAGGCAGGAGGCCAAATCTTTTCTATTTCTATTGGGGATAGGATGAAGGGAAACAGGCTCATATTTCTGCAGGAGGAATTTAAATAAGACAGGCTATGCTTATGGGGCTAATAGCAGCAGTGGCCTGGGGCGACCCTGGGAATGAAATGAAATTGGTTATTCGTGTCATTTTACGTCTCCCTCAGCTATTGCCAGGGACCCACTGTCTTCAGGCCTTCCTGCTAGCACTGCTAACTTTGAGCAGAATGCTAATCTCTTCCAATCAGCATTCATTGACAAATATTTACTGGGCATCCATGGTATGAGGGTAAGCTAGCTGCTATAACAAACAGTTCCTAAGGCTCAGTGGTCCAACCCAATAAAAGGTTACTTCTTTTTCAACAAATGTCCAGTGTGAGCGTTCCTGATGAGGATGGTGCCCAGAGCGGCTCCCCTCCCAGTAGCAAGCTCAGGGGGCTTCCCAAGGGCTTCCATCTTCTGGCTGAGCTCTCCTCCGGCCCTCAGAGTTCTCGTCACTCAGCCAGCAGAGAAGTCATGGGGGTTGTGCTTGGGAGGAGTTGGTGGGCCCGGCCTGGAAGTGGGGACGGCCCTTCTGACCACATCCCACTGGCAGAACTAGCCACGTGGCCCCAGTTGCCGGCAGGGGAGGTCAGGCATGCAGGCCCCGCGGGAAGAGATGGGGAAGGCAAAGCGACAGCCAAGTCACGTATCAGGCCCTGAGGCCGACTCAGTATGGTCCCTATCAGGGGAGCCAGTCACAGACTTGTCGCATTACACTGTATTTGCTTTTTCACAAATTCTTAGCAGTCGCCTTAGATGTCGCACCCATGTCCCGCTGTTCACTTATCCTCTCAGGGCACATCTTCCAGCTGCCTGAGGACTTTCCCTTGCTCCTGGAGCTCAGGAAACTGATGCCTGTGAGGCTTAGCCCTCGGCCAGGGTCTGGCGGGCGTGTGTATAATGCCTGCGATGCCCCACCTTGGGCAGGGCAATTCTGAGCTGCCTCTCTGTGATCTCCCAGAGGCTCAGTAGAGCTCCGGTAACCCCACAGCACACCCGGCTTGATCCTGCGCTCTTGGACTGGCTGCCTGATCTACCGCACTCCTCACTCCCCACCAGTATTTGCCTTCTCCTCCCAAATGAACCGTGTGCGCCCAAATCTTTGTCTCAGGGCCTGCCTCTGGGGCAATCCGGGCTAAGACAGTCTTTGCCCTTGCAGTGGTTGCTCCTTTAGGGAGGGACTCTCGCTTGCTCACCCTTGTTTTCTCAGGAGTCCAGAGCAGGGTCTCATTTGTCCATCCAATAAACACACAGCGAATACCCAGCCTGATCCGACCTGCTATCAGGTGCTGAGGACACAAAGAATCACTGAATGACAGAGCTGCACTGTTTCTCCAGGAGACAAATTTAGGTTCTGGCATTTTGAACCCGAGGCCCTAAGAACTGGACCTGAACTTGAATTGGAGAACTAGTGTCTCTAGACTAACTTCTCAGCTGAGCTCCATATCAAGCATCCCATTGTCCACTTAAAAAGAAAAACCCCCTCCTGCATTTCCTGCAAGGATCTCAAAACTCTTTTCTTAATCTTGCTTTCTTGCTTCCTTTAGTTTTAATTCAGATGCCACCTTCTCAGAGAGATCTTCACTGCTGACCTTTTTGCAGTTGTTACTTTTGCCTCAATCCTCCCTACTCCCTTCCCCGCTTAGGACTCGTCGCCATCTACCAGCTACGTATTTAATTTAAACTTATTATGTTACCTGTCGCTGGAATTCGGGCTCCACGAAGGCAGAGGTTTTCTCATCTGCTTCATGGACCGCTGCACCCCCAACATCTAAAACAATGCTGGCCGCATAAAAGACGCTCACAAAAATCATTTGTTCAATAAATTTATTGAATTTGTTCAATAAATTGAGGTGAACATTTTCAGTGAACAACTGGAAATATCAGACAGGAGATTGGAGGAAAAGTTTCAGCTAAGGAAGGTTCTAGTATGATGCCGAATGTGCTCCCCAAACGCACATGCTAAAGCCCAACACCCAGTACCTGAGAATGTAAACATATTTGGAGATAAAGTCCACCCCACCTGGCTTTGTTAAGGTATAATTAACAAATAAAAATTGTATATATTCACAGTGTACAGACTGACATTTTGACGTATATATACATTGTGAAATGATTATATCAAGCTAATTAATATATTCATCATCTCACATAGTTAGCATTTTTTTTGTGGTGAGAACATTTAATACCTACTGTCTTAGCAATTTTAAAGCATGCAATGCATTATTATTATTCCTTTTTTAATTTCAAAATATTAAGGGGGTACAAATCCTTCTGTTACATGGATACTTTGTTTAATGCTTAAGTCGGGACTTTTGGTGTGCTTGTCACCAGAATAGTGTTCACTGTACCCAACAGGTAAGTTTTTCTCTCTCACTCTCCTTCTTACCCTCCCTGCTTCCTGGTTTCCAATGTCCTTTGTGCCTGTGGGTACCCATCGTTTAGCTCCCACTTACTAGTGAGAACATACGGTATCTGGTTTCCCTTTCCTGAGATACTCCACTTAGGATAATGGTCTCCAGTTCCATCCAAGTTGCTGCAAATGACATTATTTCATTCCTTTTTATGACTGAGTAGTACTCCACAGTATGTGTGTATGTGTGTGTGTGTGTGTGTGTGTGTGAGTATGTATATATCTCATATTTTCTTTAAACACTTCTGAATTGATGGGCATCTAGGTTGAGAATTGGGAATTGTGCTGTGATAAACATTCAAGTGCAGGTGCCTTTTTTATTAAATGACTTCTTTTCCTTTGGGTAGATACGCAGCAGTGGGATTACTGGATTGGATGGTAGGTCTACATTTAGCTCTTTGAGAAATTTCCCTACTGTTTTCCATAGAGGTTGTACTAATTTGCAGTCCCACTAACAGTGTGTGAGTGTTCCTTTCTCTCTGACAATGCATTGTTATTAACTGTAGTCACCGTGGTGTACAATGTAGTGCTCCAGAACTTACTCGTCCTGCATAACTGAAACTTTGTTTCTCCCTATCACCCAGGTTTTTAAAGAAGTGATTTAGTTAAAATGAGCCATTAGGGTAGGGCCCTAATCCAGTAGGACTAGTGTCCTTATAAGAAGAAGAAGAGACAGCAGAGACGAAAGGCCGTGTGAAGACACAGGAGAGGACGGCCATCTGCAAGTCAAGGAAAGAGGGCTCAGGAGAAACCAAACCTGCCGACACCTTGATCTTAAAATTACAGCCTCCAGAACTTTGAGAAAATAAATTTCTGTTGTTTAAATCACTCAGTCTGTGGTATTTTGCTCTGGCAGCTCCCGCAGACTGGTACAGGTCACAGATGTGTGAATGAAAAATGGAGCAGGGCAGGGACGGGGGGCCTGCAAAGGAGAGAGGGCAGAGAAGAGAGAGCAGCAGGTGGATCCCAGGTGGTCCCTTGAGAGTCAGGTGGCGGCAGAGACAGCAGCAAGAGGAGGTGGCATCCGAGAAGGGATGGTCAGAGAGAAGGGCAGAGTCACCCAAGCTGAGGGGAAATACGTGCCCAGACTTTCATCGGTTCTCAGTTTTTTCTGTTTCCCTCTTAGTAATGAGTAACCTTCACTTGTGCCATTCTTTTTTAAATTAGATACTCTGTCAAGAATTTTTAGTTTGTTCTTTTTAATGAAAGAATCTCTAGAAATATTTATCCAATACATAATTTTTTCAAAAATACTCCTAAAAAATTATCTCCCATCTGGAAACATAATAAAACTAGTATTTATTCCTCTTCTAGAGCAGAAGTGAGCATCCAGTGTATGGCTTCCTGCCTGCCTGCTTGTGAATTTCCACTTAGCCGTTATGCAATCTTTTCTATTTTTTCTTTTCTAAAAATGAGTTCGTGTTTCTGAAAAAAGCTACAATAGTCATCTTTGGCAATTACAAAAATTTCCCCATATTAAGACATTCGTTTCCACATCTGGCAAGGAGAAAACAGCAGGAAGTCACATGTGCCCTGAATCCTCATCATAACCAATGTCATTACTATATTTTCTGAAAGGATTTCCAGTGGTCCGATGTGGGGGTGGGGGAGGGCACAGTAATGTTGGTCTTGGTGGCATGTGACCTGTGCAGGTGACCTTGGGTATTTGACTGACTAGATGGGACGCTCAGGCATGAGGCTCCCAAAACTATGGCTATTGCACAAAGGCATTGTTCTTCGACTTCAGAGGACATTGCATAATATCTCACAATTTGTTTTATCATTTTAGAATTTTAGAGCTGGGAAAAATTCTTAATGTTCATAAGCCTCTTCATCTGGATTAATTGATTTATTTTTAGAGCTAGTTTAGCAAGATGGTTAAAAGTGTTCACTGTAGGCTGAGACACACCTGGGTGCTAATTCTTGCTCTGCCACTGACGAGCTGTGTGGCCTTGGACAAGCCATTCAAGCTCTGAGTTTTCTGATCTATAAAGTGGGAATAATGAAAGCATTATGTCAGGGTTATTGCACATATTAAGCATAACAATTCATGTAGCAGAGTGCCCAGGACATAATGTGCATTTGGAAAAGCTTAACCATTGTTGTTACTGTTAGAAACAATTTATTAATATGTTTCTGGGTCAGTCAGCTTGAAGCCACCTATATTAAAATAATGTAAGGCCATAAGACACGAATAGTGATAAAAGTCTGATTTCTATACAAGTATAGTTATAGCTAAAAGTTAGCCAGCCATGGTTCCCTAACTTGCCTACTGCTGTCACTACTTACTGCTTAAGTATCACGTATCCTTGACAGGGAGGGGCAAGATCTGTGGCTTCCCCAGTCACTTCTATAGACAACATTGCTATTGTAAAACCCAAGACTGGTCTTTGAGGTATCTTCCTGCATTCCAGGGGACCAACTGATGTCAATCAGACTGCTGGCCGTGTGTGGGAATTGATCCAACAAGTCCTGTGATCCTGTACTCAGGAACCATACCAGCCAAGAAGATAATTTCTGTTTCCCAACCCTACGAGTTCATCCCCAGCCAATCAGTAGACCCAATTCCCTAGCCCTTTGTTCGCCAAACCACCATAAAAAATGTGAGCCCCCACATTCTTGGGGAGGTGGATTTGAGTAATTTCTCCCATCTACTTGCTTGGCACCTTGCAATATTAACCTCTTTATCTGATGCATTTCCTGCTGTTTCAGCATATTGGCCTCTGTCTGGGCAGTGTGCAGGGGACCCAGATGGGCAGGAACAAGCTCTTGCTATTAAACGTAGTAAAAGTCATCTTGTTCTAGTGACAGGGAAACTTAAGTGATCACTTGCTTCTGGTAATCATAAAAGGAAATGTCAATCATTGACCTGGAAATGGGAAGGAAGTCTTTTGAATTATGATTATTTGCATGGCCAACAGCTTAAATTTAAGCTCTTCCTCTTAACCATGCTGAATTTATACCAGAAAGGAGAGACTGTAGGCTTTCCCTATGTAAATAAATGTTCTAGAATAGAACATAAAGAGAAGAGGAACCTGTTTCAACCTTTCCCCGGGATTCCTCCTCAGGCCTAATCTATGTTGGTTCTAGGGAATATAAACCCTGGATCCAGCCACAGCAGCTGACAGCTTTATTTACTACGCATCCAGAACCAACCTTTAATTTATTACCAGGAGTCCAGAAAAACTACAACGTTCCATAACATCTTTCTCAGTAGCTCTCTGTGTGTCTATGGTGGGGCCGGGGGGAGGTGGAACGCTTCTTGCTTTTTGGCTGACGGCTTTGCTCACCATTACAATGAAAATCTTCTTGTACTTCAAAGTTTTTGGCTTTCATTTAAAACTTAATGAGTTCAAGTTTGATCTTGATATGAAAGTCCCATGTAGGGTCCCCCAGTGCCCTCTGTTTTCTTTCTGTGCCTTGACCAAGAAATATAGAGCACCTTCACCATGCTGTGACCCCGCCAGCTGCCCGTTTTTCTTGGCAGGGTTGAACTCAAGCCAGGCCTTGAACATTCCCGAGCACTGATAAGGATGTCCAGGTTGTCGCCCAAAGCACTAAAAGAAACTGACCCCATCCTAAGCCAAATTCCTTAAACCTCATCTAAACTCCAGACCTTGACCCCCTTCCCAGTGGACATTCCTAGGGAGAACACTCTTTTTCTCTTGCTGTCCATTGTAAAGATTGCTTTAGCACTCTGCAAGTTCCCTTAGTAAATGCTCTGGACTGCTCACCCTGGCATTCAGTGCTTCTCTCTTTGGAATCCCAATGACCCCCATCTTGGAATGGTTTGGAGCACTCTCTTGTGGGAACTCCCACGCCACCTCTTTTGAGGGGACTCTAGCCACAGATTAGGCAGGGATGAAAAAATCTCATCTATCAAGAGTAGACAGTGTGTTAAGAGTGCTTTCCAGAAACCAATCTATACAAATTTTTTGAGCTTATGTCTTCAATAACTATATCTATTTAGTATTCATAAGTTATATTCTTTTACTTTCACTCTAACATATTATAAAGTATATACAAGAAATGCAAATTTTCAAAGCATGCTAGTAAAAATAATTAGAGAGAAAATTTCAATACTTTCTTCCTATACCTGATTTATCTTGTACACAGAGAAGAGGGTATGAATATCCCCAACTGTGTAAGAAGAAACAGGCTTGGAAGCAAACAGTTTGATATACATGGTAAGCGCTAAACAGAGGAACAAAGAAGGATTAATAGTTCTTCCCTGGGAGATAGGCAGAAATAATAAACAGGAGGTGACCACTGAGTTAGTCTTGAAGGATGGACTGTTTTCCGGACAATTAGGGCCGCAGAAATTCTAGGCAGGAAAGCAGAAAAATAAAAGTGCAGGGCACAGAAACATGCCAGAGGAAAGGGAGCTGGGAAAAGATGAGTAGCTCAGTGACGTGTGGATCACAGGTATGTGCAGCAGAGTATGCAGCGTGGTCCAGGAGAGGAAACTTGGTGCTGTCATAAGAAGGGCCTTGAATGCCAAGCCAAGGAGGGGGCACCCTCTCTTACAGGAGAGATAAGGTCAAAGGCCACTCTGCAGGGAATGTGAAAGATAGGTTGGAGGAGGAGATACCAAATGGATATTAGTTAGGATGCTTATAGTAGTCTGAGGAAATGATAGGAATGGAAACTAAAATCTTAAAATGGAGGAGTTAAAATGATCCTATGAGTTTGGGGTGGGGAGAGAGAAGTGCAGGATATATTACAAAGCCATGTTCAGGCTCCACTAAGAGATTTCTGGTGCCGTGGAGGATTTCCTTGGATGACCAGGTTAATCACCTGCTGAAAAGCTTTCATTGACTTCCCAGGTATGGTATAACTCATTAGCGGCCCCAGTTCTTCACCACTCTCTATGCTCCTACCCCTTCCCAAATGACTTCTCACATCTTCTCTCTAAAGACAGTCTATTATCCTACCTCTTGAATTTGAGCTTGACCACATGATGGAAGTACCAGAGCAGCCTGGCATGCTTCTGCCCTCAGCATAAAGTGGATCTGCTTGGCTACTGCACTGGTCCTGACATGGTGAGGTTTGTAGATCAGAGCTTTCTCAGCCAACATGCTGCAGCCGAGCCCATCCTAGAGCAGAGCTCCAGCTGACCTGCAGACCACATGAGAGAACTCAGCCTGCATCAAGCAAGCTTAGCCAAGATCAGCTGAGCACAGCCCAGATGAAGTGAGCACAGCAAGGTCAACTGAGCACACATAAGGGCAGTCATTCCCAGCCGGTCCATGTGATTTATGATTGATTTTTGCTTCAAGCCACTGAAATGAAGGGAGATTCCTTATATAGCAATAGCTAATATTCATTCCACTGCTCCTTGGATGAAACTTTTAACTCCTTAAATGATCGACATGATCTGCTTCTTCTTGACCTTCATCTTCTCCATCTTGTCCTTAGTTTTCTAAGTTACAGCCTCTGGTCTTCTTTCAATTCTCCAACACACCATACTCTCCCGACTCCAGGATTTCACATGTCCCTTTGTTTGCGATGCACTCCGTCTCCTGGTATCCTCATTGGGTACATGGACTTAATTTCTATTCATTCTTCATAACTCAGCTCAACATTTGTTTCCTCACGGAAGCCTCTCTGATCCTTGTGCCAAAGTTAGCTTCTCCCGTTACATTTCTCCTCAGCTTTCCCTACTTTTTATTCACAGCCTGGATGGTAATGGTAACTGAATGATTGCCTGTGTAATTAATTAGTTATAAGCTCTGTGAGAGTAAGGACTGTATCTGTCTTCTCTCTCTAACTCAGTGCTTGGTGCCCAGAAAACAATAAAAGAATGGATGGAGGGATGGATGGATGAATGGTACAATGGAGAGCGGTTTTTTAAGTTCTTGTCTCTGATCTACAAACCAGAGTATATCTGTAAAATCTCTGAAATAATGAACTCAGGGACACATTCAGACAAGTTTTCTTGCCTCTGCTGAAGAGGAAAGGAGACAGGAAATCCGCCTGAGTGGATACATTTGCCAGAAAACTTTCACAGCTGTCACAATGTTTCTCCCATCAAAGCAGGGACTGAAGGAACCACAAGAGAAGGGAGCCAGTGCCAACTTCTGGGGGAACTTTCAGGACCAAATTTGGAGAAAGATTCTAAGCTCCTCTGCCTGCACCTGCAGTTGCTTGTAGGCACAAGATATTTTGCTCAAATAATTCCACCCACAATTAACAAAATGAGTGCTTTGGGGTGCCGTGCTGTATTTAACTCAAAGTCTATCAAATCCTATGTTTTCTCTGACTTCTCTTTCTCTCAGAATTATTGCTGTCAGAATATCAGTTTGAATGAAGAAACTTTTGCGATTTCAGTGAGCCTGAAGAAGTCTTTCAAAGTTGGGTGACTACTTTGTCAACTTCAGTGCTAACGGCAGGGGTTTTAGAGAGGAGAGAGCTCTGGGTGTGTGCTTCAGTTTACTCCTGCTCTCATCTGTTTTTTCCTTCATTATTTCCCTTGGCAGATATTGACCCAGAGCCTAATCTGTGCCAGGAACTACATAAAGTGGGAATATAAATACTCAACTCTCAGGATTTTGTGAAAAAACATGAAATTAGAAATTTGAAAGTGCTTCATACATATTAGGTATTCAAAATTCCTCTCCATGGCCCCAAAGCCCTAAATTTTCTGGTATCTTCCTATCTCTCAGACCTAGTTGTCTACTATCCTCTCCCCACCACTCTATTTTGTTTTGTTTTGTTTTTTAAACAGGGTCTTGCTCTTCCACCCAGGCTGGAGGGCAATGGCGCAATCATAACTCTCTATAACCTTGAACTCTTGGCCTCAAGGGATCCTCCCACCTTGGCCTCCCAAAGTGCTGGGGTTACAGGAGTGAGGCACTGCACCTGCCTCCCCTCTCTGTTTTTAAGCCACCCTGGCCTCCTTCTTAATGCTCAAATGTGCCAAATTCATGCAATTTCTGTTCTCTTCTCCTGGAACACAATTTCCCCCAGATCTGATACCTCTTGATATTCCAGGCTCAGCTCAGATGTCCCCTTCTCTGAAAGGCCCCTCCTGGGTGTCCCTCACTCATCCACAGCTATTCTCTACTACAACATTCTATTTATCACCGCTGAAATCATCCTATTTTTTTGTCAACTTTTTAATTGTCTATGTTTCCTCCTTGAATGTGAACATGCAGGGGACAAGGGTCTCAGCTGTTTGTTCTCTGTCGTGGGCCTAGCACCTCAAATGGGGCCTAGGATGCGACAGCCCTCATCCAATGTCTGCCGAATGAGTTTCATTTCTGAAGGACAATGGGCCACCCTGTTGGCATTTCCATGTTGCATAAAGAGCTGCATATAAAACTTGCACAGGTGAGCCTGACTTAGATGGAGGTCCCGTTGGGTGTTGCTAATTCAGTTGCTTCTCAGTGTGAAAACTAAGTTGAGTTGCTTGCAACAGTCAAATGTACAGAAGGAAATTGTGTGCCCAATAAATACATTTTAATAAGTTCAATCTCCCTGTAATAAGAGATAAAAATTTTAGTAATAATTGCAGCCTGCTAAACTGGCAAATATATGTATATATTTTTTATTCTACAAACCCATCCATACTTCCTGGTGAGAGTGAATTGATTCAGGATTTCTAGATATACATCAAAATCCTTAATAATATCCACCATTTAGTTTAAGGAAATCAAAATGAATTTTTGCAAAATGGAAGTCATAAAGAGATTTGTCTAGCCAAAAATAAAAAAAAAAATGGAAGTAACTCAAAAGTTCAATCTCCTTTAGTTAATGATTTGGTGAAATAAGCTGTGATACATTCATGTGATAAAATACAGTGCATTCACTAAATCCACAGACCAAATAAGAACTGATAGTGAAAAATGTTCATTCTAACACTGCTAAGTTTTAAAAAAGCAGGCTACAAAACTATGTGTGCTATACATTGTATTTTTGTAAAAGAATAAAGGTGAATATTAGTGAATAAAAAATGCTGGGAAAATACACATTAAGAATTTAATAGCACATATCATTGTATGGTGGCATTGTGGGTGGTTTCATTTTGCTATTGTTTCTCTGTGTTTGATAAATTTTTACTTTATGCACAGATTGCATTTGAAATGAGGAAAAAATTACACCAAGTGTTGGAAAATATATAGGATGTCTAAAATGACTCCATAGTTTTGTCCATTTAATGAAACAATTGGTCAAACCACTCTAGACTTTTGGTGCTATGAAGACCAAAGTATAGTTTGAGTAGACCAGTCATTTTCCAACCCCTCTTGGTTGTGGTGAGCAGAGCTGAAAGGAAACATTAGAATAAGATGATGGTGTCCAATCTCTTCATTATCATGGATGCCTTATGTTTTAATTCAGATGCCAAGTGTTTGTCTGGGCCCTGTGTTGAACACTGGGGATGCTGGTGTGGAGCACCCGAGTGCTGGCCTCATCAAGCTGCTGGTCCTGCTGAAGCTCTGATCAATAAGGGGGCTACTATAATGCCCTGTGCCAAATGCTGGGACAGAGGAGGTGGAAAGAGCTGTGAGGACACAGAGGAGGGGCCCTCGTGTAGCCTGGGAGGACAGGGAAGGCTTCCTGGAGGAGGGGCCCGGGGACTAGGATCAGAAAGACAAATAGAAATTAGTGGAGCGCCAGGGTGCTGAGGAAGCGTTCCAGGAGGAAGAATGTTGGAAAAAAACCTTCAGAGGCAAGTCATTCTTGCTTGCTCAAGCGTCTGGAGATAGTGCTATATGGTCAGCATCTAGAATGAGTCTTGGAGTGGGATGAGCCAGGATGCAGAAGGTGTCCTGGGGCCAGTCAATGCAGGTCTTAAGAGCCTTGGTAAGGATTTGGACTTTCTCCTAAAATCAACAAGAAACCATGGAAGGTTCTCACACAGAGGACTGACATGGCCAGATTTACACTTTAGAGAAATCCCTCAGACCATAGACAGAATTGGAGGGAGGTCAGGAATCTATGAGAGAGATGTTAGTGACAGAGGGAATGATCAGGGAATGAGGAGAGGTGGATGGATTACAAAATACACAGTGGGAAGATTAGATTAAATGGAAGATGAGCATAGAGATGAAGGGGAGAAGGTGACCCAGGGAGGTGCCAGGTGCTCTGCTTGAGCATTGTGAGGTGAGTGAGATATTAATAGAAATACCTGGAGAGTCACCAGTTTGGGACAAGTTGATGTGCCCGTGGGACATCCAGATAGAGATGGCCAGTAGGCTTTTGGAAAGGCAGCCTGAAACTCAGGAGAGAGCTAGGCTGGAAAAGCCAATTTGGAGTCAACAGCATAGAGACAGTTATTGAAGCCATAGGAATGTGCAAAATGGGCTAGAGAGAAACACTGAGTCCACACTGAAGAACAGCCAGAACAGAGTCCTGAGCAACTTCAACACTTAAGAACTAGCCCTCATGAAGAAGAATGAGATGGAGTGGCCAGAGAAGTGGGAGGAACACTGGGAGTGTGTATTGCCAAGGAAGCCAAGCAGGGGAGGATTTCAAAGTCATCACTGTTGACACGAGGAAGGTCAAGGACAGGAGCAGGGAGGGGCGTTGTGGAGTCTACCTGTTTGGAGAGAGGCTGTTGGTCCTCATGGTGAGAGGAGCCTGTGCAGGGTGGCGGGGGAATGAGGATGTGAGGGTAAGCACCTTGCTCAAGAACTTTGCTGTGTGGGGAAGCTAAGCTGTAGCTGGTAGGCTTTGGAGAGTTGATGGGGGATTTTGTTTTTAATTAGAGAGACTTTATAGGTTTAAACAAGATACTACAGAAACAATAAGAGAGGGAGCATTAGAAGTTATAGAAGAGAGTGAGCATAGTTGGGTAAGGTCCCAAAGAAGGCAGCAGAGGAGGAAGTCCAGCACAGGTAAGGGAAGCGGTATCTCCCTTCGCTATCACAGGAGGAAGGGTGGATGGACATAGATGCAACTCAGTGTGCAGGGCTGGTATCAGGCATTTGTGGGAGTTTCTATCTAAAGGATTCTATTTTTTTTTTTTCTGTGCAGTAGGAGGTGAGGTTATCTGCCTAGAGTGAGTGGGAAGTGGTGGGGTAAGAGATTTGAGAAATGTGGAAAAATTTGAAATAGCTGTTCCAGATAGTAAGAGAGACAGTGCTCAGGAAACCGAGAGTAGTTTCTAGAAGCATTGAGGCCCCAGGTGAGGCTGAAGACCTTGGCGCCAGCCTGCACGGGGTGAGATTTCCCCCACTCCCCAGGGCTCAGCAGCTGGGGTGTGAGCAGGAGAATCCAGACATCGGGGGTGGAAGGAGGTTGGAACTCGGCTGGCAGATGTGGCAGAGGCATGGTGCGTTCGGACAGTTGAAGCTATTGGCAAGAAGGATTTTTAAGGTCCAAGTTGATGGGGACAGAAGTACAGCCAGGGGAGAGGGATGAGGAAGAGCTAGTTAAGGACTTGAGGGACTTGAGGTCTCTTTGATTCTGACGATCAGGTGCAGTGGAAGAAACCTACTGAGAGTGTTAGAAAGACAAGAGATTACATTCAGGAAGTACCATGCCTGGGTTTAATATTTCCTCGGTGAAGAGCTATAGGTCATGCTAAGCCCAGAGAATCACCATGGAAGTGAATGGATGAGGAGGAGAAAAGGTAAACATCATGGGCAAAGAGGACATGAGAGATGAAACCAGAGTGTTGGATGGGTGGGTGTCCATATGGATGCTGGAATCACCTTGACACCAGCAGGGCCTGGGGAGAGGAAGGGAGAGGGACAGTGAGAACCAGGAACCTAGTCAGTCTTTAACAAGGAAGGGGCAAGGTGGGTGGATAAGTAGAGGACCAGAAGTGAGAAGGGGTAAGGGTCATGAAGCACCGCAGTGTGAGGCCGGAGGAGCAGCAGTTTCATGTTAGGTTGAAGAGTGAAAGTCTAGAAGTGGGAGGGGGGTGACGATAGGCCCAGCCCAGTTCCCCACGTGTGGAATGAGTCTACAGGAGTGTGGGCACTCTCCAGTCACAGGGCTGCCAGGAAAGTGGTGGCTTACGGAGAGAGCCAAGTCTCCACTAAAAAGGCAGATGAAGCAGAGATTCAGTGTTGAGGCTGAAGGTGTAGGGGGACTTATTTCCTCTGAAAAGAGAATCTCAGAGACATCTCAGCAGGATTTAGGAAACAGGAGACCAGTGGAAGTTTGGCTCTGGAGAGGAAAAGCACAGCACGGAATGGAATGATGATGATCACAACGATGACACTAACAAAACACAAGATCATCTCGTACTCACTTACCAGTGTTCACCTGACAGGTATTTACCGAGCCTGTGTCTTGCAGGCCTGAGCTTGCAGTGGTGCAGAAGGCAGATGGTGTGCTCTCCTCCGGAACCTTACTTCCAGTCAGGGAGGAAGGCAGTACACGGACACAGGGCGTCTAGTAGGGAGTGAGTGCGTGTGCACATACTAGTGTCAGTAGAGATAAGTACTTTGAAGAAAAGTAAAAATAAAGCAAGTTACAGATGATAGAGGGTGAAGGATGCTGGTGCTTTAGATATGAGAGGATCCTCAGGGCAGGGCTGTCTGGGGAGGTGGTATTTGAACATAGACCTGAGTGAAGGGAGGGATAAGAATGGCAAATATTGAGGGCAGCACATCCCAGACAGTGCAAACAGCAAGCATAACCTTTTGGAGACAACAAATGCTGCCATGTTCGATGAAAACAAGGAGGCTGGTATGGGTGGGGGGTAATGACGAGGGGTGGGGCACACAGCAGGAAATAGAGATGAGCTGTCTCCCTGAAATATTGCCAAAGCCACCATGGATTAGACACATCTGAGTTTATTCTCACCCAAATAGGAAGGATGCCACCTCAACACAGTCTTAGTTGTGCCTCAGATAGGGAAGTCTCACTCTGTCACTCGGGCTAGAGTGCCTTGGTGTCATCCTAGCCCAGCAACCTCGAACTCCTGGGCTCAAGTGATCCTCCTGCCTCAGCCTCCCGAGTAGCTGGGACTACAGGCATGCGCCACCATGCCCAGCTAATTTTTTCTATTGTTAGTAGAGACGGGGTCTTGCTCTTGCTCAGGCTGGTCTTGAACTCCTGAGCTCAAGCAATCCTCCTGCCTCAGGCATGAGCCACTGTGCCCGGATAAAAAAGGATTCTTAAAAAACCAAATAATATTAAAACAAAAATATAAGCTTAAAAATGCTTTGAGGATTTGTCTGAAATCCTCAAAGACCCTCAATTGCCCATGGAATAAAGACCAAACACTTTTCAAAGACCCACAAGGTCCTTCTCAACAAAGCCTTTTTTGTAGACGTCTCTGTTTGAACTACCTATGCTCTAACCACGTGGACTGCTTGCTGCCTCAGCAATGGGCCATGCCCTCCCTGCCTCTGTGCCTGTCCCTGCACAGGCTGTTCCCTCTTCCTGGAATACCTTTCCACTGCTGCTTCTGTGGCATTCTGTCCTTATTCATTCTGCAAAGCTGGTGCATGTGCTGCTTGCTTTGTAGCTCTCCCTGCCCTCAGTCCCTAAGCAGAGGGTGCCTCCTGTATGTTCTTTGTGTGCTCTACTTATCACTCTCCATCCTAAATACCTGTGAGTACTCCAGAGAAGGGACAACATTATTTTAAAAGAAAACAAAACAAACATTTATTATCTCACACAGTCCAGTCTCCAAGGCCAGGAAGCCAGGAGCAGCTTAGCTGGGTGGAACTGGCTTCTGAGTTTGCACGAAAGTTGCCGGTCAGAGCTGCAGTTTTCTGAAAGTTTCACTGCGCTGGAGGATCCACTCCCAGGCTCTCTCACATGGCTGCTGGTGGGGAGCTTCCTGTCCTCACCACGCGGGCCACACACACCTGGCAGCTTGCTTCCCCAAGGCAAGTGATACCTCTGGCACCTGGGCAGGAATGGCTGGAAGCCTGGGCTCAGCTGGGCTCCTTTCTTTCTCCCTCTCTGCCTGGTCCCTCCATGTGGTTTATCCATGTGGGCTCTCCGGCAGCCTAGCCACATGGTGGTGTGGGGCTGCAGACTGCTGAGTAGTTTCTAGCACCTTCTTCAGGAGGACTTGCCTCTTGGCAGCGCCAATCACCTGTTTGTGCAGTTGGCCACTTGTCTGACCTGCAAGACTGCACTATTCCGTCTCTGTGAGCTCACCACGTGGCTCCAGGACTGGCGTGCAGAAGGCATCCACAGCCCACCACGCAGATGGTACCTGCTCACATAAGCGCCTGTCCGAGGCCACACGTAATGGAGCTTTTATATACGCTGCCTTGATCCAGTTTTGAGGCTCTGGCTAGCAGCCATTCAGTCCCCTTCTTAAGCAACTATTATGTCCACACTCCCAACCACCTGCCTTGTTGAGCTTTCACACTCCAGGACAATGTACACCTGCCCTAATTGCCTAGACAACCAGCGACAGCCCCTCTGTCCCAAAGCCCACTGAAATTACTCCAACTAGCCAGTCCCAAGCCTGCCTACCCTGCCTCACCCATTCCTGCCCGAGGAAACCATGGCAAGGTGCTTGCCACAGTTACCCTCCCTCCGCCTGCCTCCTGGCCCACGCTGCTGCTTCCTTGCGTGGCCCTGCATGGTGAGCTGTGCTCCTCTCTGGGGACCGTAAAACCCTTCCCGGTTTCTCTCCTTTGATCTGTGTCTGGCCTCACCACACCTTGCCCAAGGCAATATGGTTACACATTGAGTCCTCTAAATGTATATGCTAGTTAGGATAATGGAAACTGCTGTAACCAATCAGCCCCCAATTTCTGTGATTTGAGACAAGAGAAATTTATTTCTTTCTCAGTGTGTCTAATTGGCAGGGAGCTCTCCTCCACAGGCTGTTTCAGGGACCCAAGCTCCTTCCATCTTGTTGCTCTGCCATCCTTCAGCACTCTGGAGTCTCTGCTTGGTCCACTGGGCCAGGCTGGGAAGTGGCAGGCTTCACTTTTACTAATATCCTATTGGCCTGAACTCAGTCACATTGCCACACCTAAGTGTCAGGGGCCTAAGAAACATAATCTAGCTGAGTGTCCAGGAGAAATAGGGAAGAAGTACTATGAGTAGTTATTTGAAAACTCATTAATGCATTATATAAATTTAATCCTTATAAATATGCCCTTGAAATAGATACTATTATTTATCCATATTCTGTAACTAGGAAAATAGAGGCTCAGAGATGTTAAGTAATTTTCCCAAAGACATACAGCGTGTAAGGAAAGCTTAGATTTGACTTCAGGTAGGCTGGCAATAGACCCTCACTTTTACTCTTTGAAAATTATTGCTGAAAACCATTGACTGAGTTGAAATTTGATTCTCTTTGGTGAGAATCAAACTGAAGTACCAAGATATAAATTCTACTGTGCCTTCTAAGCAGGGTCACAGCCTCTCTCAACTCCAAGGAAGGCTACTCATATCACAGTCTATATGAATGTTGCTCTCTGGAATTGTGCAGTGCACAACCTGTGTAGCCTTACATAGCAGTTTTGCTTCTAATTGCTGTATAAATTCAACAAACATTTCCTATACATCTACTATTTGCCAATCACTGGGCTAGGTACATTCATGCAAATTATTTCACAGCAGGGACTCCTTAAATTTGTTTGGTTCACTGGCTGTGTATCAGCAGAGCTTGTTGTCATGGAATTTTCTGGCTAGCCACATTGTGCCCAATGGCAAAGGGCTTTGCTCTTCTGAAAACTTGCCCTCTCTTAGGAACCAGCCAAGTTCCCTTCAGTGCCCACGTCTGTATTCTTGCTTCCACTGCAGGCTGGAACAAAGACAAATTCACTCCACGTCTTGTCTCATTGAGCATGCTGTGCACAAAAGAGGTTGACAATGCCACTTTGCCACTTTTCCCTCTTCTGTTTGGATAATTGCATTGTCAAGAATTACTTATCATACATTTAACATTTAATACCTATTTATTATGAGTTCATGTAACTGCTATTTAAAGAATAATCCGTGCTAACTCCCTTCTACCCTATTTGATGCCACTCTGATTCTATAATTGCTGGTTTCTGCGATATTATGCCACAAAACCTGAAAGCATAATTGGTTGTTTCATTCCAGACAATACGTTTTCAAGATGCTTAAAGCTTAACTGGCAGATCGAAGCTGGAGCAAAGGCGTCAAGCACGCTCGCTCACGGCAGGCCGGTCTCGCAGGGTAATTTATGCAGGAACCATGCAGGACTACAGAGGGTGAAATTGTTTCAAAAAAATGAAAGGATGGGGACATGATTCTTTTGTGCAGATCCTTTGTTTTAAGCTTTCAGCTGCTGGCAGTTTTTCTTTGCTGGAGCGAATCAGTCCCAAACACACGAGGAGTGCAAAGCAGCCGCGTGAGAAATGGGCGCCCCTCTCGGCAACGAGCCGCTTCCGGAGCAGAATGATGGGGGTCCACAGGCTGTCCCTGGAGGAATAGGGGGGCCACCAGTTGGTCTTTGCAAGGCCACCTTCTCACGCCTGGCCCTTCATGCTCTTCAGTCTCTGTTCCAGAATGTTCCTTACACTCATTTGCCCCAGATTCTTGTTCCTCACGCCCATCGAGTAACGATAGTACTTCCTAAAACCAGGGCGTTGGAGCCTGATGTATGTGCTACCTCAAAATTCACTCATCAGTTTCTCCCTCCCTTCCTTCCTCCCTTGCCTTCTAGTTGGTGACAGTCCACAGAGGCACTCGTGGTGGCCTCAAGGGAACAGAGAGTGAGAGAGAAACTGCAAGTGCACCGTCAGACTGTGGCGGAGGGAGGCTGGGCCCCAGCAAGACCCTGGCCCTGTGCAGCCCGCGGAGACACGGCTGCACCCCAGTGGACCCCAGTGGACAAGTCCTTCTCTGACGGTGCCGTGTAAGAGCATAAGTCCTGGGGTCTGGGGTGGCCTTGGGCTGAATCAAACTCAGCCAGGGTTCAGAGCTCCATGACCTCATTCACTCCACTGGAGAGGGACTTCAATTTGCTTTGGGGGATGAGAGTTTTATTCTGCTGATCAATTAGTTGATAAATCAGAAATTATATATTGAACTTCTCTGCCAGGCCCTGTGGCGAGGCTGAGAGGGGCGCAAAGGCTCTTTACCTACTCTGTTAGTGCTCATGTCCTAGATGCAGATAAAAAATTTGCACACTATAGTTTTCTCATCTGTAAAATGGAGAATAAAATGGCTTCTCCTTCAAGGATGGATTAAATAAGAGAATGAGCACAAAACGCAAGGCATCATGCTTTATAAATAGGGAGGTGCAATAAATATTAGCTCTTCTTCTAATTATCATTTTTCAGTTGAAAACACAGCTGACCAAAATTGGGGAGGCCACAGGAATTGCCACAGGGCCACAGAGGAAGCCAGATCCCCGCCTTTGCGTTTGCCCAGCCTGGCCCAGGAGATGGAAGCATGCCCAGAGAGGGGCTGCCTCGCGCGAGGCTCGGGGTGAGAGTTCCTGAGTGGGCAGGTGCTCAGGAGGCATTGGGCTGATGAAGGAGGAGACACAGGTGACTGGTGACCAGTGACGCCAGGCCCAGTGCGGGGGGCGGGGGGGTGAATACTTGGAGCTAAACTGGGAAAGGGCTGAAATTGGCCCTCCAGGCCACAAAGGATTTGGGAGAATGAGGCTCAAATGGGGGTCTGAGGAAGTTTGGGGGCTAAATCTACAAATAGTAAGCCTAGACTGGGTTTTTCTTTTCCCTGAAGAAGTTGTATGGGATGAAAATAGTATTTTTAAAGGGTCTCAGTCACACTAGAGAATTTTTTTCCCCTTTCTTTTTCGTTAGATCCTGCCAGCTCAGAACAAATGAAGCAGATACACAAAAGCAAAACTTTTAAGTTAAACACTAAAAAAGCTAAGAAATAAAAAGGAGGGAGAGGACGGAAAAAATTCCTTCTAGAAAGTTGGGTTGATCAAAGCTGTTAAGCATAAAACACAGCTCTGAATTCCCTGGCAGCCAAGGAGAGGAGGGAAACATACCAGATTAAACGGTTCTCATTGTCTAGTATTAGGGAGGGTCCAGCTCAGGGTACTTCGAGGTAATGAGGGGAAGGGGACAGCACCCAGGACACTCCTAGCCTGTGATGTTATGAGGTTTTTGATGGGAGCAAATCATGTGCTTGGGGACAGAAAAATGAGGATCATAAAATGAGAAGTACGCTAAGGAGCCATGTGACAGAGGCAGCGTGAGTGCTGGACCAGCCAGCAAAGACGGCAGAGGGCCGAGCTGAAAAGGGCACATGTGGGCGGCCTCACTGCAGGACCGTCCGGCACCGGGGAGGCCAGGCAGCACCAGCAACGGGGAGGAGAGAGGGGGCGAGTGTGATGGCTGGGTCTGGTGGATGCCCTGTCCTGTGTGGTTGTCCTCTGGGCCCCACTGTTGGTGATGGGCTGGATCTTAAAGAGGCAGGATACCAGTGCCAAGAAACTTCTAGTATAGCAGCAGAAGCAAGCTTTTCCTGGCCCTGAGCTCTGAGAAGAATGTTTTAGGACCACCTTTACATAAGGTGCACCAAGGGACAAAATAAGTGATATGCTCCCTCCGTCCCTCATTCATTCATTCACTCATTCATTCATTGAAAGGTCATTTGTTATGAATCACTGGGGCTCACTCCAGCCATGCAGGCAGTTTCCCCGGAAAACACTGACGGTGTTCCCAGAAAGTGGCTGTTTTGCCATTTTCCTGTGGTGCGATGGGGGACATTCAGCACCCTGGTCCCCGCTCACTAAATGCCAGTCATGTGACAGCCCCAAGCAACCGCGTAATGGGGCAGGTGGCCGCCCCTGCTAAGAACCCCTGGAAGTGGAAGGATGTATAAAGAGTCATGGAAGACAGAGAGGGGGAGATTACTCCTTCCCAGGGGGGACAGGAAAAGCACCCAGTGGCCTAGGATCTGGGCCCTGTTGGACGAACACACGGTTCTAGGCAGAGAAGGCGGGCGCGGGCACAAGAGCAGGGGCAAAGTCAGGCAGGCACTTTTGCGGAAGGAGGAGTGGGAAGAGGGGTTGGACCCTAATGCTTGTGTCTCACACTGGGCACGTTTTCAGGAGGAGGCTAAACTCAAACACTCAGTCATACTTTCTTTTTCCCCTGACGTGCTTCAAGGCTGACACATTTGTGTGTGGGAGAGATGACCGACTAACTCCCCTCTGATCCTTTTTATGTCTCAAATCAGACATCCCAGAACTTCTCCCTTTCATCGTTCCTGTTGTGTTGACTGCAGATCCAGAGCTGCTAATTAACACGTGACATCGTCTCATTGGAAAGAGAGATCAAGGAACACATTTGGCCCTTAGACCAGAGGGAAGTAAAACTTGTGGTCTCCTGGAGACCCCGGGGCTGACGCTGCCAAATTTCTGCTTTACGTGCCCATGTGCACCCACTGAGCTCTCCCAGGTGGGGGCAGCGTCCAGCCCACAGCTGGTTCCAAATATCTCATCCACTGACATCCAGGGCAGCCGACAGCAGGGCCAGATGTGGAGGGCTCTTTGACAGGAAGACACAGCCCTTTCAACTGTGTCAAAGTTTAGAACCTAAAGCATTTAGAGATTTTTTTCTCCCAAATGAAAAGAATATGTCCAAAGGGCATGAAATCAGTGTGTTGAAGAGCTCTCTCCACTCCCGTGTTCACAGTAGCCAAGGTACGGATTCAGCTTGACTCCAGCAGCGGGTGAGTGGATGGAGAAGGCGTGGCCCGGACACGCAGGGGACACGACTCAGCCTTGAAGAAGAAGGAAATCCTGCCATTTGTGACAACATGGGTGAGCCTGGAGGACATTATGCTAAGTGAAATAACCCAGGCACAAAAGGACAAATACTGTGCAACTTCAATTACATGTGGAATCTAAGAGGCCAATTCACAGAAGCAAAGAGTGAAGTGGTGGTTACCAGAGGCTGCGGGCTGGCGGGTGGGTAGACTGGTGAGATGTTGGTCAAAAAAGAAAAATTTTTGTTAGGAGGAATAACAAAAGAAATCTATTGCACATCACGGTGAGTAGAGTTAATAACAATATATTGTATACTTGAAAATTGCTAAGACAGTAGATTTTAAGTGTTCTCACCCCCCAAAATAATAAGTATGTGAGGTAATCCACATGTTAAATAGCTTGATGTAGCTGTTTCACAATGCATACGTATATCAAAGCATCATGTTGTACGTGGTATATGCAACTTTTATTTATCGATTAAAAATAATTTTTAAACGCTATTGAAGACTCTAAAAAACAAGAGAGAAAACTTTCCAATGAGACTATGTTACACACTAATTAGCAGCTCTGAATCTGCAGTTCACACAACAGGAACGATGAAAGGGAGAAGCTTCTGGACTGTCTGATTTGAGACATAAAAAGGATCAGAGGGGAGTTAGTCAGTCATCTCTCTGACACACAAATGTGTCAGCCTTGAAGCACGTCAGGGGAAAAAGAAAGTATGACTGAGTGTTTGAGTTTAGCCTCCTCCTGAAAACACTTCCCAGCCCCGACTTTTGAGCGAGTGAATTTATTAGAGTGAGAACTGTCACTTGCCAAGTGAATCTTGATTTGGAGAGATGAGCACAAAAGGAACTTTTTGGCAGTTCCCAAAAGTTCAAGTAGTTGTTTTCTCGGGAGCTATCATTTATGTGTGCATACCATGGGTAGATGTGATTTCTCTCGAATGCTTTTATGATCTGGAAGTAGAGCTGCCATAAACCTCGATAGAGAAGCTGTTTCCGATGCCCTGTCCTCCCCAGCTACGCCCTTTCAGGAAGCCCCAACACCCAGTGGCTCCTCATTCCCAAAAGGCTCACTGCCCTTAAAAACCTATTAGTCAGCTCCGCAACCCATAAATTAGTTGGTAACCCCCAATTAGTACGTAATGGGTTCCTTTGATAAACACTTTCTATTTACAGCAATTATCACACACCTCTAAGTGCCAGGCACTGTACTAAGCCCAGAAAGCGCATCAATTTTATTTACTCTTCAAACAATGCTATGAATTAAGTGCAAATATAATTTCAGAGGTTGCAAAGGAGTGAATTCACTTGTTCCAGCTAGTCAGTACTGAGTCTTAGAGTCCAACTGGGCTGCCTGACCACCAAGTCAGAACTCTTGACTGCAGTGCTGTGTTGCTCTGAAAAATATTTCAAAAATGTGTTTTGTTTGTATAGAATGAAAAAATTATCTTGTCTTAGAAGTGCCATTGGAAAATATTAAAATCTATTATTGGTTATAAAGACATCATGGGCACTGCTTTTTTGTTCTTTGGAAAATTATGTCTTAATAAAGGCCTCTTCCACCTCACCTTCTTCACTCCTTTTTCCCTTTTTCTTTCCTTCCTTCCTTCCCTCCCTCCCTCCCTCCTTTCCTCCTTCCTTCCTTCCTTCCTCCCTTCTCCTAGCTCCCTTCCAATTCCCATTGCTTGGAGAGTGACTGTTCACTTCACTGGGTGGAGGCAGGTTGATGCCCCCAGGAAGGGGTGCGTGCCCAGGCTTGGCTTTCTCCACGACAAATGCCCCTGAGACGAGGGTGCTGTACTGGTCCTGTGCCAATGAGCATCGGCAGCTGGGGCTTCCTGACCCAGAAACTGGTGATTAAATTATGAGTGTCTTTATTTGCTAATGTGAAAAGGCTCCTCTGCATTCATCTGGAAGCCTGTGATTAGCAGCACAGCCATACACCACAGGCCCATCAGTAATAATGAGAGAGAGGATAACCAGCTAAGTTATTCACAATCCACCTGGTCTCGGCATCGCCAAGGGTTGTGTTTCCAGTCTAGTTGTTTTGCTTTACAGTGAGAACCTGAGAGGCTGTGGGGTCCAGCTGGTCCTTGGGCTGTCTCAGCATTCTGTGCACCTCAGATGATTTTGCAGGTTGAAATGGAAAAGGAGGGATGACTTCCACAGAGCAATGAGTGGCCGGCATGGCTGAGACCATTACAAAGCCAGTGACCCTGTTCTTTGGGATTTGCACTGGAAAGGAACCATTTCCCTCCCATCTCTGTTCCCCCTATCTCCGCAGAACTGAAGGTCGATCTGTTTGGTGGCAAGCGGTGATCAGCTGGTAGGTGGTGAGAAGATTATTGTTTATTAACATGGCTGTCAAAATATTGCTAAAAATAGTGTAATTTCTTCTCCTCTGTGTTGTTTCAGAGTTTTGGTTGCTGGAAGCTTGTAATTAACACCTGAGACAGGATGAAATGGCTTCCCTGCATCATATGTGTCCTGGGCTCAAGCCGAGGTCATTGCTTCTGAGTGTGGCTCTCTTCCACGTGCTGATGAGGAATTCGATATTCATCAGGGAAACATCTCCTAAATCCACTTGAACTTGAGATTTTATCATCGCACATCATGTGCATATCTACTAGGTACAGAGCACTGTGCCAGCCCCGAGGAGACAACTATCTCAGCCTGGCAAGGCTGATGGGGACAGTAGTACAGTGTTGAGCCCTGGAGGTACCTTCCTAAGGGCGTTTCATGTATTCACCTGTTGAATTCCCACCACTGCGGCCCACAAGGCTAGGAAAACTGGTCACGCAGACAGTCAGTGGCAAAGCTGGCACACCAGCTCAGGCTGTGCACCTGGGCTCCGGAGCCTGAGTCCATCATGATCTATGTAGACAATGACAGGACATCACACATGCTTTAAGAGAGAAATTATGCAAGTCTCTGGCTCTGGGTAGGGCAGCAAGCTTCCTGGAATTTGTTAGTATTCTCCCAGTGCTAGTAGAGTCTTTTTGATCACATAGCACTATTGGTTAAACAATCAAACAAAATGAGCATTTCCTTTATTGTGTGGGTTTCACTCTACACATTGTCTGCTTGTGCCACTGTCCTAATTAATGTATTATGTACTTTAAAACACACACAAAGCAGACATGAAGAAAGATGAGATAAACATTAACTAGAAATAGAAGGTTTAAAAATGTGACATCCCTGGGGAGACCATACTCCCTTCCTTTTGGAGTCTGGTGCACTAGAGGGCAGAGTGATAATCCCTGCATTTCTAGGGTTTGTGGGAATTCCTAGGACATAGCAGGTCTTCAGGGAATGTTGTGGGTGGATGGATGAATAGATGGATGGATTGATGGATAGGAGGATGGGTAGATAGATGAACGGATAGGTGGATGGATGGATGGAGAGGTGGATGGGTAGATAGATGAACGGATAGGTGGATGGATGGATGGAGAGGTGGATGGGTAGATAGATGAACGGATAGGTGGATGGATGGATGGATAGGTGGATGGGTAGATAGATGAACAGATAGGTGGATGGGTGGATGGATAGGTGGATGGGTAGATAGATGAACAAATAGGTGGATGGATGGATGGATAGGTGGATGGGTAGATAGATGAACGGATAGGTGGATGGATGGATGAATGGGTGGATGGGTGGGTGGAGTTGAGTAAGGCATTCTAGAGGAGATGGTGTTCAAAATATATATCAATATTTGGGAAATAGGGAGAGTGAAAAAGGGCATGCCAGAGAGATAAAACAGTCAAATAGAGGCCTAGAAGCATGTTTCCCAAAGAGCAGAGAGACTTATGCATAAGATGCAGTGGGAGTAGAGAGTTGGATTATGGAAGAACTTTGAATACCCTAGTCAGAATTTGGCCCTTATAATGCAGGAGCAGAGGCTGTCCAGGGCCTGTGAGCAGGGCACAATGATCACTCTGTCCACTGGGAGGGACGGATTGGGAAGAGGGTAGAGCAGGGAAGACTAGTAATAAAGTCATTGCAATATTTGGATGACACATTTCTCTAAGGGAGAAGATTTAGAACTTGCAGATCTCTGAGGCAGTAAGTGAGAGGCGGTGTCTACCAGGGCTCTGACTTGGGTGATGTCATTACTGAGGCAGGGAACTCAGGATGGAAAGCAGTTTTTTTAAGGCCAATAGCCAGAGGTAACAAACACGGAATGGTGATTGCACACTGGGCACTTTCCACATAACATCTGATTCAATTATCATAAAGATGTACTATCTTATTGCCACTTTATAGATCAGAAAACCAGGCTCAGAGAAGGTAAGTAACTTGGGCAGATGGCCAGCTCTCATTCTCCATCAAAATAAACTTCTTTTCAAATGGAAGAATATTTTTTAATGTACTACTTTTTAATAATACAGGTAGTGCATGAATACTATTCTCCTTGTAAAACATAATTCCACATTACAGATCAGGCTGCCTTCATTGGATCACAACCCTAATCCTATGCTCCTTCCCCACCCTTCAGAGAAACCAGACATTGACAGTTTGGAGCACATCCTTCCAGACATTTTTCTATGCAGTTGCTTTCTGTATGGACCCATGGGAGAGAGAAAATATTTTGTTTTGTGCACTTCCTTATGGTACATATTTACTTATTCAAACAGTATTTACTGAGTACTTAAAATATAAATATGCCAGGCATTGTTATAGGACAGGGCTTGGCAAACTTTCTATAAAGGTCCAGATAGTAAATATTTTAGATTTTGCTGGCTACACGTGATCTGTAGGACATATGCTTTCTTGCTTTTTTGCAACGTTTTACATACATAAAAACCATTTTGAAGTCGGGCGGCTGGGGCCAGATTTGGCCTGTGGGCATTACTTTGCCAGTCGTTGTTCTAGGAGATGGGAATGTATCTGTGAACAAAATAGGCAAAAAT
This sequence comes from Varecia variegata, assembly GCA_028533085.1. NCBI lineage: Eukaryota > Metazoa > Chordata > Mammalia > Primates > Lemuridae > Varecia > Varecia variegata. The sequence continues at coordinate 136,119,958 of CM052436.1, read as the reverse complement.
CCCCTTCACTCAACACTACACCCTTGAAATACCTTCTTCTTATCTCATGTAGTTCTGTCTCATTCTTTTTAATTGCTGCTCAGCCTTTCTTAGCACGGGTTGTAATTATTTCACTAATCCGGCTTCCTTACTCACCATAATACCAGCTCCTTGAAGATGGGGACTATGACAAAGTCAACTTGACACTAAGGGCTTAGCAGAAGGTGGCACTTGGCACAGAGTGGCGGCCCAAAAAGTACTGGTTGAATTAATAAGCAAACGAATGAACATTTTCATACAATGAATGATAAACTACATAGTCAGCGGTCTGCTAACTTTTTGGAGCCATTGCATGAAGAAGACCATATCCTGGCCTAGATGGGCCACAGAGTGACTTATTTCTAATGTTCTGCATTTCTTAGGTCAGTTTGTATGTTGCCTAGAGCATGGGAAGCAGCGTCCACACGTCACTTGAGTAATTCGCAGTGAAGTTATGATGACTATGAAGCCCCCGAATGACGGGGGCTCTGCCAGTGTTTCTGAAGTGGTGCCTTCCTGCTGCGCTGTTGGGCATTACGCATTTGTATAGCAGGAGGTATAGGACATTTTCATGGGCATGAGATAGATGCAGGATGCACGTGGAAAGAGAATGCGTATCAGGACAGACTATATAATCACCAAGTTCTGTACATTCCATCTACTTCTTGTGGGAATCTGGGCAAAACGCCTTCACTTCTCTTAGCCTTTACTTTTGTGCTTGCAAAATGGAGATAAAGTCCTCATCTCACAGGGTGTCCTGTGAAGCTTAAACCTGGTAGTATTTGCAAAGCACTTTGCAAAGTACCTGGAACACTTCTAAGTCCTGAAAATTTTCAGGGCACCTCCCCTGTATGGCTTAGAACTAACTGAGGTTGTTATTATTAGTGCGCATTACAATATGTTCAAACTGTCAGGGCACCCAGAGCTCAGGCCAGAGAGTTTCCCTCATTTATGCTCCATCCAGTGCAGGGCCAGGCAGTGCCGGACTGCGCATGCTGCTCCGGCTGCTAATCCCGAAGGACTTCAGGGCCCCACAGCCGAGGCAGCTTGCTGCTTGGCGGGAGGGGGCCACAGCCAAAATTAGCAGGTCTGTCCTGGTGGAGGGGACAGGGTTGGGGCAGGGCACTGTGGCTCTGTGGTGCAGGATGATCTCTGGTCTCTTACAGAAAAACACTAAAATGAGAGCCCTGATTCTGATACAAGTGCCCAAAGCTGAGCTGCAACAGGCTGGAATAACTTGCTCTCTCTGTTTGAAGCAGACTGACAGCCTGCGTTCTGCACACTGGCCCGTGGACCTTGCAATGCCTGAACACACAGGCACTCGTCTTAGTCTTTTGATTTTGTCTCATTCTCTGACTCCCACTGTGACGTTCAGAGATCCAGACTAGGAGTGGATTTATTTCCCTAGGAGAAACTGAAATTGGAAAGCTGGCACATGGTGACACAACCCAAGGGACATGATGGTCTGTTGGCCACTCGCTTGGGTTGTGCTGGGCTTCCATTTCCGGGCATGTAACTTCCTCTCTGTCTGTCTGCCCTGTTCTCTTCTCTCCACCAGCAGGCTCCTGTGAGACCCCGTGGCACCTGCAGTGGTAGTTTGCACATGGCCTTTGGTGCCCCATGCCTGCCTCCACCTTTGCCTGCCAGCATTGGCTCCTCTGGGGCCCTCCCTTTCTTGGTAGGTGCACGGTTGGACTCCCTTGAGTTGCATTCCGATTGGCTGAGCCTGAGGCTGGCTGGCTTGGGGCAGGCACCCACTTCTGGTTCTGGTCTCTGGTTCAGGATGTCCACCTGGCCTGCTGCTCAGTCAGGCTTCACTCTTGCCACAGTGACACATCCTCATACCCAGAGAAGAGAGTTCCAATCACATTTCCCATCTCTCATTGAGCACTGAAAAGAAGTTAAAAAATAAAAAATAAATAAAATAAAATAAAAACTAAACGCAACCTGGAAAGTAGTCAGGACCCTTGCACATAATTTGGAGTCGAATCTCATTTTGACAAAGGCCCCACCGATTGCCAGCTGGATGGCCAATTTTCTCATCTTTAAAATGGGGATAAAAATATGTATTTCAAAGATCTGATTGTCATGGCCAGATTTGATAAAGTATAGCTTGTTATTCAGACTCTTTCCATTGCAATCAATAGAAATTTAATTCAAACCGCTTAAGCTGGTGAGTTTATGGCTCACATGGTGGGGAAATCCAGGAATATCTTGCTTCGGGAACCGCTGGATCCAGAAGTCAAAGACAGTACAGTTGCCATTTTGCTCCTTCATTTGCTGTCACCCAGCTTCATCCTTAGACAGGATCTTTCACAATGTGTAAGGTGGCCCCAGAGGCCTATGCATCCCCACAGCTGGCACTGTCATATAGAGACGGCTGTCTGCCGATAGCTCCAGGGTGCATCCTACCGGAGATTCTGGTTGTCCTTGGAAAAGGACAACAGGGACGTGACAGAAGTTCCCAGTTTTCCGTTGCCTTCGAACCTTTCTTCCATTCCCTTCCCCTGACCCTTTTGCTGCTTCCCCTGCTCCCAAACCTTGACTAAATGACAAACAGCTCTAGGAAATACTGTTCTGACAGTTATAGGGATGGGACTGCACCCATACACCTGAGCAAGAGGCATGAAAACAGGAATGACCTCCAACCACAACTTGTACAGATTAACGATGAAAACTGCTATCTGAGCCAAGCTACAAGGACACATACTCCTGAATTTTTATCACACTGTAAAACTCCAACCCTACTTCAGCTTGGGTCACCTGGTCTTCAAGTATTCCCAGGTAGGCAGCAGCTGAATGAAGCCTTTAACTTCTATGTGAATCACTTAACTCATTTTCTTTTGACAACCCTACATGGAAGTGCTTATCTGCAAACCAGTCACAGTGGCTGGTGTATGCATATGGGCTGGGGCAGAGGATGAATCCACCTTGATCAGCTGGCCAGGCTGGGTATGCAGAGTCTGGGGTATGGGATGGTTGGGTCCCCAAAGGAAGGAATGCAGGACAAGGAGACATATCCTTTGTCCCCAGCATTTACTTAGAGCTTAATAATAGATATCATTCCCATATCGTTCCCAGAGTGGAACACTGAGCCTGTGCCCCTTCCCAGTGCTTCATCAAAAAGCAGGTGCTAGAATTTGGGAAAATTGAAGACATTTACTCTCCTAATAATTGCTATAGACAGGGATTTGAACCAAATAAAACTCCAGATCAGAGCAAATAGTCCTAATTTGCTAAACCAAGAACCAACCCAAATCTAATTTTATGCTGATTTGCAAATGAAGATAATATATTACTTTTGGGAAGTGGCCATTTCAAAATTGAGAAAGCTCATAATTTCAGAGACTTTTGAACTGGAATAAAATGGAAACTTCAAAAGAGTAGTGTTAATTACCTCAATTAACATTAAGTTTCTGTTGATTCC
>CM052436.1:136066567-136116013 GCA_028533085.1 Varecia variegata | reverse complement strand
GGCAACAAAGCAAGACTCTGTCTCAAAAAAAAAACAAAAAAAACAAAAACAAAAACAAAAAAACCCTGCCTGGAAGCTAAAGTTGGAAATACATTAAGTGATGCTAATGAATCTTTTTTTTTTAAAGTTATTTGTTTTAAATAAGTGCTCCTCTGACTTCTTAAAGAGCTGCCAGGTTTTTTTTTTTTTAACTTTAAAATCTCATCACGTTGCAAATTAGAGCAAAGAGTGAAGGAGGCAGAGGTCGCCTTGGCATGAACCTAGATTAGAAGCCAGACAAACATGGATTTAAATCTCAATTGCGTCATGTTCTCAATTGCGTCACTTGCAGCTGGGGGACCTGGGCAAGTCATTTTTGGTAGAAGCTCCCCCAGGCTTTACGGATGCCTTTTATGCAATGTGGGCATTAGGAATTCCTTTGCCATCTTTGTTGCCTGAGGGTAAGGTTGGTGCAGGATAAAATCAAAGATCCAGAAGTGGTCTGCTCAGGTGCACAGGTTTTGTAGCCAATTGCAAAAGTATTACCCAGGAACATCTATTGTGCAACCTGGAGCAATCAGTGTCCTAGTTTTAGGGCCTGGGTTAAAATAACTGCTTAATTTCAGGGGCATGTGACATACTTCTCCGTCCTCCAGGCTGGAGAATTATGGTTCCCCACAAGGAGAACAGAAATACAAATGGTTCCATTTTCCTCAGTTTCCCCACTTCCTGTATCCTCTCAGTGAAAGAAACCTGAAAGTTATACAGGGGCACCCATACAAGACAGAACACTCATTTCCCTCCAATCACCATCCCTTCTTTCTCTTCTAGAAACAACCAAAATCTCAACTTTTATGGTAACAATTTTCTTGCTTTTCTTTATAGTTTTATAACTTGCAAATGCATTCAAAAGAAAGTAGTTTCTATTTCCCTGAGTTAAAATTTTATATAAATGGAATCATCCTAAAGTATTCTTTTGTGTGTTGCTTTTTTTCTCAACTGTGTTTGTAGGTTGCACATATGTTGTTAAGAGTGTCTCTAGTCCATCTTTTTGGTCTTTTTTCATAGATTCCAGTGCATAAATCTACCATTGCCATATATTCATCCATTCTACTTTTCATGGGCATTTGCATTGTTTCCAGTGTACATACGATGCAATTACAAATAACGTTGCTATCAACATTCCTAGATATTAACCTGGGACACGTAGCATGCATCTCTTCAGGGTACATGCCTAGCAATGGAATTGCTCTGTCCTAGGGTTCCTGCTTCCTCAACTTTATTAGACAATGCACATTATTTTCCAAAGTGCTTATCTCAGCTTACAGTGTCAACACAGAATTGTCAAACTTCCTTAATTTTTGCAAACATCATAGGAGTCATGGATTTAATTTGTACTTCCCTGACTAATAGTTAGGTTGAACACATTTTTATACATTTATTGGCTATTTAGATTTTTCTCTTTTGTGAAGTGCTGATTCAAATCTCTTGTCCATTTCCTTAATTGGGCATTTTGCTTTTTCTCATGGACTTGAATGGTTCTTCATATATTCAGACTACTAGTTCTTTGATAGTCATCTGTATTGTGTGTATTTTCTATCACTGTTGCTTCTATTTTGACTTTTTAAAAAAATAGTGAATTTTAACAAACAGGAGTTTAGTTTCTTTATAATCTTTTATGATTAGTTATATTTGTTTTCTGTTTAAGAAATTCATCACCACCCTGAGATCATGAAGATAATCTCTTTTATTCTCTTCCATAATAAGCTTCCTGGTTTTGCCTCTTACCATTGGGGCTTTAGCCCACCTAAAAGTCATTTTGATTCATGGTATAAATTTCTTTTCTTTCTGTTATCTTCATGGACAGCCAGTCATCTTAATATCATATATGTTGTTCAAATCTTCTGTGACCTTAGTAATAATTTTGCCTGTTGTCTTATCATTACATAAAGACTCCTGTTAAAATCTCCCACTGTGGTTGCAAGTTGGTCTATTTCAATATTTAGTTCTATAAATATTTGCTTTATATATATTAAGGCTATGTTACTATATCCTTACAAATTTTATTTTATTTTACTTTATTTCATTTCATTTCATTTTAAAAAATTTAAGAGTACAAGTGATTTTTGTTACATGGATAAATCATGCTAAAGTCAGGGTTTCCAGTGTACCCGTCAACAGAATAGTGTACATTGTACTCGACAGGTAGATTTTTATCTCTCATGCCCTGCCTGCCCTCCACCCTTCTTAGTTTCCAATGTCCTTTACAGCTTTTAATGACCATATATATCCTTGGTGTAGCTCCCATTATAAGTGAGTACATGTGATATCTGTTTTTCCATTCCTGAGGTAGTTCACTTAGGATAATGGTCTCCAGTTCCATACAAGTTGCTGCAAAAGACATTATTTCACTCCTTTTTATGGTTGAGTCGTACTCCATGGTATACATATATATAACCAGATTTTCTTTATCCATTCATCAGTTGATGGGCACTTAGGTTTATTCCATATCTTTGGTATTGTGAATTTTGCTGGGATAAACATTCAGATACAGATGTCTTTTTTATAAAATGACTTGTTTTCCTTTGGGTAGATACCCAGTAGTGGGATTGCTGGATCAAACAGATCTACTTTTAGTTCTTTGAGGAATCTCTATACTGCTTTCCATAGTGGTTGTACTGGTTTACATTCCTATCAACAGTGTATAAGTGTTCCCTTTTCACTGCAACTGCAGGAACATCTATTGTTTTTTTGACTTTGCAATAATGGTGAATCTGACACGGGTAAGGTGGTATCTCATTGTGGTTTTAAATTGCATTTCCCTGATAATTGGTGATGAGTAATGTTGAGCATTTTTCATATGTTCGTTGTCAATTTGTCTATCTTCTATTGAGAAGAGTCTATTCATGTCTTTTGCCCACCTTTTGATGGGATTATTTGTTTTTTTCTTGCTGATTTGAGTTCTCTGTAGATTCTAGATATTAGCCCTTTGTTGGGTATATGGTTTATGAATATTTTCTCCCATTCTGTAGGCTATTTACTCTGTTGATTATTTCCTGTGCTGTGCAGAAACTTTTTAGTTTAATTAAGTCCCATTTAAGATTTTTAAAAATTATGAAAAAGTTCTTACATCATTATAAAATAAAAATTCCAAGAGTTAAGAAAGCATTATAATAGTTTTAACTCCAGTGTTTTTTCTTTATTAAAGGTAGATAAAATAATGATGCTTCTTACAATTAATTCCTCTCTGAGTCTATGAAATATAGCTCCTTGGATGTCCTATATTATCTTATTTTGGAATTTCTATTTCCTTTCATATTCTCTTTTTGTTTGTCTTCCTTTTTGACTTTATTTTTGGGTCTCTCTACAAGTTTGGAAGTAATACACTATTTTTAATCTTTAGTGTTTACTTGAAAAATGCCTCATATATAATTAACTTAGCAAAGTAGAAATTAATCAAAACCTTTATGCTTTCCCTAACTAATATAAAAGTCTTAGCATTAACTCCAATTATCCACCTCCTGATGTAAACGCTATTGTAGTTTGATATTTTAATTCTAACTTTTAAATGTTAACACCCTTAGACATTTTTACAACTATTTCGTATAATTGTTATTAACTTCTGTTTGTATGTACCGATAATATTTTCCTTATTCTTTAGTTCCATCTTGCATCTCAGACTTTCCATCTGGGGTCACTCTCTTTCTGCCTGAAGAATGAATCCTTTGGAATTTTCTTTGCTGACATTCTACTGGTGACCGATTTTCTATCTCTCTTCTCTCTCTGTCGCTGATGTTTTTATTTTTGCTGACATTAGAGTTCTAGATTGACAATTATTTTCCTTCAGCACATTTAAAATATGATCCCATTGGTATCTGGTTTCTATTTTTGCTGTTGAGATATTGTCTGTAAGTATATCCATCCATTACTCCTTTCACCACCACCAACCAGGGCACCTCGGCCGCTGGCCCCGGCTTCAGCCTCAAGCTCTGAAGGTCAGAGCTGGCCGGCAGCACCCAGGCCGCAGGGAGGATTGGCCCGGACCGATGTGGACACAGCTGCTGTGGCCAGAGACACCCAAGTCTTGGAACTCCTCATATTATTTGGTTTTCCACATTTTGTTTTTATATTATGTTGGTTTGTAAATTTGTAGAATTAAATCACATTTTCTTTGTGGAGGGAAAAAAAATTGTTTATCTGGCTGCTTTTGTTTTTTATCTTTGCCTTTGGGAAATTTCACTAAAATGTTTAGGGGTAGATTTCTTTTTAATATATTCTTCTTAGGATTTGTTGGGCTTCTCAACAAATCTTTCTTCATGCTGAAAATTTTTCAGCTCTTATTTCTTTATGTATTGCCTCTGCCTTGTTTTCTCTCTCCCCTGTTCTGGACCTCTGCACAAATGCATGACATTTATTACCTCTCTTCTCTTCATTTATTACCCTCTCTCCTGTATTATCTATTTTTCTTTTCTGTGCTGGTTTCCAGGTAATTTATGGTCTAATATTCTTTTGTGCTGTGTCTAATCTGTTGGCAAAACACCCAGTGAGTATCAATTTCTAGGTACTATATTTTTTAACTTGTAGAAGTTATATATATTTTTACATCTGCTCTGTTGCTTTTTATTGCTTTCTGCTCCCTTCAGTTATTAAGTTTGTCATGTATTTCATTAAACTTTGTAAGCATAGTTGCTTTAAAATCTAAAGTCTGTGTAGATCTGTTTTCACTGTCTCTTGGTTCTCATTCATAGATCTTGTTTCCTTGTATGCCTGGTTATCTTGGACGGCTTGTTGTTTCTGTTGTTCCTTGCCTTTGAACAATTATTTGTAGGGGGTTCCCAGTGACCTAGGAGTCACTTTCCCCTCTCCAGAGGTGTTCTGCCTTTGCTTCTCTCAGGTCCTGAGGCATTACCAGTCAGGACCATCTCATGCCAAGTTCACAGCTTTAATGTTCCTAGGCCTACCCAAGTTATATCTTCCCAGGGTGAAAATCCATAGAGAACTGGTCTACAGCCATAGTTTCTCAGGATAATTTCTCCCCTTTTATTTCCTTGCCTCTTCCTTTGTTCAGTGCTAACGTGGTCATCCCTGAGTTCTACCATGGTTGGGGAGTGTCACTTTGGATGTAGTTTCCGTTATCTGAGAGTAGAGCCTTTTAGGAACCCATTTCAATGTAGATGCCTTCTAAGTAGTCCCACTTTGGTCTTTGGTTTCTGACTTCCTAGTCCTTCACAACCATTTTATAAGATCCCAGGTATGTGGAAAGGATACATTATTTTGGTGCTTTTAAATTCCCCTACTTCTCTCATTACACTTAGTTTGCAAGAAACAGCAACTTCATTGCCTCTTCAGCCTGTCAGTGCTTCAAAGGAGATTTGTTTTTTAGACATTATGCAGTATTTTTCATTGTTTTCAGTGGGAGGGTTGATCCAAATAATTTAGCTTGACATTATTGGAAACCAGAAGGCACATTTGGGATTTCTAAGACAAACATTTCAAAATGAAAAACAAAAGCAGACTGTCATATGGAATTTTCTGGCCCAGCACACTACATCGTGCAGATATTCCATGTCCCCCCAAGAAAAGAAGACATCCCATCTTACAGGGTTATTTTGAGGATTAAATTAAATAAGAGGTGAAATTGCTAACTATAGTGCCATAGGTGCTCAAGAAAAGTTTATTAAGTCTGAAATCTGGGCAAAACCTGAGAATTCAATTTTTTCACCCACTATTAATGCTGGAGGCAATCACTATGGGGTTAAAAAATGACTTGCCACATGGGTGAGCAAACCATTAGAAGCACCCCCACCCCTTGGCCTTTGGGGATTTCAATCAGAAAGGATCAGGGTGGGCGTCCTGAGCTCTCCCAGAATGGCAGGCCCAGAGGAGAAGTCAAGCTGAAGTGCTTAGGGGATTAAAATAAATAAAATGCTTCACTAGAGATTAGGACTCAAGTATCAGTTTGATTTAATGATTCCAGAAGGTTAATGCACATCCTAGGCAGGCAGCCAGTTGCCCTCAGCTGGTTTGGAGCCAGCAGGATTATGGTGAGGAGTGTGATGTCTCTTCCACAATTCTGGCTTGTTTGAGAAAATGAAAGCAGCCAGGCTGGATGGAGAGCAATGAGCAGGAAGGAGCGTGGAGGAGATGAGGTCAGACCGCAGGGCAGAACCTGGATCAGAGAGGGGACTTGCGAGGACACAGAAGGGAATTTAAATTTGATTCCGGGTGTAACGGGAAACTATTGAAACCTTTTGAGTGCTAAATAGAGTGCTCCTAGCAGCTCTATTTAGAATAACAACAGAAAAGCAAACAAGCCAAATGTCCATCGACAGGTGATTGGATAGACAAACTACCACTCAGCTATAAAACGCAATGAACTATTGTTATACACAGCCGCATGGCTCAATCTCAGAACCACTGTCCTGAGCAAAGGAAGCCAGGCACAAAGGAGCACATGCTCTGACCCCATGAGGCAAAGTGATCTATACTGACATAAAACAGATCAGTGGTTGCCTGAGGCTGGAGTGGGAGGGGGCTGAACTGCAAAGGGGCACAAGGGAACTTGCTCAGGAGACGGAAATGCTCTGTAGCTTGATCATGGTGATGAATACATGTATGTGTATTTGTCAAAACTCATCAATCAGTATACTTAAAATGCATGCATTTTATTCTGTGTAAATCATATCTTAGTAAAGTTAAGTTTTAAAAATCACCAGCAGATAAAATATAAATTATGTTAACCATATTCTGAACCAGAGTGAGAGTGCAAGATTAGGAGAAAATGAATGCACAGACATTCAGGTCATAGGTCCCTCCAATTATTAAAGTCAAATTCTAACTGGACTTTGAGCCTCTTGGTTTCTAAAGCAAAAGAGGAATAAATGTTGCCATGTATTTCTCACTATCTATTTTTTGGACTTTTTTTTATTCATTCAATGTATATTTTTTGAGCACCCGATGTGTGCTAGTCACTGATAAACAATGATCCCAAGAAATCACGGTCTAGTTGGGGAAACAGGCAAGTAAACAGGCCATTTCCATGCTATGTTACCAGTGCCATAACAGAGAAACATAGGTGGCCATGGGACCACAGAGAAGGGTCCTGTGGAGTGGAACTCTTGTCGTGGGAGGTTTTCCATCAGAAAAAACTAAATATCGCATTCCTGGGATTTTATTATTATTATTTTAAAAGATTTATGGAGCACATGCAGATTTGTTACATGGATATATTGCATAGTGGTGAAGCCTGGGCTTTTGTGTAACTCTCACCTGATTAGTGTGCATAGTAATCATTAGGCGATTTCTCATCCCACACCCCCACCTGCGCTGCCCTTCCTGGTCTCCAGTGTCTATTATCCCCTCTCTATGTCCATGTGTACTCAGTGTTTAGCTCCCACTTATAAGTGAGGCCACACGGCATGTAACTTTCTGTGTCTGAGTTATTTCGCTTAAGATAATGGCCTCCAGTTCCATCCATGTTGCCACAAAAGATGTGATTTCATTCTTTTTTTATGGCCTAGTAATATTCCATGGCGTGCGTGTGTGCACGCGTGCGTGTGCGCACACACACACACACTACATTTTCTTTATCCAATCATGGGTTGATGGACATGGGGGTTGATTCCATATCTTTGCTATTATGAATAGTTCTGCATGTTTCTCAGTATCTTTAGAATAACAATGTCAGGAGATTTGGGGATACATTTCCACCCTCACTTAAACATAGGATGCTGTGCTTTAGGGAGGTGACAAATACCCTGCTCAAGGTGACCATCACGACCATGCAGAGCTAAACCTTAAACTCTTGTCTGTGAGATGCCTGAGCCTGTCCCCTCTTTCCCCTGCTCCAGGACCCGTCAGTGAGTAACGGAAACAGACTCCACTTCTAACAGACGGGTCCAGAAGACTGCTATCCTCCCCAGGAGTCAAGGTGCTTTAGATAGAATTAGTACGCACCACGACCACCATCACCTGAGCTGATTGGGTGACTTCCTACCCTAACCAGGTTTCCCAAACTCAGCACTATCGACATTTTGCACTGAAAAATTCTTTACTGTAGAGGGATTATCCTTTGCATTGTAGGAAGTTTAGCAACATCCTGGCCTCTACCTATGAGATGCCAGTAATACCCTCAATTCCATTTCTGGGAACCAAATATGTCTCCAGACACTGCCAAATATGTGGGGACAGGTGGGGGAGGATTGTCCCCAGTTGAGAACCACTGCCTAGGCCTTTCCATGGCTCTCCACCATCCACAGGACGTGGTCTGCACCCTTTAGCACTGCTTAGAGACTGTGCAATCTGCCCCCGCCTCACTGCCCGCCACACACCACTGTCCTCTTTGCATAGCGCAACCGCAGCAGTCCCTCAGTCCACACTCTGTGGTAATGCCATCCTCTTCCGCGTTCCATGCCTCTGTTCCCAGCGCACCTTCTTCCTACAACTTCTTGCCTGCCTTCTTACCACTGTGTTCTCCCAGCTCACTTCCACGCAAGGTTCAAAACTCAACACAAGAATTACTTTTGACGGCTGCTTTTTGTTGTAAACCTTTGTGCACTATTTAATTTTCTAACCATGAGCGAGTATTATTCTGGTTTGCATAACGACAATCCAAAGTTTCTTTCTTTAAAGCCTTTGGGCTGTCCCCAGGCTGGGCAAATTCCCCTCTGGGTTCTCCACAGAATTTTCTTTTTTTCTCCTCTATTGTCCTTGTTACACTGTGAGTGGCTTTTTATCTGTCGGCCTCTCCATTAGGCAGTGAGCTTTTCAGGATGAAAGGTCTGGTCATAATGGTGCACACGTACCCTGGACCAGCACAGACCCAGGCCCAGAGGGGGGCCTCGGGGAAGGCCTGGGACATGGACCTGCATGGGGGACAATCACACCCGAGAGAGCCGCAGGCCAGGCTGGCGTCTGCAGTGGACGTGGGGGCACTGCCCTGGGTGGGGGTGGCCAGCTCTCTGGCTGTCTCCCTCCCCGTTCCCAGGGAACGCTGGGCAACTTCACCCGGGTGAGGGGCACGAGAGAATTGTACTAATAATCATGATACAGTCAGAATCAGTCAGCAGTAAAACATGGGTTGGAACGAAGGGGAGATTTGTTTTCTCACTGCAGCAGACACAGCTAATGGATTTTGACTTACACTTCTGCACGGTCATGGAGATGAGTGCCCTTAGCTCAGGGAGGTGGGTGTCCCACAGAGAGCCACAGGCAGCCGGGGGCCGCACTTGACAGAGAGGGGTTGGAGGGTCAGGGGGACGCCCTCCATCATCCTGAGAAAACACTGTGGAAGCCCTGGGGACTCTCTAAGCAGGCTTACTAGCGACCCAGGGCAAGGCCCTGGTGAGGGTGCAAGGCGACAAAGACCTCAGGCCTCTGCAGCATGGCCTGAGGCCCTGCCCCAGAAGCCTCGCTAGTGGAGGGCCCCGGGTGGGTTCTGCTGTGGGATCGTACCCCCTCCCCATTTTCTAGTACCTTCCTTCCCTTCCCCATCAGCGCAGCTGCTAGGACAGCGCTCTCCACTGGGCCCTACTGGCATTTGGGGAGGGACAAGTTTTTGTTATGAGGGACGGTGCTACACGTTGCAAGATGTTCAGTTCCCTTGGCCTCTGGTTGCTAAAAGCTGACAATACCTTCCCCCCAGTCACTGTGACAATCCAAAATGTCCCCTCCCCCTACTCCTCCAACTGCCTTCTAAATGAGGGCTTCTTATGCTACCCGACTAAGGGAAGGACCATGACAGATCAGCACAGGAGAGCACAAAGGTCCTGTATTTGGTTTTTTGGGGTTGCAAGAACCTGTCTGTTAAGCTTCAGTGTCTAAGCACTTGATCACTGCAGTTACATTTATTTATTGACAATATTTTGGGTCAGCCAATCTGACCCAAATCTGTAGGCCAAATCCAGCCCAGCACTTGATTTTTTAAATAAAGTTTTGTTGGCACACAGCCACGCTCACTTGCTCACTTATGTACATACTTTCTGTGGCTGCTGTCATGCTATAATGGAAGAGCTGAGTCACCACGACAGAGACCGGATGGCCTGGGGAGCTGGAAACATTTACTATCTGGCCCTTTAAAGTTTGTTGAATCCTGTCATAGACAATAGTGTTAAAAAACGATGTGACTGGCCAGAACTGTTTTCATGTTCCCGGAGGAGATGAGGATTCTCCCACCCAGGGGGAGGGATCAGAGGGAAGCACAGGAAGCAGGAGGCCAGGGTGTCCCTGGGGAGGGGGTCCATTTTCCCTTCACCTCGCAACCCACACGTGGTCCACGGGAGGCATGGAGGTGACAGACCCCAAAAGTGTCAAAGACTCTACAGCAGACTCTACATCTCATTCCTTGGTGAAGCCTGGGGCACTACACGCCCCCCAGAGTTCTCCCTTGGCTGACATTACCTGGGGTGGGAACTACAGGTTAGAAATGGCCTCCAACGTGGGAACGTGTCTAGGGAAATGGGTCTGAACCTGTCTCTCAGCCCTCCCACTCACCCCAGGCTGGTGTGGGGAGCAGTGGAAGGGTCGTCCTTGTGTCTGAGAGTAGCATGGAGATGGGGTAGCTTTTAGATGGCTTCTCAAAGATTCTTGTAGCCCCAGAGAGGTATAGGGTAGTTGGGAGAGTTGGCCAGGCTGGTGAGGGTCATGGTGGGGGTGAGGAGGGCACTGAAGTTTATTGATGCTGGAAACCAGCTGGGAATGTGGACATCTCAGTGGGTACAACTTGGGTGGGGGAAGGTGTCAAAGGGCCAGACTTCCCCTCCCATGATGTCTTGCACTGTGAAGCACCATCCCTTGCCCCAGGGTAGATGCAACTCCAGAGATGGGGGTGTAGACCTCAGTGGCCTTGTTTACTGAATTTTAGTTTCCACCTTCTGGTGGAATAATGGCACAAATCAACATTAAGTTAAAAATAAATCAATTTTACTGTATATCCAAATTGGTAGATTAAAACTCCTACCTGCAAAAACTCGTTACCCACATTTCCTTTGCAGCCCCCCGTGTTAGGCACTATATAGTGTGCTGAGGGTCTGAACATGAAATGGTAAGGCCCCTGCCCTCCAGGAGCTCTCAGGGTAGGCATGGAGGGAACCAGGTCTCCTACCACTTGCAGAGCAACAGCCTGCGTGTGGGCATTTCTATGTGTGGTTGCCCATTTTCTTTGAGAAGTGTAGGTGGGAGGTGAAACTGAAGGGATAGATGAGGCAGGGCTTCAGATGTAGGGGGAGCCACTGGAAGGTCTCAAGCAAAGAGTTACATGTACATGCTTGTGCTTTAGACAGGGCTAAAAAAGGTGCTTTCACCGCTCCTCTGGATTTTGTAATTATGCTTTGAGTGTTGCCTCCAAAATCTCGTTCATGCGGCAAGACCTCATGGCGAGGCTCAGGAAAAGCAGCACATAAGCGTGCACTTTCACAACCATAATATGCTGTGCTTGAATCCTTAGAAGTAGAAGCTCATCTTTGCCCAATGCTTCCTTTTACATTAATGATATGTGAGTCAGGGATCATGAATGTCCCTTGGGAAGATGAAGAAAATAAGCCTCGGTGAGTCCAAACGATAGCTCATCAAGTTGGTGAGGATTGTTGTTCTCCCTTTGAGATCATTTGCTTTTGCTCTTCCTTTGTCTTCCAAGTCAGATCTCTCCCTTGCCACACTGAAGATTTATTATTAATAATAGTAAGTAGAAGAGGGAGGGGATGAGGAGGGATTGCTACCACTCTGCCTGTTGGACTTGGGGGCGACCTCCACTCTGCTCTGTGCCCACCTTCCAAGACAGGCAGGAACGTGTATGAGAAGACAGGACCATGGACTCTGGAGTCTGAAAACCTTATGTTTGAACTCCATGTCTGTCACTCATCTAGATCTCTGACCTTGGGCAAATAGCTTAACTTCTTTGTGCCTCATTTTCTCATCTGTCAACTAGGGATAATGTTAGTTAGGATTGTCATAGGAATTAAATGCTATGATGCATGTAAAATGCTAGGCACATGGTAAGTGCTCCATGAATATCAAATATAATTATGATTTCACCTTTCTATCATTTACATTCTGTCCATAGCTCACTCCTGGCCTTGGGGAACGAAACTGCCCCTGATCCACCCCGAGTCCCTGGCACTGACAGGTTCTGTCACCAGCAGGTGAGTGGGCGATAGAGTGGTCCCACTTCTCTGGTAACCCCCTAACACCCACCGCCTCCCCATTTCTGGAAATGGTTTCCACTCTCAGACAGACCTTGACCCTCAGTGTTTGTTCCTGCAGCCGGACCCTACCCAACCATGACTTTTGCCCAACTGCAGGCCACACTGTCCAGTTCTAAGGCCCAGCGTCCCAGTTTTTGATTTCAGTTCCTGCCCTACCCACACCCTGGCCCCCATTCTCTTCTCAACATTAGTCGTCTGTCTGATCTTGGGCAATTTATTTCACCTCTCCATTTCCTGATTTCTTCCACTATAAAATGGAAATGATGACAGAACTTTACAAGTATGGTATTTTCAGCAGTGATTTCAACCTAGGATGGTTTTGCCCCCCAGGTGACATTTGGCAATATCTGGAGATGTTTTGGGTTGTTACAGCTGGTGAGTGGTTGCTGCTCCCGGCATCTAGTGGGTAGGAATCCTGGAAAGTATTTTATTAATACAATGCACAGGGCAACCCCTCACAGTAAAGGGTTATCCGGTTCAAATTGTCAGTAGTGGCGCAGTTGCGAAGCCCATAGTTAGGGGACTGCTATGAAGATTAAATGCTAGGATACATAGTAAAAACTCACAAATCTTAGCTACTAATATGACTATTATATCTCTCACAGTTTTGCCTGTAAAATGGGTCTTACTCATCTTTTCAACAAACATTTAATAAGCACCTGCCATATGCCAGGTGCAGTTCTGGGCACAGCGGTGAGCAGGATGGACAAGGTTCTTGCTCCGATAAGGCTTCCTTCCTGGAGGGGCAGGGTGGGGCAGACAAACTAAAATGTGCATAAACAAAGAAAGCCCAGATGTTATTGAAAGGCTCTGCAGAAATGATGGTGCTGGTGAAGTTACTTTAAAGAAGAGGTTGGTCAGGCAAGGCTTCTCCAAGGAAGGGACACTTATACAGAAACTGAGTGTTAAGAAAGAGACAGCCCTGCAAAGCCCAGGGGCAAGGCCATCGCAGGCAGAAAGGGCGGCTGGGCAGGGATCAGACAGGGGCAGTGACGCGGGAGTGCCTGGGGCACAGAAAGGAGGCCAGTGAGACCAGCATGGCGGGCCTGGGGGAGTGGGCCTCAGGCACAGCTGGAGAGGGAAGGGTGGGGCTGGGTAGCGCTCGGCTGGGCACACCACTAAGGGATTTGGATTTTACTTTGAGGGTAATAATGGAAAACACTGAAGAGTTGTAAGTAGGAGAGTGAAATAATTCCATTTACTTTTCCCTCTTGCTGTGTGGAGAATGGTTTGAGGGGGGCAGAAGTAGAGGCAGACTACTGGGAATAAGGGGACTCCTGGAGTTGTTCAAGCCAGAGATGAGGCTCAGACCAGGCGACCATGGATGTGGAGGAATTGGGTACACTGGGGTACACTTTGGAGACAAGATTGATAGGACATGCTGATGGATTAAATGCAGAGGAAGAAGAAAGTGGAATCAAGGCTTGATTTCTTTTGGGGGGACATAACAATTTTTTAAATTGATACATATTAATTGCACATATTTACAGGGTATGTGTGACATTTTGATACATGCATACAATAATGTATCATGATCAAATCAGGGTAACTGGGGTATCCATCACCTCTAACTTTTATCATTTCTTCGTGTTCAGAACATTCTAAGTCTTCTCCTCTAGCTATTTCTACATATGTAATAAATTATTGACAACTATAGCCACACTACTGTGCTATGGAACACTAGAACTTGTTCTGACTGTATTTTCGTATCCATTAACCATGCTCTCTTCGTCCCCCACCCCACCCAAACCGTCATTCCTCTCTCCTAGGGGGCCACGGCAGCCTCCTAAGCGGCCTCCCAAATTTCACTCTCATTTTCCTCCTACCTACCAGCAGCTGGAGGGGTTATAAATAACCCTTTAAAAAAACAATGTAAAATGGATCATGTCATTCCTTTGCCTAGAAAATCTTCAGTTCAGTATTAAGACAAATCTCCAAAGTACCACGGTCCACCTAGCTCACGTCCTGCCTTGTTCTGCCTTTTCCTGCTGGCCTTGCAACCTTCCTCTTGCACCAGCTGCCCGTTCCCCTCCTGGCACACTCCTCCAGGCGCCTGTCCTCATTTCTTGCCATGCCACCCTCCCCCTGCCTCCAGGCCTGTGCCCACGGATGCTCCCTGCCCATTCTCCCCGTGGCTGGCTCCACTTCTTTCAGGTCTTCCTTCAAAACTCTTCAGAGAGGCATTTCCTTGCCACCCTCCTCTGAGACAATCCCCTTCCTGTTCATTTACCTCATACTCTCACTCTTTTCCATGCCGGCACCATTACATCGTTCCGACCTAGCACTGTGCATTTGCTTCTTTGCTGACTTGGTTATTACCAGCCTCCCCAACTACTAGACTGTAAGCACCACGGCAGCAGAATGTTCCTCTTTACAGCATTATTCATCCGTGTATCTCTAGTGCCCTGTGTTGTGCCCAGCACACAGTAGGTGCTCATCAGCAGTGACTAAGTGTTGAGTGAAGGCCATAGAGCCAGCAAGTGGCAGAGCTGAGGTGAGGATGATAAGGATGTCTACAGGACTTCTCTCGAACCATTGTTCTAGTCTGATTCACGTTTGGTAGCTGCCTTGCAAAGAAGTCCCTGCATTTATAAATAACCCTTGAGCCTGCATAGCCTGGCACAGGGCAAGAATTTCCTCCCAGCATTGCCTGGCTGCTCAGCCTCCTCACAGAAGGCGGGCGTTTGGGATTCTGGGCTCTGGAGTGCCTTCTGGCATTTTCTGCTCAGTGAGCCCATCCATTCCCATTTGCTTCAGAGGCGCTGAAGATATATATTGCAAAAGGCCTTCTTGCAAATTGCTGGAGGAGGGCATGTTCCTGGCCAGGGATTGCTCTGGCTGCCTCTGCAAGGGGCAGAGGACGCGCTCCAAAGGGACTGCTTTTGCTGCACAGTTTGGCATTGCTCTGGCTGGCTGGGGATGGCAGAATAGGGGAGTTGGGCAGCTGCCAGGCCTGGCTCTGGGGACAGCAGGAATGGATGAGCAGGGAAAAGCCTGGGATCCAGGGCACAGCACATAGAGCCTGAGTGCAGGACCCAGCAGGACTCAGCTTACAGTCTAGGAGTAGGGACCCAGCAAGGCTGACCGTGAGCCATGGTCAGTGTCAGCCAGATGGGATGTCCACTGCCTGGAGATGTGCCCGTACATAACTGGTGGTCCTGGAGCACTGGGCACCCCAGGAGATGGGGAGAGTTAAATGGGTACCATAGTTCCAGATTACAACCTGGGGATGGTAAGAAGGGACTTTGAGATACGGGCAAGATCTTTAGTTTTAGAATTAGAAGAGCCTAGGTCAGAGTCTTGATTCCTCCCCTTACCAGATACATGGGATTAGACAAGTTATGTCATCTCCCTGACCCTTGGTTTTCTTAGCTATAAAATGGGGAGAGGGACCCTGACTGCAAAGAGTGCAACAATGATTGGAGACAGTGCATGGAAAGCAAGCCCCCGGAGTAGAGGCCAGCACCTAGAAGGCTCTCAGTCACTGTGGCTACTTATAGACAAGGAACTGATGATGGTGCACAGGGCCAGGCCTCTGGAAATAACAGGGTGATGGGCAGTGAGGGAGATTTTCTGTGAACACTTCGGATGCACTAGGTCCCAGACTCATCAGTACACCTTGGCTGGGAAGGATGTGGGCACTTCGGATGTCCTAAGGATGCAGATGAGTGTCTGGACTGTTCCCTTCTCTGGACTCCACCAGATGGTGCTGGGGGTGGGATGGGCAGGCAAGGTGCTCACATGAGCCTGAGTCTGAAGTGGGGGCCAGGATTAGCTGTGAGGAGTAAGTACTGGGGTCCCACATTTGGAGGATCCTATTTATTTTTACATTGTTGCTTATTCTTTCGATAAATTCTTAGAGAGCCACTCTTATCTGCTGAGCCCTTTATTCAGAGCTGCTTTAGAGGAGCTCACTCTCCTTTATCCTTTCATCTGTGCATTTATTTAAAGAAATTTGTTATGTGTCTACTCACATAGACCCATAGTGGAGGCTGGAACACAGGGATGCATGAGGCACAGCCCCAGCCCTTGGGGAGCTCATGCTCTGGTGCGGGAGAAGATGGGCGTGAGAGGGAAGCTATAGGGTGATGACCAAGAGCATGGTCCTCAGAGAGATGTTCTGGGCTTGCTTAGCCACCTCTGCCACGTATAGTCATATGACCTGGGCTGTCACCTCACCTCACTGGCCTCAGTTTCCTCCTGTGATTGCTGTGAGCATTGATATAAAGTGTTTAAGCAATGACCAAGCAATATTAAACTCTCAGAAATGTAAGGAATGGTGACAGTGATGTTGATGATAACAATGGTGGTGATGTTTATGATGATGGTGTTGATGATGGTGATGGTGACGATGGTGGTAGTGATGATGGTGATAATGATGATGATAATGATGATGGTGGTGACAGTGATGATGATGATGGTGATGATGGACAAAGAGAGAAAAAGGAGAAAACTCTGGAGATGAGGCAGTTAGGAATGGCATTTCAGAGACCTTTTAGTCTTGTCTTTCTTAGAGGTAAATAAGAAATCACCACATAGATGGGTTGGGAAAGGACAGTTCCGGCAAAGAGAACAGCATGTGCAAAGGTGTGAGGCATGACCTGACCATGAGGACTGGCTGGAGAGACTATACCTCACTCAGTCGTGCCGCACAAAGGGAGGCTCAAGCTTTAAAGTGAGATCTTCCCAGCTGAATGTCACTCACTGAGTCCCCCATAAAGGGACAGAATTCTGAGAGATATGCTCTCACATGGCTCGAAACTCACCTTCTATCCTCCTCTTGGACCAGGAAGTTGGACCAGCCTCTAGAAAATATTTATGTCGGAATATTTGGAGACTGCACAAGATTTGTAGATATTTTCATACTCTCTTTCACGGTTTACACAGCGTGCCACCTGTCTCTATCTCCTGAAAAGGAAAGACAGATTTTAAAGAAAATGGGTTGAAATGAGGGAAGGCAAGTCACACAGGCTATTCATCTGGCAAAGGCTTGCCGCTGAGATGATGGAAACTGGGGCTGCGCTGAACTGGGGGGATAAGTTCTAGGTGCACATACAACCTGCTTTGCAGCCTCTCACTTTTGTGGTCTTGTATAAGCCTCACACGCATCCAGTTAGGAGGGGCCTTCTTCATGTTATAAACGGGGAAACAAGCTCAGAGAGGCTGTGGGACCAACTCAGACACACACAGCTAATGTATGGCAAAGTGGTAAATGGCAGATTCATCTCCAAAGGTGAGGATGTTACTGAACCCAGAGGGGGGTCCAGCCGAAGTCCTGTCACTCACCACACAAACCACCAATTACTGAGATAATGAAGATTGCCAAGGAAGAAAGTAATGCAAAAGATGTCTTCTGGGAGAATAGGAGCAATAGTCTCAAATCCATCTCCCTGAGCAACTAAGGGCAAAGGTTTTTATCGTGGGTTGTGGAATGCAGGTCGGGATGTGGGGAGTTTGCAGTGACAAGGTCTTCAGAGGGTCTGATTCAAGAACCAGCTGTCAGTGACGGGTGGCGAGTCCTGTGGAGAGGCTGGTCAAGTCTGGCAGTTAGGCTGGCCTGGTCAAGTCTGAGGGAACAAAAAATAACTTGGAGCGGGGGTCTTTTGCAAGGCTGATTATCAGGAAAAGGCTACCGTGCAAAATTATGACTTTGAAGCAAGTCAATGATTTTTGAGGTTTTATTAATAATAAGTCCCTTTACATAAACTCCCCTCCCTGGACATGGAGGGAGGACTGTTGGCAACTTATTCTCTTGTGCCACCCAGGGTAGGTACAGGGCAACCAGGTCCCATGTTTCAGCCTTCTGTGGGTGTCTCCTGCGTACACTTTCCTGTTCCTTAACTCCATCTTCCTAAGCCTGTCTGCTGATCGGGTGGTATCAGGGAGGTTTTGAAGCCACAAGATGGCAGAGACATGGGATGGATGTGGCCTGGGGTCCTGTGTCACACATGGAAGACAGTGGCTGGGTCTGCACCAGGCTGGGGCTCTGCACATGGAGAAGCTTCAAATCACTGTCCCAGCTCATGCCCACAGTGGGAAGCACAGGCAGGGCCTTGAACCCCAGCAGCCTGGCTCCGAGGCCTATGTTCTAGGTCCCTCTGTTAGGCAGCACTCCTTCGGGTCATGACCCATGCCGGCTGCACAGGGACAGGAGCAGATGCCTCAGACATGCTCCCCAGACATCTCTGGGGGCCCGAGGATCTTGAGGGTCCAGAAAACATTATGTATTTTAATCTGAAGGCAAAGGAGAGATGCTGGAGATTTTTAACTAGGACAGACCTGGAAAAGTAGCATGTAGGGAACTTCAAAGAAAAGAGCCATTAGCTGATGGACAGGTTGGTTGAATCAGGAATAAGGAAGAAGGGCCCGGAAGCCAGTGGGTAATTGGGGATGGAGGGTGGAAAACACCTTGGTAGTACTGAGAGCAAGGGCCAAGCAGCTTAGCGGAGATGAAAGCGGGTTCCAGGTGGGCGGGGCGCAGGCTGCATGCTCTTCCCTGCACACCGTGTGTCTGATGGGGCACCTTGGAGCGGACGCCCAAAACCCTTTGAAGCAGCAAAGAAGGGAAGAGAATAGGAGGGACACACAGGAATTCAATTTCTAACAAGAATTTTTATCTTATGTTCTAAAGTCCTTTGGGGAAGAAAGAATTGAAAGTCAGGTCTTTGGGTCTCTTTATCTTTATAAATATTTCTATGACAACTCTGTCTCTTAGCAGCATTCGATTTATCCAGTCCCAGAGAAAGGTTTTGACAGACATTACACTTGTGCTGGTTATGGTAGCTGCATGTCAGGAGCCGAGCCCCTTGTGGGGACAGCCCAGTTGCCCGTGGGCTGCCACTGTGGTGGGCGTCTCTCTGTGTCTCACTTGGCTAAGGTCAGGGGGCTGAGCTGGCAATCCTGCCCCCAGAGACCTCAAACCCGGGGCCCTGGCAGGACTGGATGGGGTGTTTCCCTGCAGTAGACAAAAGCAAAGAGCCAAGGAGGAACTGGCATCATAGTTTAAGAGGGCAGACCCAGAGGTACACGAGCAAGCAACAGGCACAAGCGAGGAGACTCGCCACTGACAGGTGTCAACCACCAGGCCAGAAAGGTTGGGCAGTGACAAGAAAGCACAGGGCGAAGTGGGCTAGGTCAGAGGTTTAAAATGGGTACCCTAGGCTATGTGAGAGCTCCAGGGCACATCTTCAAGGGCACGGGCTGGGTGGCTATAGAGACAACTACTGCTAGGTGGAAAACCACCCCCAAATGCAATGGCTTAATACAATGATTATTTATTTTGTGCCACGTGCCTGTGAGTGGGCTGCAGGTGGGCTGATCTGGGCTGGACTTGGCTGGGGTGACTCTGTTCCAAGTGTCTTTCAGCCTCCCAGGCCCCGCAGGCTCTGCTGGGCATGTTCCTCTCATGGCAGTGGCACAGATGCAGAGCTGTCCCAGCACACACACTCCACGGCCCTGATTGTGTCGTTACTACTGATGATCCAGTGGCTAGACTAGTAAGCCATGGCCACGCCCAAGTTCAAGAGGTGGGGAAAGACCTCCCCTGGAGTGGGTGACCGCGCAGTCACAAGGCAGAGGGTGTGGCAACAGCGAGGGCTGAAGAATCAGGGCCAATCCGCCACCCTGGTCTCCGTGAGGACCTGCAGGTGCAGGTTGGTAGCTGGTGGACTTCAGAGAAAAGAACAAGTCATATCTACTGTTTGCTTTTCTTTTTGGCTTTTTCTGTTTGTTTGTTTGTCTTTGTACTAATCTACCTTGGCTATTAAATCCATCCTTAATGAAAATGCCTGTTTCCTTGGAATTTGACCAAGAGTCTCCACTAAAGTTTATCTTTGTGCTGTTTTCATGTCTGTGTCATTTATAATGTATCTGGGCCAAAATGGAGTCCACTAAGGATGAAGGAAGTCAGCACCTGGCCCTCCAACTAAAAGACCATCATCTTCATCCCAGCCCCCACACTGCCCCAGCGAATACTGTCCCCACCAGGTCCTCTGGGGGTCTCATCAGTGGGACACAGACCTGAGGCACAGGTGGGGCCTGATACGGGCCCTTATGGGCCATGGTAGGGAGTTTGGATGTTCTTCTAAACATGCTGAGGTGCCTTTTGGAAGGTGTACAGTGAGGGTGAGGCATGATCTGATTTACATTTTAAAAGGCAATGACTACTGGGTTGAAAAATGGATTGAAGATGGCTTGAGTGGAATTGAAGGAGGCAAGCCAGGAGATTGTTATATTAATAGTAATCTTAGTGTATCAATTAAGACAACTTTAAAATTTCAGGGGCTTAACACAGAAGTCCAGTTTATGGCGTGGGGAGGTCTGCTCCATGCAGTCACTTGGGGCCCAGGCCAACGGCGCCCGTTATCTCCAGCTTGTTGCTTCCAAGATGGTGTGATAGTCAACTTCACATCCATCGCTAAATTTGGTGGACAACCAACTCTCTGCTGCAAGCTACCCTTCTCATGGCCTCATATCCATGCTTGCCCTTCCTCCTACACGGAACACACTGCCCTCTGCTACCATAACACCAGGGCTGCAGGGTGGTTTCTTGTGCAGCCTTCACCACCAGGCCTAGGTATGGCTCCTCTGATCTCAGTGCGTAGTGGTGGAGGAGGCACAGGATTGGACACAGCAGTCACTGTCCACAGTGACTGTGAAATTTGCTGATAAGGTGTTTTGAGGTCCCCTGCTCCGTCAGCAGTGGAAGCTCCTACTTAAAGTCTGAATCAGCGGCTGGGAAGAGCCACTGTCACCGCTCCCGCGGTCCCTGCTCTTGCTTCTGGGAAGTTGTTCCCTGCCTATCATCATTTTGGGGCACTTCTGAATCAGGTGTTGGTAAGATTACACTTCTTTCAGACTGTGCACCTTTGCAATCCAATTCCTGCCTGTGCACTCAGGAGGGTGCAAGCAAGTGTTTCAAAGATCAAACACTTGAAGTTTGCTTTTTGTTTGTTTATTTGTTATCTTCTTTGTCTAGCCTCATGGTCCCTTTGGTAGTATAATTCCTTCAGTAACATAGTAGACTTCTCATCCATTTGCTTCCAATCAGTTCCATATCCCAGTAGCCATACCCAAAGTATTTTTCTAAATGTAATTCTCAATCCTGATCTATTTCATTGTTTCCTCTCACCATCCTTCCTGCTTGCAACTTAACAGCAGCTACCTTGAGGCCTTCAGACTTGGGTAGTATATTAGTCAGCTAGGGCTGCCATAACAAAGGATCACAAGAATGGGTGGCTTAAATGACAAAGAAATTATTTTCCTACAGTTCCACAGGCTGGATGTCTAAGACCAAGGTGTTGGTGGGTAGGTTTCTCCCGAGGCCTCTCTCCTCAGCTTGCTGATGGCCACCTTCGCACGGTTCGTCCTCACGTGGCTCTCCTCTGGTGTGCACATCCCTAGTATCTCTTCCTGTTCTTGTACGGACACCAGTCATGTGGGGTTAGGGCCCCACCCTTATGACTTCATTTAACCTTAATCACTCTCTTGAGGACCCTATCTCTAAATATAGTCACCTTGGGATTTAGGGCTTCAACATATGAATTTTGGAGGACACAACTCATAACAGGTAGGGAGACTTCATCCTTAATGTTGTCTTTGCCCACACTTTCTTTGCTTGTAGGAGAGGGAAGTGGACTACAGCATTGATTTCCAACTTTTCAGCACAGACCTCTTTTATAGGAGACAGATAATGCAATCACAGACAGAACAGGAGAACCAGGAGAGTACAGTGCCCAGAAAGTCAGAAAGGATGACAACTTCCAGAAGGAGATGGAGCCCACAGGGTTAAAGGCTCCCAAGCCTTCCTTGGGTTCCTGCTGGGAGACAGAGCTGGCCTAGGATGGAAGGGGGGGTGTCAGAGCATCACTGATGGAGTTGAGCTGAGGACCAAGCCTTGTGCCTTCCGAGCCTCTGACAGTGCATTCCAGCCAGCAGTTCAGGGAGCCGGTGTTAGGTGGTGTGCTTGGAGGGCTGGTGGGGGTCGGGGCAGCCTGGCTAGGTTTATGTCGTGGCCTGAAATCTCATTTCAAATGCAGTCTTCACTTTCATACAAAGCAGGGAACTGGGGAGACTTAGGGAAAGGGTGCAACTTTAGGGGACCAGCGACAAGGCAGAGATTCTTTTTAGCATCTTCTCTCTGATTCAACAGTGTGAAGACAAGTTTTAGGGACAGGATGGGGGGTCTGGAGCCAATACCTTATTATATTTTCTTTTCCAATCACCTTTGGTGGCAGGTGTGGCAGAGAGGGCTAACTAACCACTTCAGATTTGTGTTTCCTTCCCACAGAGTTGCTGCTGGGAAGTGACTGCCCAGCCATTCATTAAATTTTCCTGCCCTCTTGAACCGGGGGAGGAACATGCACCCAGTTCTCACTCGAATTCAATGCGAGTAGATGTGAAGTGTGCCATTCTGCCGTCAAGGTGGCGAAGTGTCTGATGTGCTGTTATCATGAACTCTCGTTCACTTTGGTGGTGACCTTGGGTTCCAGGCATTGAGAAGGTAGTTTCACAAGAAATATAGGAAAATCCTTAGAGGGGAAATGCCTAACCAGAATCATCTATATTGGACTTTCCATGAACAAAAGTTTTAAAAAATAAAATAAAAGTGAACCTTTATTGTGTGTAGCCATGGAGGTTTGGGGATTATTCGTTGTAGCAGCTGATATTACTTACCCTGACAAGCAGAAGGGATGCTACATTTCCATTTTTGATGATGGTATAAGTTTCCCTCAAAATTAGTTTATTTAAACAAGAAAATGAGCATATTTAGAGAATAACACTAAATGAACAATAGTATGAGTATACAAGTACAGGAAAAAATTTTAAATGACCAAGTTTGGGAAACACTGGCCTGTATCGAGCACAGATGTTCTCATGTCAACTCTGAGAAAATGGAAGGGAATTAAGAGACAAGGGAATTGCAGGAAGGAAAGAGTAGTCAACAGTTTAACATGACACTACGTGTTTCTTGGGGTTCTGAAGGCAGAATATGCTGGTGGTGCCAGATCAGGGGCATGTTTCAGCATAGTGGGCAGAATTAATCTTAGAGCGAAGCGATGTGATTCCACAGCCTACAGAAGTCGAGCATCAATAGTCTGGGGGTTGGATGTGAACCCTAGAGGTGCTGGTTAGGCAGGCACATTGTTTTTAAAATGATGAGCCATTATTTACTAATCTGTAGATTTTACATAAAACTCAGAATTCCTGGCTTCTCTAGGAAAATCAAAGTATCTGGCCAACACTGAGCCAGCATCCCCCCTGGCAGGCTTCAGCTGGAATTGCGTAGCAATGTCCCCTACGGATGGGACATTTCTCTACAGTCTTCATCACTCCTTATTATCTCCCTGACCCTGAGGTCAAGTGACAGTGACCACACAGCACTTGCACTTCTATTAAAAAGAAAAACAAACTGTTAAGAAAAAGGGCCAGGTGTTTCAAGAAAAATTGGAGGCAACATTTTTTTTTTTGGCAGAAGTTAAAAATATTCTAATGAGTATAATATGCAAATAAAGAATTCTTTCTATATTGAAAGAATACAGCTGAAAACATCATTAAAAAAATGGTTAAAACTATAACCAGTCGAAGAAAAATATGTGTGATGAAGAGCTTAATGGACTGAAAAGGAAGTAAAATCCCTGCAAGTTTATTTTTGAGTGCCAAGAAAATCGGCAATGACGCTGTGGAAGCAAATCAACATGTCTGATCTGCATCACCCCTTCGGGTAACTCTCCCAGCCTTCCGGACATTGGGCTTGTGACCACCGGCCATTGGCAAACACAGCAGGCCTTTGGAGGCTCCAGGGAAATGGGACACACTCGGAGAACAGGGCAGAGCTGAGGAACATGGTGGTCTTGCCCCAGAGAGCACTAGTCCCGTCTTCTTCCGACACCCTTCCTTCACTCACCCTCTTTCTGCCCTTCCTCTTGTTCCTCGTGTCCGCTGCCCACTCCAGGAGCCTGAGAGCCCCCAGTCACTGCTCAGCCCAGCTTTGTGCTGCTCCCGGCACTCAGCATGGCCAGAGCCGTCTCCTTCATGTTGCACGTGGCCAGCCCAGCAGATGGTTCTGAGACCGCATCACGGGCACAGCCCTCCAGGGACCATGTGTACAAATGCAAAGTATAAATCCCTCCGTGTGCTTTCTCCAGCTGAGTGTGGAGATCAAGGGGAAATAGACTTATAAAAATGGAAGAAATTTTCAATGAAAGAAAGGGATATTAAAAGAACAAGGAAGGAAGAAATATGATTGCAGTGTAAGTCTCATAGTCTAATAATGACATCAAGTGCCAAAATAGGCTAAATCACTGAAAATGTCTAATATCCTAAACATTATTTATGTAATATATAAAATAGAATAATGGGAAGATCTGTGGTTTTAGAGCCAAGGCAGACCCAAGTTCGAATCCTGGTGCCACCATCTACTCCCCATTGACCTTTTGCAAGTTACTTTCTATTTTGGAGGCTCAGTGTTCTCATCTGTAAAATGGAAGTAAAATTCCTTACCCTATAATGGTTGGGAGTCAGAATGAGATCACATGCATAGAACCCGGCACAGTGCCTGGTACATAGTGGCTGCTCTGGGAATGTCACTTATATTCCATGGCTCAGTTTCATGGAAACAGTTGATTCCAGTGATCTCCTTTGGGGCAGATAGACCAGGGCATGAATCCCCTGGGCTGCACAGTGTAAGAAAACCACACTAAAGGAGAAACATCAACCCTGTACTGAAAAGCTGTGTTCACTTGTGTGGCACGGATATTATAAATTTTCTGCATGGTATTGGGGAAAGAACAAAGTATTTGGAGTCTGACTGATCTGAATCTGCTGTTCTTGTGGCCCAGAGTTCTGGATAAAAATAAGAAAAGCTACGTTTTCCCAGGCATCTTGCTATTAGAATTTCATTTTGCAAAGCACTTTATAGACACGATCTCATTTAGTTCTCTGAACCACCCTATGCGGTGGGCATTGTTATTCCTGTTTTACAGATGTGTAAACTGAGGCTTACAAAGAGTAAGCAACTTGCCCAAGGTAACACAGGCCGTAAATGGTGGAGCTGGGGGTTCAGTGGCAGGACTGTAAAGCCTTTACTGTTGCGGCACCTCCTTCCCGAAACCTGGCTCTGCCGGCGGTTTGGCCTCTTCCTGGACTCCTGTTCCCCTACCGCATCCCTCCCCGCCCCAGCAGGCCTCCAGTCTGCACCAGATTGTGCTGCCTCTGTCCCTGGGATCCCAGTCTCTTACTGGGCCTCCATGGCCCATCTGAGTTGTCACCTGCCACCCGTCTTAGGCGTGCTTCCCGGAGTTCCCCTCTCTCCCTGCTCCCGCTGATGAGCTGATCCTGGGACTCCCACTGCCTCGCACTTGAGCTGGCACAGACCAGTGCCCAGTACACCTTAGTCCTCTTCTTCTCTGACCTTGCTACTCCAAAGTGGGGAATGCTCCTCAGTCTTATCTCAAAAAGTATTTCTTGGATAAAGGACTTGAACAGGCATTTTCCCAAAGAAGATATGCAAATGGTCAAGAAGCCCATGAAAAGGTGCTCAACATCACTAGGGGATCATTAGGGAAATGCAACTCAAAACCATAATGAGATACTGCCTCACACCCATTAGGGCGGCTACTATCAAAAGGCAGAAAACAGCAAGTGTCGAGCAGGAGGTAGAGAAATTGGAACTCTGGTGCATCGCTGGTACAAGTGTATAACAGTGCAGCTGCTGCGGAAACAATGTGGCATTTCCTCAAATAATTAAAAAATAGAATTACCATATGATCCAGCAATTCCACTTCTGGATATATAGCTGAAAGAAGTGAAAGCAGAGTCTTACAGAGGTATTTACACATCCATGTTCATAATAGCTACAAGATGAATGCAACGCAAGTGTCCATCAGCCCGTGAATGAATACGCAAAATGTGGTATATACATATGAAATATATATGAATATTATGACATGTGAATATGACACACTCATGAATATTATTCAGCCTTAGAAAGCAAGAAAATTCTGGCACATGCTACCACATGGATGAGCCCTGAGGACATCTGCTAAGTGATATAAGCCTGTCACAAAAAGACAAATACTGTATGATTTCACTTATATGTGCTACCCAATGTTGTTAAAATGATAGTGATGTGACATTAGAATGGAGGTGGCCTGGGGCTGGGGAAGGGGGAATGGGGATCAGTGTTTAACGAACGGGCACCGAGTTCCAGCTTCACGAGATGCGAAGGGTTCTGGAGACAGGTGGTGGCGGTGACTGCACAACCGTGTGAACTATACACTTAAAAACGGTTAAGATGGTAAATTTTATATTGTGTGGATTTTACCACAATAAAAAGAACAGAGAAAAAGTATGCCTTTGAGACCTACAAGCCTGTATTATTAGTTCTCTTTTCGGAGCCTATGCTTGTCTAGCATACCGCTTTGATACTTAATCTGTCTTGTTGGGGAGTCGGTCGTGTATCCCCTGAAGCCCGAGGAGGGAAAATGCCATCCCATTACATAACACTTCGCACAACACCCCGGAGGAAATGGCTTGGGGAGAAAGATAAAAATACTTTCTGAGATTGAAAAAAAAAAACTGCCGCTGTCTCCTTTTTCTCCATTACTTCAAATCCAGACGGGTGAAAGTGAGTAATTAAATAAAAAAAAAAAATCCTGGTGTTATTTAAAGTGAACTTGAATAACAACAAAGTGACACCAACATTAATAGCACGGCACGCAAGTCGCCGTGTTGGATTCTGTCACCAAGTGCCTACTATGCCACACGACTTCCCGCAGAGTCTAGACTCCGTGTTTAGGCGTGTGAAGATTGTTTTTAGTTTTCTCCCTCTTTTTTGTGCCAAAAAGATTAAAAACTAGCTTGGCTCAGAAACTGTCTTTCACCTTCCTTGTCGGCTGTGCAAACAGCCGTAGATGGCACACAAAGTCAGACAAAAGCCCATCTGGGGAACTGCAGAGAGGGTCCAGTTGTGCACACGGCACCAGCACAGGCGCGTGGGTGGGTGGGCAGCTGTGTCCTTCTCTGGCTTTTACGTGGTCCCTCCACTGCGCTTTCGTCACCGGCCTAGCACCGGCTACAGCGCCGGACTCCACATAGCGGTGAAGGGCCCACTTTGCAGACCGTGCCCCAGGAGGACAGTGGCTGTCCTTGCTTCTGCAGGGGGTGGTGTGTGCCTGCTAAGTGCCGCTTACTAGAGTGGGTTCAGAAGGGTGCAAGCATGAATAAAGCACAAGTCCAGCGTGCGGAGGTGAAATATCTGGTGGAGTAGGAGACAGGCATGTGAACAGGCCACCATGTTTCCAGAGTTGCTAACCCAGCTGCCAAGGGACTAGGCAGGTTGGTGTGAGTGGACAGACCCAACTGAGTAAGACCCCCCGCAAATCAGTGTCCACGTGTCCCCTCTGGAAGGGGCCCAGAAGCTCAGGTCTGCCTGACCATTGCCATGCAATGAAGCAGTACAGGATGGCCAGGTTGCTCGGCTGGAAAGGCTGGTAGGTGCTCACTGTACGGGTGCAGAAAGATTTCTCACACAGAGACTGAGATATATCAAAGTTTAAAGTATATTTTATCCTTCAGAAGGACAGAGAATTGGGGGTTGCGGGCAGAAAGAGAGCAGGGAGACATCCCCAAGAAAGAGAAGGGAGATGGCAGCAGGGAGGCCAAGTGGCTTGCTGCCTTTATGGGGACAAAGAAGAAAAACAGTCATTCTTGTGGAGTAATTAGCAGGTAGCTGCAAGACATCAAGTTGTCCTTCTTTCTTGTTTCTTCTGTTCCTGGAGACCTGGATGTCTCTGAGATGCAGTCAGGCCCATCACAGGGGATGTGATTTTGCCCCTCAGATAGGGTTTTGGGCAGGAAATGAAGGCCTGGAGTTTACCCCCGCTGCTATCTGTACAGGAGCTTCTCAGGAACTCCTTGAGGCTGTAGAAACAACTTCTAAAAGCTGTGAGCTGGTGAATGCAGAGGAAGATTTACATTTCCTTTGGCTCTTTTTAGGTGTTTATGAAAACAAAGTCCCCGCAGGTTGCCTGCCAGCAGACAGAGCAGAGAGCTCATAGGATTGATCTTTAGCTGCTATTAGAAAATTGGATTTTTTCCTGCTATTTCAGCAAGGCCGCCCTAACACAGATCTTCTGCTTTTTAAAGAGAAACCCAAATGTGGTTTTGTGCGTGTATGAAATTTCTGAATGCTGATATTTTGCCAACTAATTCCGTTTTTTTAAGAAAATCAGTGTGCAGGCTGAATGTAGTACAAAGGAGGAATAGGCTCAGCCAGTGGTTCCGGTGTTGTCTCTGATTCCGTAAAGTATGAAAAGCCATCAAGGACTAGAGAGGAGACAAGACAGAGAAAGAGACAGAGACTAATTCCACTAATTCCAAGGTGTGTGGGGGGAGGTTAGGGAGTAGAACTTCACAGTGGGGATGAATCTGAAGTGATTCTTGAAAGATGAGTTGGGCAAGCAGAAAAGTAGAGGGGAAGGCGTTGCTGGCAATGGGAACAACATGTCCCAAAGCACAGTGGAATGTGCATAGGGTGAGGGCTGTCACAGGATGGACTGGACCCTTCTAGCCATTGCAATGCTTCCTGTCCTCTGTAAGCCACTGAAGCCCATGAGAGCTCTGCACGAGAGACCATATGGGCAGACAGGGAAGAACTGAGGTTAGTCCGTGTCTGAATTCTTAGGGCCTTAGTGCAAATCTAGGGAGAGAGCCTTTGGGCAGGCGGGTGGGGTGGGAGGGACACAGGGAGAAGGCATTCCTGGCCTTCTCCCTGGCTGCAGTGTCTGGATAGGGACAGATGTGTCTATTTGTCTATGGTGGATCTCATCTGCCCTACCAACTGCTGCCAGTACCACAAATATCCACACATCTGGAAAAAAGTGAGGGGTACAGAAGGGCAGCATGGGCAAGGTGTATATTCTCAGGAAGCGTCCACCACATGTGGCCGGTGGAGTGAAGAGGTGACTCCACCTGGCCACATGTTAAAGGTAGGTTGGGGGCAACTTCAATGTTTCACAGGCCTAAGATATATATATATTATATATACACACATATAAATTAAAAATATATCCATTTTTGCAGTGAGAGTCACAAAAGAGCTGCATATAAAAGATGTCACTGTGAGGATGCATTCATTCCAACATCTGTGAGTCAGCTGTCCTTAGTTACAGAGATGAGCCCCATAGAATCTAGTGATAGGAGCGCTTCATGAAGACTAACTGCCCTAAAGAATTATAGGCCTTCCAAAGTAAGATGAGAAAAAGGACCACACTTTTCCCTACTACCTAATGCACAAACAATTTTGCTCATTCAATTCAATCATTCATTTATTGAGAGCCAGGCACTGGGCCCTGTCTTGGGAATACAAACATAAATAAAATATGACGCCTCCCTTTAAAGAGCTCCTGTTCCAGTTCATCTGCTCGCTGCTTCTGAGCAGAACTTCAGACACTTGACTCTGTTCAGAAACTAATACCTGGAGTGAGCTCACAGTCTCCTCTCTTCATCTTGTAGGCACATGGAGCACCCAAAGACCTCTGTACCAGATGCAGAGGAACGGGAACCCTCTCGCGCCGCAGCTGGGAATGGAAGTGGTGCAGCCACTGTGGAAACAGCATGGCAGTTCCTCAAATGATTAAAAATAGAAGTACCATATAATCCAGAAATTCTACTTCTGGGTGTATACCCAAAAGAATTGAAAGCAGGGTCTTACAGACATATTATTAATAGAACACCTATGATCATAGCAGCATTATTCACAATAGCCAAAAAGTGGAAACAACCCAAGTGTCCGTTGATGGATGAATGGATAAGCAAAATGGTATCTACATATGATGTGTGCGGTCTATTCATACCATGGAGTATTACTCAGCCTTTAGAAGGAAGGAAGTTCCGACCCATGCTACAACATGATCCTTGCAGCCATTATGCTGAGTGAAATAAGCCAGTCACAAAGGGCAGCTAGAGTAGTCAATTCATAAAGACAGAAAGTAGAATAGTGGTTGCCAGGGGCTGGGATGAGGAGGAATGGGGAGTCGGTTAATGGGCGCAGTTTTAACTTTGCAAGACGAAAAGAGTTCTGAAGATTGGGTGCAGAACAGTGTGAATGCACTTAACCCTACTGAGCTGTGCACTTAGAAATGGTTAAGAAGGCAAATTTTATGTTATGTGTATTTCACTACAATTAAACACAAAAAGCAAACCTACACACCAGACGATGCTCTGTTACAGCATACTGCCAGTGCCACCTCCCGGAACTGCCATGCCACTGCCCTGCCCAACTTCCAGCAGGCTTAGCCAAACCTTTGGGTGCAAGGGGCAAGGCTCTTTGCAGTGTGGCCCAACCCCTGATGGCCTCTGCTGCCCCCTCCCACTGTCCAGCCACACTGGTTTGTTAAAGAAGTGAACTTTTGTTCACATTGGGGATGGGTTGAGAATCTTACAGAGGAACAAGAGGGCCGAGTTGTAGAGAAAGACAGCTGTGTCTATCAATTATTCTAGTTGTTGGTTAACAGTGAGAAAGTAGTCTAAGACTACTTGTGCTGTGGTCTTAGAAACAGAGAGAGACTGACTGAGACGCAAAGGACTCAAGCCAAAGCACTGATGACACTTAACATTTCTAAAGCTTTCTACCATGTTTCCCTGACTTTTCCAACCTCGCCTCCACCAGAAGCCTGGGAATTAGGGATTATCTACATTTTATAGATGAAAATACTGAGGCTTCACTGACAGAAGGGACTTGTCCCAGGTCGCACAGCTGAAAAGGGCAGAGGCAGGGTTGGGACCCTTTTTTCTGGCTCCCAATCTGATGCTGATGCTATTTCCCCAGTATGGGCAGTTCTCAAATTTGAGCGTGCCTACCAGCCGCCTGGGGGCCTTGCTTCCCGGCAGCAGCCAGCCCAGAGCAAAGCCTGGCTTCCTTAAACTCTCCCCAGAATCACCTTACACAAGCCTTAATACTTTAAAACGTCTAACATGCTCTTACTGAGATGCCCATGGTTCCCTATGCTACACGTTCTCTCTCGCTGAACGAGTAACCAACTGTGTTAACTACAGGGATATCCCTGGTAGTCTCTGACTTCACAACTCTAACATCCCAAACTCACCTGTCAGGGGAGGAGAAGGGAAAGAAGATGTGGATATGCTCGTCCCATACTTTTTCTCTCCCTTTCATAGAGACTTGAGGAGCGAGGAACGAGCATTGTCTCCACAAACAGCTACCTGCCGGACCCAGCTGAGGCTGAAGGCCTTCCATCTCTTCCCGCCAGCTGGCCCCCTCTGCCTGGCCTGCAGGTGGTGGGACAGTCTCAGCTCCCTCTTTCAGCTCCTTAGCTCTTCAGCCAACTCCACCTGGTTAGTGTCCCTACGTGGTCCTGTTGCTGACATCCAGCCTCCTGGTAAAATCGAATTAAACACTGCAGCAGAAAGGCTTCCATTGAATGGAGGTACAGACAAACATGGCAATGACTAGAACAGCTACCGCCAGGATGACTTCCTCACCCGGAGGAAGAAGTGAGTGGGGGAAGGAGCAGGTGGAGGGCCGTCATCGCAGTGCTGGCATTGCTTCGGCCATCAGACAGGGAAACGCCAAGTGTAAGGTGAGTACTTCTGATGAAGGGACTTTCGTCATAGCCACCGTCTAGGGACTCCCGCCTATGTGCCAGTCACCAAGTAGGCACTTTACCCACCAAGCCTCATTCAACTCCCAGGAAAAACCCTTTGCAGAAGAAAGTGTTTTCACTACCATTTTGCTCCTGAGAAAAGCGGGACTCAGGGATGCTAAAGATTTGCTTAGGCTTACACAACAAGCCAGGTCAGTTTGCCGCCGAATTCCACACGCCAAACCACCGCCATGTGCCCTCTCACCATCCCCGGAAGTCTACACTGTTTTAAATGCTCTGGCTAACTACCTAATCACTATTTTTTTGAAGAACATTTTATTATGTTAACCAAACCTCTACTCTGCAATTAACTCTAATTACACAAGCAATTAAATTGGGAGTAAGATTATTTTGCAGTTTAAAGCTATTTATGCTGACACTAGATTTTCCTCTATCTAATTAATTCTTATTTCTTGGTTCTAATTGTTATTTAATTAACAGACTTTCTAACTCTGCCTGCGCATTTTTTAAGTACCATTTTGTCCCCGCACTCATATACCTGAGCATATCACATCTGCTTTGATGGGATGTCCGAGGAGGAGAAAGAAGACTCAGCCAATTCTGTTGAGTTACCTGCAAGCAAAGCTGGGTTTGATCAATTTGTTGCTTGAAGGTAGGGGGAAATAATTCCAACACATGGGCTTTCTTGATACAATTTATAGTACATTCAATACTCTATCTGATCAATTAATCCAATAGCACTAGTATAAAATCTGGGGTTTTCAGCAGGGTCACTCAAGGTCCTAGAACTGTCTTTGATGTTAGAGAATATCTCAGTGGGAACTGTCTGCAGACCTACAGGCTGCATTAATTTATTTCTGGCTGGAATCATGCCAATTTAACACAAATCTGTCAACATCGGGTTTATCATCTGCGATTGACTCATGCCAATCAGAAGCTCCAATTGGATGTTGATGAAGTCGTAGGGCTAGGTGCTGACTGCAGGGCTAAAGTTTGGATGGTCATGGGCTATGAGTAGATAAAACTTTAATAGGTGTTCCTTGGGTGTGATATGTTTTGAAATCTCTGACTTAACCACAGGGCAACATTTGTCAGAAATTTACCTTACAAATATTATCTTATCCAGCTCTTTATTTTCTGTCTTTAAATTTCTTCTGAGTGTATCCCCTGAGACTTATTCCTTCTATATCCACCACCAGGTCCCTTTGACCCTTCCTCATAAACCCACTTTTGGGCCATAACTCGGGTTGGGAATTTCTCACTCTTGAACTAGTCCAAACTCAGCCTCCAATGAGACATTGCAAATATTGCATGGAGTATACTTATACTACAAAATTGCTGTATATCAAAAATTTAAGTTTAACTATGTGTCCTGTATTTTTACTTGCTAAATATGGCAACCCTTGCTCTAATGGTTTAGGAAACCTACCCTGTTGGAGAAAAAGCTGGTCCCTTCCCAAAGCACTTTTGTGAGTGACCTTGTTCTTATGTTTTATAGAATGGGAATTAAATAAAAATGTAAAAAGCACTTTAAAACAAAGGTTTTCAACCTTTCCAAATATGAGGACTCCTTTATTATATACAAATACTGTAGACTCTTACATGATAGATGTTTTAGTGGGTAAAAAAATAATGGAAAAAATGTGTATTTAAGGAAAACCTTCATGACAACTTTATCTTGAAATGCTAATAATTTTTCCTGAAGTCTTTTCCTTGATTCATTGGGATACTGAAGTATCCATTTCACCATGGAAGAAAATCATAGTAGGAAGAGAACAGTGAGGAATTTCTTTTTTATTATTTCAGAATATTACCAGGGTACAAATGCCTTGGTTACATAAATTGCCTTTGCACCACCCAAGTCAGAGCTATAAGTGTGTCCTTCTCCCAGACAGCATGCACCACACTCATTAGGTGTGAATTTACCCAAACTCTCCTTCCTCCTCCCACCTGCCCAACACCCAGTGAATGTATGTGCATTCCCATATGTGCACGTAAGTGTTGATAGATTAGTACCAATTTAATGGTGAGTACATGTGGTGCTTGTTTTTCCATTCTTGTGATACTTCACTTAGAAGGCAGATAGTTTCACTCCAGCTCCATCCAGGATAATACAAGAGGTACCTCACCGTTTTTTATGGCTGAGTAGTACTCCGTGATATACATATACCACATTTTATTAATCCATTCATGTATTGATGGGCACTTGAATTGTTTCCACATCTTTGCAATTGTGAATTGTACTGCTATAAACATTTTGAGTGCAGATGTCTTTTTTACAGAATGACTTTTTTTTCTTTGGGTAAATACCCCGTAGTGGGATTGCCGGATCAAATGGTAGTTCTACTTTTACCCTTTGAGGTATCTCCATGTTACTTTCCACATAGGTTGTGCTAGTTTGCAGTCCCACCAGCAGTGTATGAGTGTTCTTATCTCTCCATATCCACCCCAACATTTGTTGTTTTGGGACTTTTTGATAAAAGCCATTCTCACTGGAGTTAAATGATATCTCATTGTGGGTTTAATTTGCATTTCCCTGATAATTAGAGATGTTGAGCATTTTTTCATATGTTTGTTGGTCATTAGTCTATCTTCTTATGAAAAGTTTCTGTTCATGTCCTTTGCCCACTTTTTAATGGGGTTGTTTGATTTTTTTCTTGCTGATTTTCCTGAGTTCTATATAGATACTAGCTATCAGCCCTTTATCCGAGGTATAGCATGCAAATATTTTCTCCCATTCTGTAGGTTGTCTATTTGCTCTTTTGATAGTTTCTTTGGCTGTACAGAAGCTTTTTAATTTGATGAGGTCTCATTTACTTATTTTTGTTGTGATTGCTCCTGGGGTCTTTTTCATAAATTCTTTGCCTAGGTCGATGTCTATGAGAGTTTTTCCAATGTTTTGTTCTAGAATTCTTATGGCTTCTTGCCTTAGGTTTAAGTCTGTTATTCATCGTGAGTTGATTTTTGTGAGAGGTGAGAGGTGTGAATCCTGTTTCAGTCTTCCACATGTGGTTATCCAGTTTTCCAAGCACCATTTATTGATTTTTGCTGTTGTTGAGATAGAGTCTCACTCTGTCACCTTGGGTAGAGTGCAGTGGCATCCTGTAGCTCACTGCAATGTCCAAACCTGGGCTCGAAGTGATCCTTCTGCCACAGGCTCCCAGGTGGCTTGGACTACAGGCATGCACTGCAATGCCTGGTTGGGGTTTTTATTTTTTTCTCCTTTCTTTTGGTAGAGACGGGGGTCTTACTTTTGCTCAGGCTAGTCTTGAACTCCTGAGCTCAAGCAATCCTCCCACCTCAGCCGCCCAGAGTGCTAGAATTACAGGCATGGCCCACAATGCCCGACCCCAGCACCATTTATTGAATAAGGATTCTTTTCCCCAGTGTATGTTTTTGTCTGCTTTGTTGAAGATCACATGGCTGTATGAGGATGGTTTTATATCTGGGTTCTCAGTCCTGTTCCATTGGTCTATGTCTCTGTTCCTGTGCCCGTACCATGCTGTTTTGGTTGCTACAGCCTTGTATTATAGCTTGAAGTCTGGTAAATTGATGCCTCTCGATTTGTTCTTTTTGCTTAAGGTTGCTTTGGTTATACTGGATCTTCTCTGGTTACATACAAAACATAGAATTATTTTTATAGATCTGCCAAAATGACGTTGGTATTTTAATAGGGATTGCATTGAATCTGTAGATCACTTTGAGTAGTATAGACATTTTAACAATGTTGATTCTGCTGATTCATGAGCATGGTATAGTTTTCCATCTGTTTACGTCCTCTGCTATTTCCTTCCTCAGTGTTTCATAGTTCTCCCTATAGAGGTCTTTTGCCTCCTTAAATATTTTCTTAAGTATTTTATTTTCTTTGTTGCTGTTGTGAAAGGTATTGAGTCTTTGATTTGGTTCTCAGTTTGACTGTTGTTGGCATATATGAATGCTACTGATTTGTGTACATTGAGTTTGTAACCTGAGAATTTGCTGAATTTATTTATCAATTCCAATAGTCTCTTGGCAGAATCTTTGGAGTTTTCTAGATATAATATCATATTGTCAGCAAAGAGTGATAGTTTCACCTATTCTGCCACCATTTGGATACCCTTGATTTCCTTTTCCTGTCTGATTGCTCTGGCTAGGACTTCCAGCACTATGTTGAATAGAAGTGGTGATAGAGGGCAATCTTGTTTGGTTCCAGTTCTAAGCAGGAATGCTTTTAATTTTTCCCCATTTAGTATGATGTTGGCTGTGGATTTCTCATATATGGCTTTCATAATATTGAGGTATGCTCCATCTATGCCTATTTTGTTAAGAGTTCTTATCATAAAAGCATACTAAATTTTGTCAAATGCCTTTTCTGCATCTATTGAGAGGATCATATGGTCTTTGTTTGACTATGAGAGATAAGTCTTCTGAGTTTCCAAAGCCTGATTAGTTCTTTTAAAACCATGACCCTAAGAGTACTGAATGCCAAGAGACCATATGATTTAAGAGCAGGGATTCCTATTTCCTAAGAGAAATAAAAAATCCTTAGGGGAAAAAGTAAAATTAGTGGGGGGACTTCTGGTTTCAACTGTAGCATATATACAGCCTAAAAGTCATCACTCCTGTCCCTAAAACAAGAAAAAGGCTGAACAAACCAAAAATCAATGACTCTTCTTGGATCTATCTGAGAGCTGAAGTTTGAGGGCAAATTATCACCTGAAAATGTGGAGAGACAGACTGAATCTATAGAGTCATGGCCAAAGTCATTCAGTTGGAGCAGAAGCAACTGCAGCAGAACCCACTGTAGGCTGAGTTTGGACTAGTTCAAGAGTGAAAACTGCTGCAGAATTCAGGCTGAGGGGCCCCTTGCACTTTCATGAATTTTACCTTCAGGGAATTCAGCAGATTTTCACAGTGAAGAGTCAAGAGAAATCCCTTTGTTGCCCTGGCAGGTGGAGGGCAAAGGTAAGAAGGCCAGGGGAGGGAAAGTAAACTGAGAAAAGTGAGGTGCCCAGAGTGTTTTTTATAGGGAAGGCTAGTCTGCAGGGGAAGATTTTATCAGGGCCTTTTCCCACCTGGGGAAGGGCATTTCCTAACTTCACACCCTTCTTGCCTTCCTGTGTCACCTCAGCTGGGGGTTGGGGGAGTAAGTAACACTTGTACAGGTTACAACCCAGGGACACAGGCCCAATAAGAGACTGAGATTTAACCATAAGAATAAGATAGAATTCACCTACTCCCCCACACCTTACCCTGCATCATCAGGGCTTTAGTATAACCCCAGTGGATTATAGGTAAAACTAAAAGACACAGACTTTATCTGAGAAAAAGCACAGAGGGAAGACCAAAGATAAGAGTAAAGATAAAAAACATGGATATTGGAGGAGTTTGAAGTCTCTTATACCTACAGCTACGACAGACATTAAACACAGCCTAACTCCTAGCCTATAAACCTATAAAACTAAAGGGATATTTATCTTAGTTCCTATTACCCAATACATCATGCCCAAATTTTAACCAAAACTTCAAGGCATGCTAAAAGATATAGAAAAATCACACAATAAATGCATTGTAAAGTAACAAATAAGCATCAACAAGAGACTCAGATTTTGCAATTATCAGACAAGGAATGTAAAATAACTATGATTAATATGTTAAGGATTCTAATGGGAAAAAAATTCAAGGAAAAGTAGATGATATAAACAGAGAGACTGAAACTGTAAAAAAGAATTGAAAGAAAATGTCAGAAATAAAAAACAGTGTAACAGAAATAAAGAATGTCTTTGATGGCTCATCAGTAGATTTGACATGGTTGAGGAAAGCATCAGTGAGCTTAAAGATAGGGTAATAGGAACTTCCTAAACCACAGTGAAAAGAGTTAAATGAATGATGACATACTAGAACATCCGAGAACTGTGGGACAATTTCAAAAGGTGCAATATATACATAATTGGAATATCAGAAGGAGAAAAAAGAAAGAATGGAGCAAAAGAAATAATGGAAGTCATAATGGCTGAGAATTTTCCAAAATTAGTGACAGTTACCAAACCACAGATCCAGGAAGCTCAAGGAAGAGCAAGCAGGATAAATACTAAAAAAAAAAAAAAAATCTATACATGGACATATCATACTCAAACTTCAAAAAACTCAAAAAGAAAGAGAAAAGCAGCACAGGAAAAGGACACCTTACCTATGGAGAAACAAGGATGAGAATTACAGTGAACTTCTCATCAGAAACCATGCAAGCAAGAAGACAGTGGAGTTAAATATTAACATTTAAAGTGTTCAAAGAAAACATCACCAACCGGGGATTATATATTCAGTGAAATTATTCTTAAAAGTTAAGAGGAAATAAAGACCTTCTTGGACAAACAAAAACTGAGGTAATTATTTGCCAGCAGACCTGCCCTCCAAGAAATGTTGAAAGAAGTTATTCAGGGAGAAGGAAAAATTATATAGGTTAGAAATTCAGATCTACATAAAGAAGGTAAGAGTGTTAAAGAAGGAATAAATTAAGATATAATAAAATCATTTGGCCAGGCATGGTGGCTTACGCCTGTAATCCTAGCACTCTGGGAGGCCGAGACGGGTATATCGTTTGAGCTCAGGAGTTCGAGACCAGCCTGAGCAAGAGCGAGAATCCATCTCTGCTGAAATAGAAAGAAATTATATGGACAGCTAAAAATATATATAGAAAAAATTAGCCGGGCATGGTGGCACATGCCTGTAGTCCCAGCTACTTGGGAGGCTGAGGTAGGAGGATCGCTTGAGCCCAGGAGTTTGAGGTTGCTGTGAGCTAGGCTGATGCCACGGCACTCTAGCCTAGGCAACAGAGTGAGACTCTGTCTCAAAAAAAAAAAAAAAAATCATTTGTTTTCCTTATTTGTAATTGACATAAAAGTATATATATATAATTGGGTGAGCATAGCATATGGATAAGTGACATGAATAACAACAGTGTTACAAGGGATGGGAGGGAGGAAGTGGGAGTGTTTTGTCTTAAGATACTCATAGCCCAGGAACACAGACCCATATACACATCTTCATGCAGTATAGTGTTATTTGAGGGTGGACTTACATTAATTTAAAATATATATTTCAAATTCTAGGTG
Source organism: Varecia variegata (assembly GCA_028533085.1). Taxonomy (NCBI): domain Eukaryota; kingdom Metazoa; phylum Chordata; class Mammalia; order Primates; family Lemuridae; genus Varecia; species Varecia variegata. Next base: position 136,077,121 of record CM052436.1, on the reverse strand, counting down.
AACCACTAAAAATTTTAAAAAGAAGTATAGTTGATATGCCAGGAAGGGAAATAAAATGGAATCATATCAAAATTGTTGAATAGCAAAGAAAACATAGATGTTGATGGTCTTTGAGAAGGAGCCCTATGTCTAGTGCTTTGTCCAGACTCAAACTGAATTCCAAAAAAAGGAAGATGATAGAAATCCCACATAATCGGGAGCAGAGGAGCATGACCCCTCCATTTCCCTCTCCCCTCCCACTTCCCCAGTAAAGTCCATAGAAATGGCAACATTTCTGGGGCAGAAGTGACCACATAGCAGCATGAGATGCTCCCAGGTTTCCAGAGTGACCAGGGTGGTGTAGGCAGTAGCAGAATGGCCCCTGTATCCTCTTAGAGGGTCATATAAGTGGCAGAGAGACACCTGTGGGCATGACAAGGTCTTGAAGTCACAAGGAAGGTCACAAATGTGACTTGCAAGGACCCACCACTGAAGATCAATAAACACATGGGAACCAGGGCTTCTCAGTGGATGCCGGCATGGGAGGTTGACAACACTGAACAGCACATGGCCCCACCCCATCCCTCTTGCCAGGTGGAGGTCAGGATCCTGGAAGCCTGCCTGAGACACAGGTGCAACCCTGGAGAAAGGGAGAGAAGATGACCCTACATTAATATTAAATTTCCATCTTCTTTTGGAATGGAAACTCAAAAAAGAAATCAAGGTCAGATGTAGAAAAGGTAAAATCACACTTTTGTAGCTGAGTTTGTGGACTGAAATTCACACCTCACACACTTCCAGTGAATTAGTGATTTATGAATGCAGCATACATTCACGTGGAACATATGTGAGAAGATTTTCTCTTGCACTCAGGCTTCAGGCCGGGCTTGTTGCTGAGAGCATTAATCTGCAGCCCTCCCAGCACCCTCAGTCTGGGGACCATGATTTTACAGGGTCCAAACTGCTTTTTCATCTGCAGCAACTCCTGCAAGGAGCGCTTTATAAATGTCCCACAGGTGATCCTTCACAGAAGTCTTGAATATAGAAAGCAATACAGAGGATCCTGAAAGATTTAGAAACCTGGGGATTCTCTTCTTGCTTCTGAGTGCCTCCTGCCTGAAGTAGGTCAAGTGTTTGGAGATCTGAGTTCCAGTTCTGTCTCCATGGTTAACTTTGCCTTGAGCCAGCCACACTTTCATGAGCCTGATTGTCCTCATGCTGAAAATGGAGTTGGTAATAACCTAATCTGGTGTTTTTGTTTCATTTGTTCCTGCAAAGATGCAATTTGGTCCATCCTTGGTGGAGAGGGACCATCTGAGACAGAATGGAAACGTGTCCTTTCTCCTTTTAGAAATTTGTCTTTCCTCAGACCACCTGATCCTTGGTATTGGCACTAGCTTGGGCATCCAGGCTGAGGGCTGATGAAGCCGTACTCATGCTAACACAGTTTCAGTGCCCGCTTCTGGGCAAGCCCCGAGAGCAGGCAGAGCTCAGGGTTGGGGGCCATTTATGGGCGAGTGCTGCTGCACAAGAGCTGACATTGCTCCCCTGGAAGGAGTGGATTAATACATCATACAGAGATTCCTTTACTCCTGCCAGTTCCACGTGCTGTACCTGTGTTCAGAGTCACCATGGGCATGAAAAGCACTATGGCACTGGGATAAGGAGCATGGGCGCTGGGCTCTGACAGACTGGCATCCACCCCTTCTCTGCTGCTTGCTGGACTGAGATGTTGAGTCTTAGTTTTTGCATCTGTAAAATGGGGGTAATAGCAGTCCCCACCTCATGAGGTTGGTGTGAATAAAACAGGACATTGAATGAGAGGTTCCTGCTGCCTTTGAGTTCAGCAGAGACCTACAGGTAGTGAGCAATACAATAGATGCTAAGTATCTCCGTATGCTAAAGCAAGCTGTTGGCCCTTTGCAGGACCCATTCCCAGGTTCTGAGGGCTGCAGGGACTGGGGTCTAACTCTGGCCTGAGAAGTCTGCAAGGCAGAGGTGGTCAGGGCCACCCAGGGGATGCACAGAGAGGGCTGAGAGGCTGAGTGGAGTGAGCTTCACTCTGGGCCTGGGGCAGAGTGGGGGGCTCCACCCGGGCCGAATGGGGGCTCAAGGAGGGAGCCCGACAGGGAGTTTGGGGTTGTGATATTACACTGAACCAGACTTTTTAAAACCTGAAGAAAAGAAACTGTTTATTAGAGAGTGACAGGAAAACCACAGAACCTGCCAGAGACAGGGAAGAACTGGTAAAGAGGGTGTGTGTGGCAGGTGGTGGGAAGCGTAAACCTACCCTGTGTGTTGCCCTACAGAGCCTGCCTTGTGCAGTGAACCAGGGGCCCAAGGGTTAGAGGAGATGATGAGTGTGACAACGTGCTTAGCACAGTTCCAGGTACACAGTGGGGATTAGTAAATATCCCCACTACCATCATGATCACTGTCATCACCACCGCGAAAAGGGGAGCCCTGGAAGGGGCTGAGATACACTCCTTAGGGACTCTGGCCCATTCTAGCTGTCTCCTTACCCCCTCCCCAGCCTTCCCGGTCTCCATGGAACAGACTGAAACTGTCTGAGGTCGTCCACGGCCAGCGCCTTCCAGCCAGCCCCGCTGCTTGGAGTGGAGGTGAGACAAACCTGGGCCCCCGACTCCACATTCCGGTGCTCGCTCGTGCCTCAACCCGCCCGGCACGGCAAAGGCTGTCTCCGGGAAGGGAAAAACGGCTGCTCCCCACCCCTGCCCGACAGGTGGGCATGTCTAAGCGGGAGCGCCCTGTCGGCCTCCACCTCATTCTGTTACCCGCCCTCACCTCTACGCCAGGTGGCGTCCCCGCTACACACAGCAGGACTCGCAATGCTTTTAAGGGTCCACGAAATTGTTCCAATTCCTTTTAAAATCAGAAGGGGAAAAAATGGCCTTTTAGGTAGAAGAAAATGTTTTAATATAGGATATTAATGTATTTGTCTTTATACCAATACCTTATAACATACAATTTTTAATTTTGTTTTTATGACCCCACAAAGGTAAAATGCCCAGGACCCAGGAGAGTCACAGTGCAGCCTGCCTCTGCAGATTCTGACCACAAATGCCTCGAAGAAGAAATGCTACCCCAGCCTGGAGGAGGTGTCAGTCACGTGGGACGGGGACTCAGACTTATCTCAATCCACCCCAGTCCAAGATGCCTGAGATGGGCTTCGAAATGGCGTAAAGTGCAATGGAACAGAAAAAGTTAAGGAGCTAAGAAGGTAAAATTGGGCCAGAGATGGAATTATGGTAGAAAAATATATACCAAAATATCCCGCTCTGAGCTTCCTGGCAGCCAAAAAGACGAGAGAATTCTAGTCTTACAAGAGGCCCAGAGCGTGGCAGTAAATGCTCAGAACTCAGGGAAAAAGCTGAAGGACACAGTGGGCAGGTTATTGGCTGTGGGGCTTGTTGCTGCCCAGGAGCAGAAAACCATTGCTTACCTACTGTCCCAGGAGTATCATCAAACTCAGCACAGCGCAGGGTCCTGACAACCAGGTCCCTGCCCACCTGTCTGATCTCACCTCCCACTGTGTGTTCTCTCACTCAAGATTCCAGCCACCAACCTTGGTTCAGCCCTGGAAGCTTTGTGCCCCGAGTGCTATCTACCTGACAAGCTCTTCCCCCTGATCTTGCCCTTCAGGTCTCACCTCCAAGGTCGAATCTTCCAAGAGGCCTCCCCTGTCCTCCTAGCTGGCAACTCCCCCATACCCTCATCTCACTCTGACATTGCCTCGTTTTACTCTCTTCATAATGATTATTAAACTCTGAAATTGCTGATTGACTCCTTCATTGTTATCTGTCTACCCCACTAGAGCGGAAGCTCCTTAAGACCTTTGTTGTCTTTTTTTCTTTTACATCTGTCTGCATTCTTTGCGGATCACAGCGGTGGTGCAGTAAATGATTATGGGATGCTAGGTGTGCTGTGCACTGACGGTGACTTGTTGCAGCACAAATTTCCGGCTGTAACTTTGGGAGTAGGAGCTGGGACACAGCAGAATTCTTCTGCATTATAATGCATACGAGAATTTACAATGCCCAGGAGTCCTGAGGAAGGGAGCGGAAGGGAGCATGCACATATTTTTCTTCCATTTACAGGCTACACTTTCCGAAACTCTATGACCAGAGAAAACATTTTCGCACTGGGCCCTTTTACAGGATATCTCTGCAGTGAAGGGACTTTCTTGTGATGAAGCACAGTAATCACTATAGCTCTGTGAGCCACAGTGAAGCCATCTTGTGTACAGGCTCACTACTGCTGTGTGATTCATAGGCCCATGACCTGTGAGCTGAGAGAACACATGAATAACAGGAAACAATAAAAAATAAAGTGATTAACTTGTAAGTGATTGTTTTAAATCAGTAGGTGTATATAGTTACATTATACTATGCTTGAGAAATGTTCCTTAGAAAAATGTTCCTTGACTTAACTGATGCTATCTGCTTCTGTGAACTTGCTTGCGTATAGAATGTAATCAAAACAGGTGGGTTGGGGCTGGTCCCAGGCCCCCTGGTAATGGAATTTATTGCAAAACTGATTCTACCTTGTGTACTCAGAGCCACGTAAGACCCTGATGTAAAATAATATAAAAGCCCTTCCTCTTTTCCGGTGAAGCGCTGCTCTCTGTGCTGCCGCCTTTGGTGGTGCAGAGGGTAGTCGCTGGCCAGCTAATAAAGACTCCTAATTTGGCTCAATTCAGCTTTCAAGTGGTCATTTTCTCGCGTTCGAGACCATAACATTTCTGACGGAAAAAAAAAAAAAAGTGTCTCTCAGTTGAACCCTGACATCCCCAGGCAGGACTCTGACAGTGACTGATCCAGGAGAAAACACCAAGTGGCCCCCACACTTCTGCAGAAAAGCTATTTCTGTGAGTTACTTCCTCTGACTATAGTGTAAACTCCGTAAAATATTGAAAACCTGGTCGAGTCAGTCGTGCTCAGAGTGCATTCGTTCCACAGCCTCTTTGGATCCAAGTTTTAGGCTTGATGAGCTGCCCTGAATGCAGCTATATTTAGGCCTCTGCATGCTAATGTTTCTATTTGGTGCTGAGCCCCAAGGAGCAATTCCAAACGCATCTCCTGTGTCCCCGTCTCCATGGAAACGGTTCTCCTGCTTTGCCGTGCCAGCCTGAGGAATGAGGAACAACATCAGTGCCACTTTCTTCCTCTGTGCAACTGACATGGAATCTGAGTTTTGCTGTGCCAAACAGGCCCAACTGGACCTCTGCTTCCAGTCTTGGGAAGGAGGTCAGTTTGACCTGAGATGGGTCAGGAAGGAACAAGGTTCATACACATCTCCTCACCTCACTTTTCCAGTTTGGGCATCTTTGTCTTCTGGCTCCATATCCTTAGTTAGCATGCTTTGTAGAGCTTGGATAATCAGGAGCACAGAATCTCCATTCCAAATAAAGGCACCCAGTCGGGGAGGGGGAAGGAAGGAGTGATAGACACAAAATTGTCAACTGTGGCAAACTCTAGGGAGGACGGTGGGTCTAGGACCTGGGGCAGGGGACATTCACTTGTGTTCTTGGAATACTTCTATAAGCAAGTAAAGCAGAAAGGATTTTTATTTTTTATTTATCTTTAGAAACGGGGTCTCTGTCTCCCGGGTTGGAGTGCAGTGGCATGATCATAGCTCACTGCAGCCTCAAACTCCTGGGCTCAAGAGATCCTCTCGCCTCCGCCTGGTGAGAAGCTGGGACTACAGGTACATACCACTACGCCCAGCTAATTTATTTTTTATTTTTTTGAAAAGGCAGAGTCTGGCTATGTTCCCCAGGCTGAGGATTTATTTTTAAAGCACGTTGTGTTGCTGATCCACATATGCTACCTTCATTCATTTCAACTGGTCAACCAGTTTCAGCTCAATTATTTGGGATCTTGAAGAAATCATGGTAGCCTATGGGCAGAATTCAAGCACATTTTCAAAACCAACAACAAAAGCCTTCATTTGTTTCCATAGCCTCATCCTCCGTACTCCATAACCTCAAGTTTAGCCAGGCCAGACTTATTTAAATTTAATTTTTCTTTTCATCAAAGGTATAATTGTGCATCATTTAAAGGGTCAGATAGCATTGCAAGGCTTATAGTATTAAAAAAATAGAATAAAATAAAATGAAAAATAAAAAGGGAACAGTCCATTGCTCTGCCCTCTTTACTCCAAATTTCTGCTTCCCAAGGGAAATAATTTTCCATGGTGTTAGCATTTAACTCCATGTTTCTAAGAAATAAATTTCCATTGCTATTTCTTAAAGTTCGGGTTATAGATACTGTGCATGGACTTGCTCCAGTGGAAGATGATGAGGACGTAGCTCCTATACCCCCTCCACTTCAACACACGCTTCCTCTCCACCCACCTCCCAATGAGGTTATATCACAGTTTTTAGTCAGAGCAAATATTCTGTGTGCACGTTATTATGATCATATAAATATTATCCACAGCTGAGCCTTGAATGATTGCATTTTCTTCTAAACCTACTTGGTTTCTCTGGGATTGTTTCATTTTTTCATGTGCTTAATTTATTATAATGCCTGTCATTAATTCATGTTTGAACTCTCCGACAGAGGCATATGTCTTCTCTCAATACCTTCAACCGCATCATGGATTTTATTGGTCTCATCCTTTGGTGATGCCATCTCCGTAGGAGGCCCCTCCTGCTCGGCCTGACAGATTGCTGTTCCATCCTCTGGTGTGATTGTGTAAAAGTTGTCAGATTCGAATGGAGTCTCTCGTGTCAACCCCTGGAGAAGGAGGAGCTGGGGAAGGGCGTGAAGGGAGGGTTGTCATGCACAATTTGCCCAATAACAGGAACTATCACGAGAAACTTTTCCGAACTGCAGCTTACAGTTTAGAAAGCTGCAGTCATGAGTCACAGAAGGACTGCTAGCTAGCAGCACAAGGACAGCTAGCTGCTTATACAAGGACGCTTGCCTGACACACGGTTTTACAAGTGCAATCCACAAAGGCCTGACAGCAAATCCAAGATTACAAATCCTACTTGGCAACCACTGACACTCACCAATCAAAATTCTCCGGCTCTTCTAAGATGGCACCAGTGCCAACAAACTCTCTTTCAAAATAATAGGCATAACCTCCTCTTTCCCTGATAAAACCCTAACCTTTTCCTTTGTTCTCTGGACATACTGGTGGCCACCCTGGCCTGTATATATGTCTTGGATTGCAATCCTACTTCTTGCATAAAACCCCCAATTAAAACCTTTTTACTTAGAGATTAATCTCTTTACATTTCTTACACGGACATAGTCTAGTGTCAGAAGTAGGGTCCACGGCAGACTCTCCTTGGGGAGATCAGAGGCCCCCAGAGCTACCCTTGGGCCCCTTGAGCACCCTCTCCCACTTCCCTGGGTCACCCCTGCCTTTCTTTTTTGCCCTGGTGAGTCTCTCTTAGATTGAACTCTGCTTCTCTGCTTTTTTTTTTGTTTTTAATTGGGATTTGGTTCATGAGGAGCCTTTTCCCTCTGGTTTATGAGGAATTTTCTCCCTCCTGTGTCTGAGGCCTCCTGTTAAAGAAGGCTCTGTGGTCCTCCCCGGTGAGTGTGCACTTTGGTTCACTTTGCACACTTGGTTTTTCAGTTTGGCTTTCACATGTTCAGACTTGTGCCAACGCGCCTCCATAAATGTATTCACACATGGGCTCTCGAAGGTCAGAGGCACGCCACCAGAGTGCCGCCTTCTAGGGCTCCAGCCGATGACATGCTCAAACATTATGGGGAGCATTACAGTTCCTCAAGATCATGTATCTCAGCACTAAATTGGAAGGCGAGGGCTATAAGAGCGAACAATTTGAAAGGAACATATGTCTTAACTGATCTCTCCAGGCTCCAAAATGCACTCAGGACTGCAGGATTGCCTCTCTGCAAAATATTGTCTCAAAGCTAGCTTTTCTCTCCGGAGCCTTCCCTCACCTTTCCCACACCATCTCCTCTTTATTCTGCTCTTATCTAAACTCTCCTTTTCCCAAAACTCCTCAACTGTTCTGGCATATTCACATAAGACATATTGGCATAAAGACACTCGACAAACAGCAGGTACAAAAAAAAGTCATTTGGACCTTGGTGCTATTTCTTAAAAGCAGAAGAAGAAATTCCCATGTAAAAGATACCTGCCCTGTGCTGGTAGAAAAGGCAGCTGTCTTATCTTCAAGGATGAGAAGTTGAGACAGAGAATACTGTACCGATCTTGTTAGAATAACTCTTATCTTTTAAACCTCCTCACATAATTTGGTCACGTTTTCACAGTTAACTATTCTGTGTCCTATACAGTGTATTGCTAACTAACTCCAACAGCTGCTTTGGGGGCTTCGTGTCCTCAGGAGGGCTTTTATGCCACGTTAAACTTGTATTATGTTTTTTTTCTCTTGTTAATCTATCTGATGTTAATTTAATTCTCAGACCCAGCCAGGCCCCTGCAAGGCTGGTACCTCACTCACTCCAGGGCTAACAAATGGGATGGTCAAAGACCTGAACAAAGTGAGCAATATATTAAATACATATGTTCAAAAAGTATGGCCCATTCCTTGTACACATTTTTTAAACCAATTGGCAAATTGCAAGCTTGCTTTACTTAAAACTAAATGGGAAAACTGCTTTATCCAAAATTTGGTCTATAGCCTTCATAAAAACACCTATGAGGTGATCACCTAATAAGGACAAATGAAGAATCTCAAAGTTTAAACATGTCCCATTTTGTCAGAACTATAATTCGGAACCAACTGTCTTCTCATAAATGAATGAATTTATATTACCATGTTCTACTTATGACTAAAATTTTAAAGTAAAGACTGTAAAGTCTTGCTGTGAGACTTACTTTGCTTTTGCTCATCTATATGTTTTTATGGGTTTTTCTGTGCCTATATGCTATGTCTATGTGATATTTTCCCACCAAAACATATAGAAGAGTTCTATTGGCTTAAAGGGAAAAATAATTACTTAAATCAAGTAATTTATCAAAAAAGTAATTCACCAAAATGCTTTTCAAGTTTAATTGACTTCAAAAATTCAATAAGGTAATATTGTTCGTTTAATTAAAAGTATATCTTTAAGGCTGTCAGCATTTTACAATAATACAGATGCACAACTTTATTTCAAACATGTTTAAGATCATAAAAGTATGAGTTTAGCCTAAAATCAAACACAGTAAGTCCTTACTTAACGTAGTCAGTAGGTTCTTGCAAACTGCAATCTTCAGTGAAACGACATGTAATGAACCCAATGTGATTCTCTCATCAACATAGGAGCGAAACAATGTTGTTTGAGGATCTCTGTACATTGTTTCCCTTTAAAGTAGAAGTTGCCGAGAACCTATTGACGATGTTAAGTGAGGAATTACTGTACACAAATTAGAATGCAACGCAGTGACCATTGCTTCCTGTATGTCAAGTAAAACAATAAAGCAAAAACACACGTATTTAACTTTTAGGGTTTTCTTGATGGAAAAATAACTTAAAATGATGAATGGTTTTAACAGCTCAGTTTTTATAAGTAATGTAGATATAATTTTTATGAATAAATAAGGTGAATGTAAATGGGATAATATTTATATTATAAATAAACTTTTCATGTAATTTAAAATCTTAAAGTTTTTTTACATTAAATAATAGATATTCATAAAATATCTGAGTCATTTCTAAGTAAATTGAAACACTGAAACATTAATTGCTGAACATAATTTCAAGTTAATTTACTTTTAACTTAAATTTTATAGGTAGACAAAATATTTGAGTCTATTAATAAAAATTTCCTGTTCCACATTAAAACTGTTGTATGAAAAAATGTTTTTAAAGATTATAAAATATATATTTATGACAGGTTAGTATATAACAGTTCAAGATAACTTCCTAGGTTTTTACTAAAAATTAAAGTTATTAAAAATTAAAAGTTCTAAATAATATATATAAAATTCTGTATACAAAGTACACAAAAATTAAGATGTATTTTAATAATAAAATGTTTGTGAAACTAAATCTTAAAAAGTTTCGTGTGTGGTCAAATTGGTTATAATTAAAAAAGAATTATTTGTAAGTCTTTCTAAAAATTAAACATTAATATCAAAAGTTCACTAATGCAAAGCCAGAATCTATTTCTCTATGTTTAAAACGACCAGATTTTCTTGAAGTATTGATCTACTCCTAGGAAAAAATTGAAAGAGGTTTTGATTTTAATTCTGAAATCTGTCTCTTTAAGTTTTCAATCATCTTCCAAACTACAGCTTTTTTCTATTTTACAGTTTCTAATTTCAAGCCGAAAGTGTTGTATTCTTCACTTACAATGATAATTTCATTTCTTGAGGTAGTTTTCCTTTTGAAGCTTTTCATACTTATATCTCAAAATTTCAGCTTTCTGCTGCATATTACTACACTTGATTTCCGACATCATTGTCGTCAGCTCTTCCTCCCGCTCTCCTTGTGAAGGGACTGCTTTTTGCTTAACTAAAGTGGTGACTTTTTCCCTCAACTTTTTAGTCAGATCCTGTCCCATTTCTTTATTCTCCAGGTCTAACTCTGCTGTTGTAGTCTGACACAGTGTTTGTCTTGAA
>CM052436.1:136041236-136066067 GCA_028533085.1 Varecia variegata | reverse complement strand
CTCTCTGTTCCTGGGGCCGAGGGGAACCGGCTCTAACATTAGTTGGCTTTCATCAGGTTGTGAAAATTTTATTTTATTCAAAGTTTCTTGAGATATGTTTTTTATCTTATTTTATTTCTTAATTAGGAATGTGTTGGGTTTCATTTTTTCTGACATCTATTGAGATGGCCATGATTTTTTTCCCCTTTAATTTGTTGATGCCATTTCATTAGTTACTAAAAGTGACAAGTACATAGACCAGATGCATGGAACTGCATAGGGAGCCGTGCATGCTTTTTAAATGCACATTCAACAGTAACACAGATGCAACCATGTAAACGCATTACCATTACTCTAGGAGCGGAAGCCATCCCCTCATCTGCCTGCCTTTCTGGCTGTAACAGAAAGAATGGCCTGGGGAAAAAAAAGGGCAAAAGGATTTTCTGTCTTTTTAAAACTTCCCCCACTCTTTTGGAACTGCATCCCTGAGGCAGGTTAAGTCTTTTGTTAAAGCTCCCAGGTGGTGCCAGCCCCCAGGTGGGAGGCTGGCCGAGTTCATAGGCTTTGTTTTTGGCAGAGATGGGAGGATTAGAATAGTTAACTACAATAATTGCCTGAAGCCCAGAACCCTCCTTTTAAAATCTCTGTATTTCTGCCTCTGTTCAGGAAATTTGGGATTTTGAGATGAGAAGATCTACCATATTTCCTCCTTTGCCGGCAAAGTAGTCTCCCTCTTTCCTTCCTCCTCAAACCGCTTGTCCTTGTTATTCGGCCTCATGGACAAGTGGCCGAGTCTTTGGTAACATGGCCACAACCTCATGATGTCTTTGCCCTTAAGGGGGAGAGGTGGCCAATCTACTCAGTTACGTTGCCAGACACTCACTGGGCCGTGTTCACCAGTGGGCAGAGTCCCTGTGCAGTAAGGTCTTTCCTGGCCCTGTGCCCTCTCAGCGGCTCTCTGTCCTGCTCCGTGTCACAGGGGTAGTGAGCAGAGCTGATGACCCCTTGGTCTTTGGCATCTCCCTCCTCCCCTTGTCTCTTCCACAAGACTGTGAGATCACATGGGGTGAGAAAGGCCGCTTGGGCAGAGCACTCTCTTCTCCGCTCTCTGTGATGCCTTCGTGTGGCTTCAGGGGAGGGGAAGGGCCAGCGTTAGGTTCCTTTTGCAGAGGGCCCTGCTGAGCTAGCAGAGACCTGCACCCTGTGGTCCACTTGATCCCTGCCCTTTGTGTCCGTCTCTTCCCGGGACTCTGTGAGAAAGAGTGATGACTGAAAGAGCAGGATGTGAGCACCCCTGGGTGCCTGACTGTAATAACGGGGATTTTAAGAGGCTTTCAGGTAAGATATTGTGGCGAGTAGAATAGCATCTTCCAGAAAGATATATTCAAGTCCTAACCCCTGGTCCCTGCGAATGTGACCTTATTTGGAAATAGAATCTTTGCAGATGCAATCAGTTAAGAATCTCAAGATGAAATCATCCTAGATGCTGGCCCCTAAATCCACTAACTGGTGTCCTTATAAGAAGAGGAGAGGACACACAAGAACGCAGAGGAGAGGCCGCGTGAAGATGGAGGCAGAGATGGGAGTGAGGCAGCTACAAGCCAAGAACACCAAGGATTTCTCGGAGCCACCGGAAGCCAGGAAGAGGAAAGGAAGGATTCTTCCCTGGAGCCTTCAGAGGGATGGCAACAATGTGATTCCAACTTCTAGCCTCCATGACTCTGAGAGAGTAAATTTCTATTGTTTAAACCATGACGTTTGCAGTACTTTGTTATGGCAGCCCTAACTGTATTACCAAAGTAATATAGTTTATTAGGTATAAAGGTACATTATGTTTAATTTTTAGTTGGGAGAACATTTCTTGCTACCATATCATAAAAACCACATTTAAAAAATTAAATGCAAAAAAGTGTTATTTAATAGTAAGAAAACTTTACAAACTTTTTATTTATGTCTAGCCACAGGGAACTGGTTAAATAACTTATGTTACATTGATAAGGAAAACCCCCATCTATTACTTAGCACAGCAGCCACCTGGGACCCCCACCCCGCATGCACAGAAGACCCGTATTAGCACACCACTAACCTAACACCTGACGCATTAGCATATTACTAACCTAATGTCTAGCACATCAGCATAACACTAAACCTGATTACCTGGTGCAGGACATAGCCTAACACCTAGCACATGAGCATAACAGTAAACCTAATTATCTGGTGCAGACAGTAATCTAATCTATCACCTGGTGGGCATTAGTCACCTGAGACCCCTCCTCTTGGATCACCCCAACTTAATAAAAATGGGAAAAATTGGGTAGACGGTGCTCAGAATTTGGTGGCGAGACCCCTCTGAGCCTGCCGGCGAATAAATGTTGATTCTCCGACTCTCCGTGTGCTGCTCGGTTTGTCCACGGGACCACTCGCTGTAAAACTTGCTGTAACAACATCACCTACTGTGAAGTTTTCCACAGCTATCACAAAGGATAATTGTTAAAGCTGTTAAACAATATGAAAAATAAAGTATTTATGTTACAATGGTAAATAATCAATAAATAATACAGGTTTCTGTTTGGGATATGCAATTATGTCTGCATATGAACAAAGACTGGAAAAAAATGCAAAAAATAGAAACAATTCATATAACAGAACAGTGGGATTGTGTGTAATTTAAAATTGTTTCTAAGATTTCTATAAAGATATTTTCATAATAATTTCAATTAAAATTCTATGAATCATTTCCTAGGCATAAAAAACAGTTATGGAACAATTGTGTAATGAAATATGTCCAGACTACTGCCAAGAGTTGTATGTCACTAATCTGTAAATTAACAGGGAAAAAATGATTTTGTAAGGCGAAATTTTACTGAAAGATCAAGCCCCCAGGCTGGTCTTACTAAAGAAAGCACACACAAGAAACGGATTCTCCTGCTCCCTCCCAGCAGAGCTCCTGCACTGTGTCCATGGGCCTGAAGACAACTGGTCCACCCTGGTTTCAGAAATGTATGTCATTACAGAGCCGCTCTGTCCCATGAAAGCATCGCAGCTCTGACGCTTGTCAAGTCGGGCTGGGTACCGCTTCTACAGAGTATTTGATCTCTTTCTGTCTCACTGATTCACTCTGCTAACAAAGCCCTCCTGGGCAGAGAACAGGGTACACAAAATGAGTGTGCCATCGCCCTAACCTCGGCGCTCACAGGTAGAGGGTTCTTGGATGACAGGTTGTCTCTTAGGAAGGCAGAGGCCAGGCTCTAAAGGGGCACTGTGGGGGCTGAGGATCTACCTGGACCATCGGGACAGCCGACGCAGCTTCTTCTAATGGTGAGAGGAACATGGAAGATGAGTTTGGGGGGTTTAAGAATAAAAGTCCACTTGATGATTTTACCCCAAAGCTCTGAAAACCGAGGTTAGTTCAAGAAATCATCTTTAACATCTAAAACTAAAGGTAACTTGTTCTCTTAAAATAGTTTCAAACTTAGTCTTGTATATACATATATACGATATAATATTTATTTAAACTCCCTCCTCTGCACCCTTCAACTATTGCAAGTCAAAAATGTTGTAATTGCATGTTTGACTGTACTTTTAATTCTTTTTCAGGATTCTAGGATATCTGTGGAATGCATTTCTCTCCAAAAGGATATAAAAATTGGGGATCTGCATTCTTTTCTTTTGGACATCTGTGAGAAAATTTAGTTTAAAGATTCTAGGTGCTCCTGAGTCAGTATCATTTAAAACTTTACTGATCCCTTATTACGTGCAAGGAGTGAGTCTTGGGGACATGTGAAAGTTGAGTAGGGGGAACACATGGGGTATGACATAGCCCCTAATCCTGAGATTGAGAATAGCATAAAAGACAAGGCAGTGTGACACCCCGGGTGACACTGAGCATGACATCATGAGGCATGGAGAGGGCCGTGGTGCCTGGGATTAGCCCTAACAGAGGGTGGCCGGAAAACTTTGTGCAGGAAGGCTACCTGGTGAAAAAGATGGGGAAGGGCACCCCGGAAAGATGGGATGCATGAACAAGACACGATGGTCCCAGGTGTGACATAAACGACAGATGTTACGGTGGGGGGCACAGTTCATGTCACCACTGGCACAGAAAAGAGTTCACTGTGCAGGGATCGTGCATCATTTATCCACATGTCCCCAGGCCCAGTCAGAGCGTGGTGCCCGATTGTCACTCCCCGGGCAAAGCTTTGCCACAGTTAGTATAGAGTCGAGGGGTCTCAAAATCCATTATCTATAGGACCAAAAAGGTAAACGTGAGTAAAACAAACTAGCCAACCAAAGTGTGCCCTGTGGGAATGTGGGCTCAGTCTTCTTGTGTCTCCCAATTTTTCAAGAGAAGTAAAAAAGAAATTCTAGGTTTGTATGTGGAATTTTCAGATATTTGCAATGTCCCAGGACCAAATAGAACATGCCCAAGATTTAGCTCATGGCCCACCGGTTTGTAACCCAAAAGCCCAGTGTACAGTTGGAACTGAAGGGAGAAATCATGGGAATGGTAACTGGGGCTGCACTCGAAAAAGCGTGGGCTGTCTCCCTGCCGAGAGAGTTTTGCATCTGTGGGTGGTTGGGAGCCTCTCGGAGCTTTGCATCAGGTGAGGAGCAGCAGCAGACCTGTCGCTGGAGTAGGGGAAACGTAGGAGGAAAGGGAGAGGCCAGAGGGAGGGAGACCTGCAGGCTGCTGAAAGGCCCAGTGGAGAAGGGGCCAGGGAGAGCTGCTGGGCAGTGACTGTGGGTGGGCAGATGACACGGGCAGGAGAGAACTGTAGGAGAACTCTGTGAGAGGGAGGAAGATGTGGCTAGGTTGACAGGAGCCCTGGAGCCTGGGTGACAGAGTGGATGGCAGCACTGCTCCCAGGGGAGGGTGCCGAGCCTAGAGCCTTCTTTGACATGTTAGCAGCATGCTGCGTTCCCTCCCGCACACTTTCCCCAGGGGCCACCCAGGAGGAGGCTGCTGGCCTCCTGCTAGCCTCTCTTACCCACTCCCTCTCACAGCATCGCTATTTCTAGTGCCTCCTTCCCGCCACTCCTAAAACTTATCCCTTTCTTTTCTTTCCCTCTCTCCTACTTCCACTGCCCTATTTCTTTTGTGGAATTGTAGCTTCAACAAGCTCCTCTCCTCTGTGAGCCTTCCCTCCTACGGGCAGCCCACCCACGCACCCTGCTCCTGCAAATGAGGCTTTTAAAGCTAATTAGCTGGGTTTTTTGATCAAGCACAGAAGCCATGCATTTAAAGAAGTGAGACCAGGTGACTTTGGCCTATTTTTAGTGGCTGCAATTTGTAGGCTGTAGCAACCATTGTCACAGCAGCGCCCAGAGACCAGAGCTCAACTCCAGAGCCGCAGTGCCTGAGGATTTGTAAGCCTGCACTTGGCTAGTTAATGGAGGGCTGACCCAGGAATGAAGTCAGTCTGCGTGCTGGAAGCCTGCCCCTCCAGCACCCACCCACCCGCATGAGATAAGAAACACAGGGACAGGCATGCAAATAGGCAAGGAAGGGGAAGGGAGGGAAGGAAGGCAAAAGTGAGTTCCTCTGCAGACAAGATGTGCCATCCCACAGCCGAGCTGTTGCTCTGTCTTGGCTCACCCGGTGCCCCAACCGGTACTCTCCAGATGGTCACCTGGGGCCCAAATGTCCCCTCTGCTCTTTGTAGGAGTCAGGATCGGAAGGAAGGAGAAAGGGATTTTTTGATCCTAATGTGGATTCTCCTCTCAAACCAGGGCCATGCTCAGGTCTCAAGGGCCCTCTCCAGAAGAGCAGAACCAGGGGCCAAGCCTGTGGGTGCCTCCAGCCCCCCGAGTGCAGATATTGCAGAGATTTGTCACTGAAGCAAACCCTTTATTCACCTTTCCGCCTTCCAACCCATTCTCCATGCTGAAGCCCGCCCGGGAGAATTTTTAAAAATTTGATCCTGTTGTTAACTTCCTAAGATATCACTAGACAATCTGTTAACAAAGGCAAACTAAATTGAGTAGAACTCACTGCAATAATGGAGAACACCACCTTGAAAAGGGATTTAGAGAAGGATGCAGCGTCGTAGAAGAGGGAGGTCAGGATACATCTGTAGGGTCTTGGGGTCCAGGCGTCAGTGGTTTAAGGCGCGCTTTTCAAGGTGGGGAGCTGTTTGGCGAGGCAAGGTTGGTGGCATGGCAGGGTAGGATTGAAGAGCTGCCGGGTTCTACAGCCACTCAGAGCTCCATAAACAGTTCTCAATGACCACCAAAGAGCTGCTTGGCTTATGAATGGCAGTTCCGAGTCGAATAGGCAGTACCCCGTTTGGAAGACCATCACTCTGATTGAAGAAGGTAAAAACCAATCAGCTTAACGGGCTGAATCGCATGCCGTTTGCCCCATGTTTGGGTTTCTACCAACCCGTGGGCAGTGGACGATGGCCTGCCCGCACACCCAGGCAGAAGGACAGTGGAAAACTGGCCTATTGAGGGGACGTGCATGTGGGGCACGGCCCTGTGGACATCACTATGGGAACTTGCGGGGTACGCGGGAGTAGGACGTGTGGACGCTCATCAGAAGAGCCCCACTCCAGATGTGGAAGATTTAAACTGACAAGCAGAGTTCCGAATGTGCTCCTTTGAGGTGGCCGCCTGGGTTCCCGAAATGAGTGGACATGGGTGGGGGCGGGGGCAGCCATGCAGAGATGGCCTGAGTCTAGCTGTGTTCCTCTTGCACCCTCGGAGGCACCAAGCACAAATGAGAGCTGCTCTGTCTGCAACAAGAGAGACAGATTGCAGACAGCCCCCGGGGCAGACTGCTGGGGTAAGGCCCCAAACACAGCCGGCAAGTGGATCACACTGGACCGGTAGCCCGGGAGGATGGGGGCGCACAACAGGTCTGGGACGGAACAGACACTTAGTCTGTTCTGGGCTTTGCTTACCCAATGGTAGATGCAAAGGCTCAGTGTGCTAAAAAAAGAACTGCAACAGAAGATATTGCACCAGTTTAGGGCCCCAAGTTACGTTTCTTTTGAATAAGAAACGCACTTTCGTCCTCAAGGGCAATGGTTTGATAGAGAATTTGAAAATTAAAACATTGATTGCCTAAAACAGGGCTGTGGGGAGAGAGGCATGGAGGGTGGCACACGGCCCTCCATGTGTGTGCTCACACTCAGCGCGAGGGGGGCCGGGGAGTCTAATTTGCAGCAACTTCTTTTTTAATTCTAAGCAGATACTGACCTTTGTACCTAATGTTGTATTTATATTTCCACAGAAGCCCTCTCCCGAACTTGGAAGAAGGCCCTGAAAACCTGGATCCACCCCTACTGGGTAGATTTACTTTTTATTTATCTTCTGTTTTTGCTGGTGATCTTGGGGGCATTGTCAATAACTTTCTTCAGACAAAACACCTCTGCATTAAGTTCATCTCATAATAACCAACATTTATGAAACAGTGAAAACGCGGCTGGTGCATGCAATACCTACCTGCACTGTATTAATATCGTGTAATTCTCACAACAGCTCCATGAGGGAGGAAGCATTATTGTCATTCCCATTTTGCAGCTGAGAAGACTGAGCCTTCAAGCAAATCAGTGTATTGTCTGTGGTCACACTGATAGGAACTGGTCCTGATGAATTCAGATGGTCTAGCTCCCCAGTTCCTGCTCCTTAACTAAATTCTCCTGCCCAAGGGAGAGGAAGATACGTGAGCACCCGCAGCACACCTGGCGTTATCTCACTTAATCCCAGCGGCCCTCCCCCAGGTCAGAGTTTATGTCTCCGCGGAACCCAATGCACACAGTGTGCTCCAGGCAGGGTCCGCCTCCTCAGTGGGGTGCTGTTGCTTCTGGGTGTCATCCTGAGCCCTGATGCTTTTTCCCACCTTCTGCGATGCCGATGCCGTTCTGCTCCTGGCCCCCTCCCAGCGGGAAAGCAACCCGCCCCGATCCCGGCCCTCAGCCCTCCCACTCGGCCCATCTGTGAGACACCACAACAAATCTGTCGGGAATCCTGGGAAACCTGTCTTCTTACTTCTGTCCCTTAGAGAAATCACAACTACTTGCTGTCTTATGACAGGAGGTTTTTAAAATTTGTTTTCCCTCAAAGAGAAAAGCTAAAGCCTTTCTGAAGTGGCTCAGTTCCCCTGCGGGGGCCGGCAACAAGAGGGGCTGTGTTATGGGGTGACGCTTTCCGGGTTTGGCCGGACTCCTCGGAGTTAGATTCCAAAATTCAGAGTAAGAGAGCAAACACTGCCTCATTAAAACCTGAGTGCCTGTTTGAGTCATTAATCATCTCTCCCTAATACTCCTGTTAAGTCTGTTCATTGCTATTAATCACCGGGGCCGTGGGAGGGAGCTGCCGGCGGGCGCAGCTCTCCTTCCTCTTAACCCCTCGTCTGCCCACGTCTGGAGCCTGTAACAGAGCCCGGGCTGCGAGGACGAAGGTTTGCCAGAGAGCGGTGGGTGGCGCATCCCGGGAGCCTTGGGCGCCAGGTGGTTCTGTCCTGTTAAGGGCGTGGGCTTTCTCACTGTGGAAACAATGCGACGGTGCCCTGTCACAGGGTACCTGCTGGACATCAGGTGCCCTTACTAGTCTGATAAGCATGACATTACTTCCCGATGAGTACAGTGCTCCTCATTCTACAGATGAGGACACCAAGGCTGCATAGTGGCTTGCCCAAAGGCACATCGCCAATTAGCGCTGCGCTAGGATTGGAGGTCCTGGATGTGGTACCCAACAACTCTGAACAGCCAAGGAAGCCACTGGCCCCTCTGCTTCCCCTCTCCTGTCTGCAGGAGACTTCTGGGTAGACTGGGAAGAGTGTGGGCCTTAGCGACAGAAAGGCCTCAGTTAAAATCCAGGTCTGCCACTTTTTGGGTGACCTCCAAGCCTTGATCTGCTCATTTATAGAATGGGGATGATAATACATTTCTGACACGGCTGTGAGGGTTAAATGAGAAGTCGTAGGAAGTGCATTGCCTAGTGCCTGGCAAGTAGCAGATGTTCCACCAATGGCAATTTTCTTCAGACACCTCCTCCCCCTACAGGTATGGGATACTTTCCTCTTGGGGAAAATGACCTAACAAATTTCTTCAGGATAGACAACTTCTAATGCCCAATTACTTCTCCCAATCCCTTCCAGGCACAAAGTTGCAATATAACACTCACTATGCACATGGAGCCCCAGTGCCTTTGCACAAGCTATGCCTCTGCCTGGAATGCTCAACCCTGACCTCATGTCCACCATCACCTGGCAAGCTCCTACTCACTCTCCAGACCCATTTCAACACTACTCTAATAGAAAGTCCTTTCTCATCCCACTAATTGGAATAAGTAGCTTTCTTAGACTCTGGGAAGAAGGAAGATGATCAGTGCAAGCCTGTCGACACCAACAATGGTGCCAAGCCCATATTCCCTCTCTCAGCGGCTTCTCTGATTAACTGCCCTGCAGGAATGTGTCTGAATCATCCTGATCGATGGGAACCAATGAGATCTCAGGGTGCAGGTCTGCAAAAAGGAGTTACTGGAAAATTTGTTATTTTTTTCTCTAAGATCAGACTTTCCCCAGACTTTGAACATACTCAACTATTTTGTTTTAATTTCTTAGTAAGATCCATGGACTTTTCAACACAAATTTGCTCTGGGATTTAAATTTGAAAATACCCAGATTTCAAAAGGTTAAAAACTTCCACTTATCAATAAATTCACTTTACAGATTCCTTTATTTGACAGACAAGTAATATTCACCCTGTGAGTGCTGCCCCTGTAGAGCCACTAGGGACGTGCCTGTGGTCCGTGCCCAGCCCAGGTTCCCGCCAGCCCGGTCTCCCGCGCGCCTCGCAGAAGGGTCCAGGAGGGAGTCTGCAGCTGCCTGGTTGATGTGTTCTCATGGTGAGACTCACAATCTCATCATGTCAGAACAGCTGGGAAGGAATACCACAGAAAGGAATTTTCTTTCTTTTTAAGTCACTTGGAATCGTTTCTCTCTGTGTGGCTATGCCACCAGCTGGACACACTTTTTAGGCTCATTTATTTCACTTAACTCTGGGTTTTAGGAATTTATTTTAAATTTAATTTTGTCACATTATTATGTAAAGTGTGTCTATGTTTCCTAAATCAAACCTTCGGAAAAAAATTATAGTCAAAAAAATCGAGTTTGTATCCCTGTCCCTCCACCTGGTTCATTGTCTCAGTTAATACAGTTGGTCCCTGAATATGGGTTTGAACTGCCTGGATCCACTTATACGCAGGTTTTTTTTTAATAAATATATTGGAAAATTTTTTGTAGATTTGAGACAATTTGAAAAAATTCACAGATGAACGGCATAGCCTAGAAATAGAAAAAAAGAAAAGAAAAAGGGATGTCGTGAATGCATAAAATATTAATATATGTAGATGGTTGTCTATTTTATTATTTGCTACCATAAAATATATGCAAATCTATTTTAAAAAGTTAAAGCTTATCAAAAGTTACTCACAGAAACACAAACCAACGGCACCATTCACAGTTGAGAGAAACGTAAACAAACGTAAAGATACAGCATTAAATCATCTGCATAAATTAACTGCAGCCCATACTTTACTGCTAATAATTTCCTAGCCACTTCCTGTTGCTGTTGCAGTGAGCTCGAGTGCTGCAAGCGTCCACTTAAAACCCCATGACGCTAAGCGTCTCCTGGTGAGCAGGTCATCTCTCTGGTAAATTACATATCACCGTAAAAAGTGGTATCTTGAGGTTCTCACATACTTCTTCATCGTGGTTAACACGATACTGTAAACCTTGACTAACACCAGGGGACCCATATGAAGTGCCACTGGTGATGCTGGAAGTGCTCCCAATAAGCAGTGACAGTCATGACACTAGAAGAAAACATTGAATTGCTTTCTGTGCACCACAGATTGAGGTCTGTGGCTGTGGCTGCCACCATGTCAGAGAGGCAATTCATCTTGCAAACAGATGATGTAAAATTATGGTATCAATCAGTGCAGGATAGTACTGTAAATGTATTTTCTCTTCCTTATGATTTTCTTAATAACATTTTCTTTAGTTTCCTTTATTGTAAGAATACAGTACGTAATATATATAATGTACAAAATATGTGTGAATCGACCATTCATGTTATTGACAGGGCTTCCAGTAAATAGTAGAATATTAGTAGTTAAATTTTAGGGAAGTCAAAAGTTATACACAAAGTTGTAACTGCACAGGGCGTTGGTGCCTCTAACCCCTATGTTGTTTAAGGGTCAGCTGCACATGTAAGGCAATAAGTGAGCTAACTCACTTTTCTATATCCTCTCCATTCTTCTTCCATTTCTGCATAATTTTCTCTTCCAAGCTTAGTTTATTCTTAGCCTACAGGACACGTATCACTACACGACTAAGTTTCACCACAAGTGTGTGTGTGTGTGTGTGTGTGTGTGATAAATATATACAGCCATCCCTTGGTGTCCTGGGAAATTTGTTCCAGGACTTCCTGTGAATACCAAAATCTGCTGATGCTCAAGTTCCTAATATAAAATGGCATGGCATTTGCATATAACCTGCGCACATCCTCCCTTATACTTTAAACCAGCGGTCCCCAACCTTTTTGGCACCAAGGACCAGTTTCATGGAAGACAATTTTAATCTTTCCATGGAGCAGGACAGGGGGGATGGTTTCGGGATGACTCAAGTGCATTACATTTATTGTGCAGTCAATCCTCTCTGCTACTGATAGTCTGTGTTTGCAGCCTCTCCCCAGCACTAGCATCACCGCCTCAGCTCCACCTCAGATCATCAGGCATTAGATTCTCATAAGGAGCCATAACCCAGATCCCTCACACACACAGTCTACAGTAGGGTTCCCACTTCTGCTAGAATCTAATGCCGATGCTGATCTGACAGTAGGCGGAGCTTATGCGGTGATGCGTGTGATGGGAACCGGCTGTAAACACAGAGGAAGCTTCACTTGGTTGCCCCTCACTCACCTTCTGCTGTGAGGCCTGGATCCTAACAGGCCACGGACCAGTACCGATCCATGGCCTGGGAGTTGGGGACTGCAGCTTTAAATCGTCTCTAAATTACTTACAATATCTAACAAAATGTAAATGCTATGTAAATAGTTGTTATACTACATTTTTTAGGGAATAATGACAAGAAGACAAGTCTGTACATGTTCAGTACAGACACAATTTTTTTTATGAATATTTTTGGTTCACATTGGTTGAATTCACAAACGCAGACTCCACAGGTATGGAGAGCCCACGGTACATCCTTTTGACTGGTAAATGCCTATTTAAGGCTCATCACCAGCCCAGTGTCTGTGACTCTCTAGTCCTTTCGGTTCCTGAAGCTCATTCCTCGTGAGAGTGCCTGTTCCCTGAGTTCTTCAATGCTTGGGACCCTTTTCCTACGGCCTTAGTATGCAGAGGTCAGTGGGCTGCATATGAAGTTCATGGTTGCCTCTCTTTTTCCTTGAGTATCTTGAATATGCTTATCTCTGACTTCTAGGATAAAGCAAGTCTAACAAAACTTTGGTTTTTTACTCTCTCTTTTTGCTCCATGGACTCTTCCTTTTCATCTTGTCCAGCCCCTAGGGACATGCTCCAAGGTAGGGCGATGACACTGGGAAGGGCACTTCCCATTCAGCCAGTGCCCTGACCAGAGACCCGCAGAGCTGGGAGCGAGTCCCACGAGGTTAGCTCATGAGGCTCAGTGCACACGAGGAACCCCGGAAACCACCCCTGGAGTCTGATTGAGTGAGTGTGAGGCCTTCCTAGCAAGCACACCAGGTGTTTCTGGTGCTGACGGTAAAGGGACCCCTTTGAGAACTACCCATCTAGTGCAGTTGTCTTATTTCGTAGATGAGAAAAATTGCTCAAGGCCACGCAGGGAGCTTGTGATGGGAGTTGGATTCCCAGCTGGCAAGTTTTTTGAGTCTCAACCAGGGTTCTTACCAGGCTAGCACAGGCTCCGAAGGACAGGAAAGCCTGGGTTCTGTGGCATGGGAGGATCGATAAGTACAAAGACTGAGAGACAAAAACAGGCAAAGAAGCAAACAAGTTACGTGCAGGAAGTGTAAGCTGAGTACGACCAGGGGTGCTGAGGGCCCAGATCTCACTGAGCACGCACTCTGCCGCACTCACTCTTCCTGGAGGCCCTGAGAGTTGGTGATTGCTATCCAGTTTTACAAAATGAAAATGAGATCCACAGAGAGAAAGTGACCTGCCCAAGGACACTGGGTAGTCAGTGGAAGAGCCTACAAAATGATGATGGTGATGACAACAGCAACCATGACATTAGCAAGTAAAGATGGTAACCACCATTTCTGGAGCTTGGCCCTGGGTCAGCCTCTGTGTGAAGAGCACTGCACACATCTCCCGACTGACCTGCACCCAGCTCTAAGGTATTAAGCACTAGGCCTTTCCTCTCCAAATTCAGGATTTTTGATAATATACTATACTGTCTTCTCCCCACAGGGGAAGAAATCAGAGGGTCATCATTTTCTTGCTCTTTTTTTAAAGTTTGGGAAGAAGAAACTACTGGGAAGTCAAAAACTTAAGTTTCTGATGATCTTCAAGGCACCTGAGTGAACGGAGGAGCTGGAACTGATGGAATCCGATTGCCAGGACTATATAAATAGCAACTTGTACCTACACGGTACCTCATCTGCACACGTCAAAAAGTACATTAGGAGAATTAAAATGTCAAGTGGGTTAAATATGAAATGTGACCTACCTTATTATCTTGTGAGGGGGAAAAAGCTGTCAAGATCTCAAATCTTCCTGACTGCTTTGAATACAGCTGGGGGCTGGTGGGCCTCTCCTAGGAGACTTGCCAATGCCCGATCTATGCTACGTAAATGCTATGTTGAGTAGGGTGGTGTCCACTTTTACAGTCAGGTCTGGCCTGAAAGATCTGGGCAATTGTGGTGGGGATACTTCTCCAGAGTGTCTTTTCTAAAAAAGTCTATGTTGTTTCTGGCAGTTTCTCTCCCAGTGCAGCAGCTGCACATGCAACCCAAGCTCCCTGGCTCTCTGAAAACAAGCCTTTAAGATTTTTTCCAAGTTTTACCACTGGTTGCTTTGGGGAACTCCCTCCAGGGCTTATAAGTAATGACCTTGAGGCACTGGCATGTCCAAACATCTCATACAGTTCTGCCAGCTGTCCTCCCTGTGGTCTGGTGGCCACCTGAATTCTAAGACATTGGGGAGTGTATATGGGCTCAGCAGACTCAAAAGCTTTGATGAAAAGACCTGAAGGTGATTTGTAATAACCAAAGTGTTTGTACCCCCGTGATACTCTGAAATTTTAAAAAAATCACATTAGTGACCACCTAGTCTCCATCTATCCCTAATGGAAAATTTTCTTCTATAGTTGCTACTCAAAGTGTGGTATGAGGACCATCAGCTTTGACGTACCCTCAGAGCTTGCTAGAAATGCAATATCGCAGCCTTCACTCCGCACCTACTGAATCAGAATCTTCATCTTAACAAGATCCCCAAAGGCATCCCTGCGTGCAATGCAATTTGAGAAGCAGTGTTCTATAGCATCCTCAACAGATTGTTACTTGAATACTTCTAGTTACATTAAATTTAATATTTCTTGAATTGTTCTTCCAAGTCTTCTAATTATTAAACTTTTCTTTCTTTTAATGAGCTGAAAGAAAAAGAGGAAAGCATCTCAGATTACCCAGCACCTCTGGCTGCAGTAGACTGTCGGTTTGCGGTGAAGTTTGTGGGCTCCACCCAGCGGCCGTCACTCTGAGGCCAAGGTGTTAGAGGCTTGCTGGGCTGTGCGTTGGCTGGTTCCCTGTGGGGCTGTGGAGACGAGGCAAGCTTCTAGTGGACACCTGATGGTCAGGCAGTGGCATGAAAGGCCAGCACCTGCAAAAGCCCACCCTGTTGTGGTGGAGGGACACTCCCCACCACCCACCCCAGGCACAGCCCTCCCTCTGGCTCCCACAGACAGAAGCCATCGGGGGGCTCAGTCCTCTGGCCTGGTCCTAGCCTAAGAAGAACCCAGAACGCTGTATCTATGGCCACCCACTTCCATCCAGCATCTGCTTCCAAGGCTTTGGGCTGAGTAAATAGCAGCAAGACACTCAATCCAACTTAAATAGCAAAGGTGATACGTTGACCCACGCCATTGGAAAAAAATCCAAAATAGCGATAGCGTCAAGTAAGGCCTGACTCAAGGCTTGACTCTCAGAGTCCCTGCAATGGGTATGATGGTAACAGCTAACGTTTACCAAGTGTTTTCCTCTCTGCCCGACATGCTTCTGAAACCTGTCATGTTTAACTCATTAACTTCTCAGGAAAACACTATGAAATAGGTATTGTCACATCCCCTGTTTACAGATGAAGGAATAGACACAGGGAGGTTAAGGAACAAG
This sequence comes from Varecia variegata, assembly GCA_028533085.1. Taxonomy (NCBI): domain Eukaryota; kingdom Metazoa; phylum Chordata; class Mammalia; order Primates; family Lemuridae; genus Varecia; species Varecia variegata. Next base: position 136,050,753 of record CM052436.1, on the reverse strand, counting down.
TCCAAGGTCATGCTGCTTGCAGAGCAGAGACACTGGGCGGCGATGCGTGGCGTTCCCACACCGAAGCGCTGGCCCTTACACGGCACTGCGCCGTCTCTGCGTGGGCCGAACAGGAATGGTTTGCTGCCCTTGTGGGAGTCACGTTGTGGCAGGAGAGGCAGAGAGAGGGGATCATCACAGAGCAATGTGAGGCATGTGAAGCCACATGAAGTAACACAGGGACGCACAGGGCCCTGCAAACCTATCTGACAGCTCCACGGACACAGCACCCGGAATCCAAATCGTCTGAGACAAGCAGCCTTTCAGCCCGTCTGGAGAAACCCTGGTGGTAACAGCGTCAGAAGTGCCTTCCCCGGCTCTCTGTTGAGGCTATTTGTTTAAGGGCTACGTTGCTCATAATTACTGGTGTCTCCTTCAAGAGAGGAAAAATCCCTTGCCACGGGGAGCTTTTGCATTTACCCTCAGAGTGACTTCAGCAGCCTCCTCTTGACATGGCAGGAGAGTGGGGCATGAGCCAGTGCCCCAGGATGCCAGAGGCATCAGGGCACATGCAAGATGAGCATCCCATGATGTGGCGAGTGACAGCGGCAAGGGCAGAGCCCAGAGTCTGACCAACATGGGGAGGGACCCCAGCCAGCCACTGATGAGCTCTGTGACCTCGAGGGAGCCATGCCTCCTCTCTGAGCCTCCTTCTCACCTGCAAATGGAGATAATAACACCCACCTTTTAACATTTCAGGGTGAAATGTCGTAATATATTAGGCTTCTTTAGTATACTATCCCATGCATATTAAACATTCAGTAAATGCTTGTTATTGTTGAGATTTTCATTTATCACCTGAAGCATTCAGTGATTTAGAAACACAGAAGACCTTTGCTTTCCTTGCACACAGCATTTGGGGTCATGTATCATGGAAACTCCGTCCCTTGTCCAGTAGTTGAAATCTTAACAAGGTTTTGTTGACTGCCACGCACTGTTGTAAATGCAGTAATTCCAATTTGGGGTCTGGAAGGTCAATTAAAATGATGCATTTTATTGAGCAGATTGTATGGTTCAGTTAAATTCGTAAGTTTATAATGTTCTCATGATTCACACTGCATGGAGCCTAAATAATCAACTAATTAAGCATAACATGGAAAGAGCCTTAGTTGGAGAAAAGATTTAATTTGATAATTTATTAACTCATACAGTGAGTATTTATTGAGTGTTTACTATATGCCAGGCTCGGTTGCAACTGCTGGGGACACAGTGGTACATGGAGCAGGCAGGCCCCACAGCTTATCAAACTCACATTCTCATGGCTCTTTCCTATTTTCCAGAGCAGTGAGGAAGGCAGACTGGAGGGGCAATGTGGGCGTGGGGGCTAACTAAGAGGCTGTTGCCCCAAACACGTAAATTTCAAGTGAGATACAGTGTGGTCCAAGGCAGGACAACAGAAATGCTGGGGTAGGGTGGAGATTTCAGGTCAGCAAGGAGAAGCGTGAAGATTTACCCAGATAACCTCAGAGTTGCACCAACCAGGCCGGGGTGGAATAGGGAGCCTCCCGCTCACCTGCAGCCCTGCCAGCCCTGCAATGTCTGGGGCGAGCTGTGTCAGTAGCTGTGCCATGACACCCCCAGCCCCAGGAAGCTAAAATTCTATTCCATTCAAAGCACGAAACAATTAATAGCCCCACACTTAGTTTTGCACACAGCTACTGCTATAGACCGAATGTTTGTGTCCCCCCGAATTCATATGTTGAAACCCTAATCTCCAATGTGACCGTATTTGGAGGTGGGGCCTTTGGGATGTGATCAGGTTGTGAGAGTGGAGCCTGCCTGATGGGGTCGGCGTCCTGACCAGGAAGATACTGAAGACCTCGCTTGCTCTCTTTCCACCAGGTGAGCACATGACCAGGAAGAAGGCCCTCCCGGGATCCAAACTGGCCGACACTTTGATCTCGGACTTCCCAGCCTCCCGTACTGTGAGAAATAAATTGCTGTTGCCTAAGCCACGCAGCGCATAGTGTTTTTGCTATAGCAGCCTCACTGAGCTAAGACAGCCCCAGTGAAAATTCGCTTTGAAGTTCAGTTTTATACTTAAAGTCTCCTGAGCTCCCTGCCTCCTGTCTCTCTGCCTCTGGTCTGTCTGCCTGCCGTACAGCAGCCGGAGACGGCTTTCTACAGCATGAACTTAACCATACTGATCTCTGTTTTTGTCTGCTCACAAGGTTTGCTGCTTTCTGCCCCCATCTCTGTCTCTAGCCCCGTGGCCCTACCTGCCCTGTGCCCACCCACCCCAGGTCACTCATCACACCCTCAGCTTGCAAGACCCCACCATGACCCCCTGGCAAACTCCTACCCACCTCTGAAGACCCAGTTCAAAGTGCTCTCCCCTGTAAAACATTCTCAGCTCATAAAGGGAGAATGAAACCACTCCCTACTTTGTGTTACCCTGGGAGTTCCTGAATTCCTCAGCACTCAGCTTCCCTGCTGGTCTGCTCTCAGCAGAGGGGCTGCAGGAGGGCCATAGAACACCTCAGCCCTGCTGTGTGTGTGTGTGTGTGTGTGTGTGTGTGTGCTGCTCACTCTGGCAGAGTCAGAGTGGGTCGTGCCTGAGCAGCACCGTGAGTCAACCTGAGCCCCAGAGTGAGGTCGTGACTTTACCTTCCTCGCCAGGCCGGGGCGCTCCAGGGCTGGGACATTTCCGTTCACCTCCTCTTCACATCACAGCGCTTACGTGATGGCTGCTTTACGTGTCAATTTCACTGGGCCAAGGGATGCCCAAATATCTGGTTAAACATTATTTCCGGGTGTGTCTGTGCATTTGAATTGGGGGGCCCAGTACCTCCGCAGTGTGGGGCACATCCTCCCATCTGTTGGGGCCTGAATAGAACCAAGAGGGGACAAAGGCTGAATTCTCTCTCTGCCTGACCGCTAGAGCTGGAATGTCCATCTCCTGCCCTTGGTACTCTGGGTTCTCAGGCCTTCAGATTTGACTGGGATCTATCCCGTCAGCTCTCAGGCCTTGGAATTATGCCATTGGCTTTCCCGCTCTCCAGCTTGCAGAACAGGTTGTGAGATTTCTCTGCCTCCATAATCATGTGAGCTGATAGATACCTTATAATAAATCATATATATCTGTATTGTTCTGTTTTTCTGGAGAACGGGGACGGATACACGGAGACGAGCATGTGTTTGATGAGCAGTGAATGACCCCACTCCCCTCAGATGTTACCTCCTTGAAACATCTTCGTGATTCACCTTTCCCATGTCACCATCACCTCTCATCTGTAGGAACGGGGGGCCTTGCTCAGGAATCAGATCATGTGCCCAGGGTCAGACACCGTGGGCGCCACTGCAGTATGAGGCTCCCTAGAGAAAGTGGAGTGAACAGGAGATAGTTCAATGCCTAAAAGTGGTCTGGAACTTATGTGTCCAAGCAACTGACAGCACCACAATGTCACCCGCTGCTGTGTCAGGCGAGAAGTAGCCGTGCGGTCAGGAGAGTCTGTGTGTCCCCATACGGTCCTTGCACTTCATGATTTGACTCCCTGCGTGGTTCTATCTGCCATCATGACACAGCTTCCACTTTCCACCCCGAAACGTGCTGCCTGCCACGCTCATGTTCAGTTAGTAAATCAAAATGAATTAACATGACATTGAAAATTGTCTACCCCCCTTAGAGATGAGTGGAGATACCCAGAGGGTCCCAGAATCAGGGCAAGGCCCCCCAGCTGTGGGTGACAGGAAGGAGACTGGCCAAAGCTTTCCTCTCTCCCTTCCCATCCGGCCACATCAACAGGGCCAGCAAGAGTGGCTTTGGAGCCAGGCAGCCCTCAGCCCAAAGCCCCGCTCTGCCTTTCCATTGCTGAGGCTGCGGACGAGCCCAGTGCCCTCCCTGAGCCTTGGTCTCCCCATGGGTGCAATGGGGACGGTGCGGCAGGGAGCACCCTCTCGACGTGGGCGGTGGGCAGCAAGAACAGCGCAGAATGGCCGCTGTTCGTAAAGCAAACCCAGTTCCTGCAAGAATCTCACACACAGTTTCCATACGTGGTCTCATTAGCTTCATGGAAAGGTGAGTGGCAGCTTGGCCTCCTCTTGTTTGAGATTGCATAACTATTTTAGTTCACTAGAGCTGCCATAAAAAAAGTAGAGCACATTGGGGACTTAAACAATTTATTTTCTCACTGTTCTGGAGGCTCTAAGTCCGAGACCACGGTGTCAGCAGGGGTGATTTCTTCAGAGGTCTCTCTCCTGGGCACGTAGACAGCTGTCTCCTCACTGTGTCGTCCCTCTGTGTGTGTCTGTGTCCTGATCGCCTCTTCTTATAATGACACCAGCCATATTGCATTAGGACCTACCCTAATGACCCCATTTTAAGTTAATTACCTCCTTAAAGACCCTATCTCCAAATTCAGTCACATTCTGAGGTACTGGGTATCAGGACTCAATGTGCACATTTGAGAGGGACATGATCTAGCTCGTGACAATATCCTGGCAAGGGGCTAAGTGGCTTGGCTCCAGTGCTCGGAGCAGGAACTGAGTGCTGGGGGTGAGGAGGGGGAGAAGCGAGCAAGAGATTCTAGGGTGGCTCCTGGATCCACTGCCCTGGCCAGGGTCCCAGCCCAGCAGCAGATGGACAGCCAACCCTGCCGTCACACTCAGCCACCTTGCCGTCGTTCCCTTGGAGATCTGAGTGGCTGCAAAATCTGCTGAATTCAAAGGAGATGCCGTTCTGTCATGCCCTCAAAGAACTCACCGAGCAGATGTCTCCTGCTGCAATGAATGATAAATCAGCGCCCATAATGGGAGAGGCTGGGCGTCCTTGGCTCCATCTATACGCAAGGCTTTCAGTCCTCACAAGGGCAGAAAGAAGCCAAATTACAGAGTTCACTTGGAGGATTCAAAAGCTGGAGATGAAACTATTTGGGATTTTTTGTCTTTAGCTTCCTCCTACCACACACACTGTTACTGCCTATAGCAGTAACAAAACTTATGAAGAGCAATTTTCTTTCAATAGAATTCCTTTCCTTCTAGAATATAAAGTACAAGTTCAATTTGCATAACATTCTTAGGGAACCCATTGCATGCCAGATACTATGCTAGTGCTTTTGCCCTTATTATGTCATTAACCCTCAAAATAGCCTTGAGAGAGAGGCACAATGATTCCAATTTTACAGCTGAAGAGAACTGACGCTCCATGGCGGGAAGGAAGTTTCCAGAGACCCTTTTTGACAGGTTGACCGGGCCAGGACTTGGGTGCAGGTTAGCAGAGCTACAAATCTGTGCATAATGCACTTGAGCTTGCTGACTCTGTTAGTGCTGGAAGCAGCTGGGCACAAGCCTGTGGCTTGAGGTCTGTGGCATAGACCAAGGGCAGAGCTTCGAGGTCACACACCAGCTTCCACCTGTGTCCCTGGAGCCATGCTCACCCATCTGCTCTGAGCATCTTCCCACATTTCCTTGCTTCCTTTGACCTTCTTATGTTCTCTCTGAGCTGCAACAGCTTGATGGTGTGGGCTCAAATGCATCCACTTCTCCATAGCTCTACTCTAGGAAACAGATTTATTCCTCAAAAGTTTCCTACAATCTGAGCATCGACATTTCTAATTCAAGTGTGCCACTGGCCCCCATCATAAAATCAGAGGTGTGTTCTGGGGAAGGGACACGAGCAAACCAGAAAATGAAAAGCAGACTCCATGATGTACAAAACGTTGTGAAATCACCTTGGGTATAGGAAAGAAGGAAGATTTAATAAGGCGTGATTATTACTAGCAAAAATAAATTTGAAAATACGGTATCAGTGCAACCACGTTTGTTCCACAGAATCCTGGTCATGACAGCCACCACCCAGGGGTCATTACTCTGTGTACTCCAAGGCGACGAGCTCATCTACTCTGCATCCCTACTCCACAACTGGCACCACTGCTAACCCCATTTGACGGAGAAAACTGAAACCCGCACAGATTGACTAATTCCTCTGGGTCATGCAGCTGGACGATGGCAGAGGCAGAGTTGGAACCCAGGTGATCTGGCTCCAGAGCCCAGGCTCTCGATCACATTGGCTCGTCGTAGAGCACAGTGGTTGCCTCCCAAGAAAGCTTTGGCCATGAAGCTCCTTGGAAGGTGAGAATAGAGAAGGAAAACATGCCAAAAATGGAGATCTCTCCCTATACCAGACCACCGTCTCTCCAAGCATGCTCCTTTCTATAGCGGGGTCATGAGGAAAATTCAAGAACCTGGAATAAGGTAAATGCAGTTGTCCTTCTCCCAAGAGTTTCACCACATAAATCACATAAATAGCAGGGCTCATAATTGCCTTATATCTAGAGAGTGTCTCAAGGTCCAGGAAAGAATAAAACATTGACAGCCTCAAGGCAAGGAGGAAGGGTGTTCAGCTTCCAATCCTGGAAGCTACAGAAACCAGGATGCCTTCAACAATTGGGAGACAGGGAGCCCTGCATGGCTGATCCCTGTTTCAGGGGGTCATGAGGATCAATATGCAGCTCGAAGCTGCAAACTATTCAATCATCCACTTAATTCCACTTCTTCTGGTGTGTCCTTACCACAGGGCAGATTCTGCAGGTTGGTTCATTCAGCTCCCTCTGACATGCCTTCCTGTACCAAGCAGGCAGGGTAGCTATAACCTGTGTTTCCCATACTCCCTTGCAGCTAGGGTTCTGTCTGTAACCTGGGCCCATCAAGGAAATTCACTCATGCAAGACTTGGAAGGCGGAAGCAAGCACCTTCCGGCAGTCCCACGAAGCAGGTCTTATGGCCAGTTCAGTGGCAATGGAGTTTGGATCTTACAGAGCAGTGGTGATGGAGCTTCTTGGTCAAGTCTCCTTGTGCCTAAAGAGCACCAGACAGTGCAATGGGATTTCCTTTAGAATTATCTCAGGGCATGACTGGCTCTGTCTCTTGGCTGCATTGTGCCTGGCTCTGTAAGTGTTTAAACACGGTTCCTCAATCCTGCCAGAAATTCTAAGTTTCCATTAAGGTAATTCTGGCTGCTGTAACAGAAAAACTTTCACGTGTCTCATGGCTAAATGCAAGAGAAGTTTCTTTCTCTCTTATGTAAAGTCCAGTGTGAGGGTTTCTGATCAGTGGGTGGTTTTTCCTTCCAAGCAGTTATTTAGGAACCCCGGATTCTTCCATCCTCAACCTTGGCTTCTAAGGTTACCATGGTTGTCTACATCGAGCTGACTAAAGTGAAGGCCATGAGGGTTGCACATGGGTGGCTCTTATGGGCCTGGCCTGAGAGTGGAACACATTGTGACTGCTCACATCCCATTGGCTAGAACTCAACCACGTGGCCGCACATAACCACATGAGGTTTTTTGAAAGTTGACCCGGATATGTGTCCAAAAAAAAGGAAGAAACAGATCTGGTGTTTAGCTGGCTAAGCTGTACAGTATTCTCTGCAAACCACACTGCTCTGTTATAAACTCTGTTCTGCTTAAACAGGCTAGGGTCGAGTTTGTGGTCTGCAGCTAAGAACCCCAATACATCAGAGCACTTCGTATGTTTAACTTGCCTCTTCTTACAGTGTGACTTATGGGGGGAAATGGGATACAGCTCTTAGTCCCTGTGTCAACTCCCTTTCTTCTTGTAAATTAATGTCCTGTCATAACTGTTTATGTATCAGGCTCAAGTGAAATTGACTTAATGTGTGTGTGACCACACACGCACACACACACTCCGTATGGGCTTATAAGTACTCACAAGCTTAGGAGGGATGATTTTCTCTAGTCAAGTAAATTTCTCCAAGTGTCCTGAGTGGCCACATAGTGAATGATGCTGGGCAGAATAGCCTTCCAGGAGGAGCCCCGAAACTGAACCCAGCACCCAAAGCCTGGAGCCCTTATTGTCCACACTTGTTCTCCAGGAGGCCAGTGAGTCTAGCAAGTCACCCAGGGCCAGCTATGTCATCTGCAGAGCCCAGTACAAAGTGAAAAAATGGGGCCCATATTCAAAAGGCAGGAGAAAGTGTCATTAAAAGTATCAAAACAAAAAGCCTTTTCCTTTCTTCACAGTCTCTCTCTTGACTTGCCATGGTGGTTTATTTGCTATTTGATGTCTAAATAAAGAAATAAAGAAAAGTTAAAATTCTAAATTATTAGCATGTATGCTACCATTCATTTTATAAGGTGCAATGCCAATTTTAAATGCAAATCTAAGAGCATTTAATGCGTATGTGGAATTACCAAAATTAAACAATTCATATGTTGCGGTTCGCACACGCATACGTCCTTCATTCTCTCCATAATGTGGGAAAGCTGCACAAAACTAACTCAACTGTTTTTATTTCGCATCTTCAGATGTGCACGTTCTTCCATCACTCCCTATTTTTGGCTCAATGGCAAGTAAGGAGGACTGAACAGAAAAGAACTAGGAGTTGCCCTACATTGCGCTTTTCAGTGCAAGTGACTGGCTAGTTCAGGAAAGTAACACCATCAGGACGAGGTATGATAAGGTTCCTGGGTCATCCTTGTTTTTCAGACCAATGTCGCCTTCTTTCTGCATTCAAAGTTAACTCTGGTTTGACAGGATCACATGGCTGTCCCCGGGCTTTTAGCACCTCGCTTGCTCAGTCTTAGATGTAGTGATGCCTCAGAAAGGATGGCTGGGCACTTTGCAGGTACAAGATGAGAGTGCTAAGAAAGCTGCACGGCCAAGCTCACGGCGATCTGTGTGGACGGGGCAGCACAGCACTGTGGGCAGGCACACTGCATGTCCCCCTCTGCTCACGGGCCTGGTCCCTGTCTTGTGGGACCTCACTTACAAACCACAAGTCCAAGATAAAATTATTAAGAATTCAGGGACAACAGAGCATTAAACCAAACACAGGGTCTTCTGAGAGTGACTGCACAGGTCACACTCATCCATGAAGCTGGCCCAGAAGTCGTGTTGGAGGAAGTCTTGGGCATGAGGCTGAATGACGGAGGGGACAATCTTGCCAGGCACAGCCTTTGCTCAGCTCTGAGTCAGGGACACTCTCTGAGTGCCCCTGTCTTCCCGGTTAGCTTCCTGAGTTCTCATTCTCATGCAAAAGAGATATTGGATTGGAAAGCTTGCTTTGCTCACTTCATTAGAAGCAGCCCAGAGCACCAGCTGATTCTCTTTTTTTTAAATTTCAGCATATTATGGGGGTACAAAAATTTAGGTTAAGTATATTGCCCTTGCCCCTCCTCCCCCTCCCCAAATCAGAGCTTCAAGGGTGTCCATCCCCTAGATGTCCATCCCCTAGCACATCACACTCATTATGTATGTATACACCCATCCCTTCCCCCCCCCGACATCTGCCTGACACCCGATTAATATTATTCCTAAATGTGCTCTTAGGTGATGATCAATGAAACCAATTTGATGGTGAGTATTTATTTTTCCATTCTTGGGATACTTCACTTAGTAGAATGGGTTCCAGCTCTATCCAGGAAAATACAAGAGATGCTATATCACCTTATTTCTTATAGCTGAGTGGTACTCCATGGTATGCATATACCACATTTTATTAATCCACTCATGTATTGAT
>CM052436.1:135957070-136040736 GCA_028533085.1 Varecia variegata | reverse complement strand
CGGAAGGCAGACTGTTTGAATTGTGTCCCCTCAAGAGAAAATATGCTGGAGTTGTAACTCCCAGTATCTCAGAATGTGACCTTATTTGAAGGTAGGGTCTTTACAGAGACAATCAAGTTAAAACGAAGTCATTGGAATGTGCCTTAATCCAATATGACTCATATCCTTATAAAATAGGGAAAATTTAAACACAGAGATGGACACTTACAGAAGGGAGATGAACATACTGAGAGAGAAAGAGATACAGAGAGAGACAGAGAGAGAACACCAGTGAACATGAAGGCAGAGACCGGAGTGATGTGTCTACAAGCTAAGAAATGCCAAAGATCGCTGGTGAACCACCAGAATCTGGCAGAGAGGCAGATTCTCTGAGTCCTCAGAAAGGACCAACCCAGACGAGCTTGATCTAGAATTTCTAGCCCCCAGGACTGTGAGACAGTGAAGTCCTGTTGTTTAAGCCACACGGTTTGGGGAGCATTGTTAGGGAGTCCTGGGAAACATACTTGGCACGTTCTCTTTTATCTTCAGAGATTTTGAAAATTATATTCCATCCAATTGTGACACTCTTCCTTCTATCCCAGTTTTGCTTAGCTATCCCTGCTTTCCCTCCAGTTCTCAGTTTGCGCTTTAATTTGCTTAAGAAGCCTTCCTCGACTTCCCCAAAGTAGTTATCAGGTGCCTCCTTTGCCCTCCGTGAGCCTCCCGTGTTCCCGCTAGCACAGCCGTTGGCATGTGGGTCTGCTTGTCTGTCTGTCTCCACCATAGACTCCGAAACCCCGAGGGCGGAGCTCTTTCCTGTTCCTCACTGTGTTCTGCACACAATTGCAAATACATAGACAGAAGCTCAAAACTATTTTTTGAATGAGCTAATGGAAAACGAAATCTAAACCTCGGAGACAAAAACTGAGAATTAATCATGCTGTTAAGTGACCAGACATTTCTAAAAGGGTTGGAAAATTAATGGCATTGTGCATTTTAAGATCCATCAGCATGGTAACTATTTTCCAAATAACACACATTGTCTTTTCTCTTGCTGACCTTGCCTTGACCGAGCCGCCCCCACTTGCTGCCTGCTGAATGGTCATGGCACCACGTCCCAGAGACGGCATTAACTCTCCGCATAAAGTGATATCAGAGTGGCCAGGTGACAAGGGAAAAAAGTCAATCAATTGGTGGCTTACTACACAACTTCCTCCCACACACGCTCACAGAGAGAAGCCCGGTACAGCAGACAGTGGACAGGAGCTGTGTTCAGAAGAACCAGGCTGGAATTCCGGGCTTGCCATTTTCCAGCCATGAGACTTTGACCATCATGAGGCAGCAGGACCATGAAAGGGGCACTTCATGGTGAAGCAGCAGAATCCTGACCGCTGTGCGGCTCACAGCTGAGTGTGGCCAAGTCAAACTCTCTGAGAATCTGTTTCCTAATCTGTAAAATGAAGGTGAGGAGCCTCATCTCGTCCTCATTTCCTTCAGAATGTCATTGTGAGATGCAAATGGGGACATGCATGGGAAAAGGCTTTGTAAATAGCAAAGTGCTGTAAAGCATGGTGTTTCTCAAATATTTCCCCAAAAGAGCTTCACCAAGAAAATATGCCCTGGTCAAACAGACGCAGGCAATGCTGGCAGTGCTTTCCCCGCTTGCATAGCACAAAGTACATTCCCGTATTAAAGGCCCTGAGATAGTTTGCAATTAAAAGAAAATAAAATACCAGTTTAATTGCATTAGCTATAATGTTTCTCAAACTTGTTTGTGCAGTTTTCATCTGTGTTTGTGTGTCTAAACACTTTTCCAATTTGGGTTTTAAACAACACACTTTGGGAAACATTTCTATGTAGCAATCCAGGGGGAGTATCTGCCATCCCAGGTGTTATTTAATAAATGCATTTTATAGGCTCTTCCTACAAATTATCAAAGATCAGTTTTTCAAAATGATATTGTCTGTTGAGTGAACACCTGTGTCAAGCACTAGGACAGGAGTTTTTAAGACATCTTGCTAAAACCTCACAGCATTCCAGGGGGCAGGGACAGTAGCCCTCTTTCATTGCTGCTGAAGTTGAAGCTCAGAGAGGGTGAGGACACGCCCCCTGTAGACGTACGCATTGCTTGTGAAAGGCAGAGCTGGGACTTGAAGCGGGGGTACCTGCCTCCTAAGCCAAAGATGTTCTCTTCTAAGTCTTCATAAGAACACAACACTCTATGTTTTTATAATAGGATTGTGCTCTTTGCAGTATGGTCATTCTGTATTCATACTAAATGTTGTAGCTCTCCAGATGTTCCAGCCACAAGGCTGGTGTGTTTGCCAGGACTATGCCGCTTGGCGGGCCCAGACCTCCAGGTTTTGCATATACCCAGATCTGTAAAAATGCCAGAAGCTCTGCTTGGTTTTTCTTCTCAGCCTGCTGCCACCTACACCTCAGCCAGTGCCTTGAGGGCAAAAAAGGGGACCCTCGAGAGATAAAACTGATGAGCAAGTGCAAAACAGAAAGAGACCATGCCTCACAAGAACTGAAACCCCGCTTCTAATCAGCTCAATCCCAGATTGGATTGAGGAGATCTTCCCCAGAAGCAAAAGTAAATCCCCTCTGGAGGAAGAGAATATTATCCAAAGCCTCAAATTATCTGATATTTTTAACAGAAATTGTCTGGCATTTTACCTAAACTTAACAAGCATTCCAGAAGAGAAAAGAACAAGTGGCCAGAAAGCAAATTTTAAAAAAAGATAATGGAAAGCGACCCATAGCAGGTTTATATGTTGGGATGAGATCAGACATGGACATTAAAATTACTGTGATTGATATTTTCAAGAAAAGATACGACAAGTTGATAGTTTTTACTAGAGATCTGAAATCTAAACAAAATAGAAAGTCTAGAAGTGAAAAATATTATACTAAAATTAATAACTCAGTGCTTTTATTATCAGCAGATTGGACACAGCTGAAAAAAGGATTAGCAATCAAGAAGACATGTCAATAAAAAATATCCAGATTTAAGCATGGAGAGACAAGCATGGGAAATGTAGGAAAAGACATAGGAGACATGAGACATGGTTAAAGAACTAAATGCATGTTATTGAAGGACCAGAAGGAAAGGAGAGAGAGCGGAGCAAAGATAACAACGAAGAATTTTCTAAAAGTCATAAAAGCTATAGGTTCAAGAACCGCTTTAAAACCTAAGGAAAAAAACCACACCTGGGCAATCAGAATTAGACTTCTGAAAACCAAAGACAGAAAGAATACAAAGAGGCAGAGAGTAATGTTAGGTCCGGAGCCCAGAGAGACACACGAAGCCTCATGTGTAGCAAAATGCTATTTATTTTGAGCATCTGGGTGCAGAAGGGTGGAGGCCAAAGAGCGTCCACCCCGAGGGAGGGGACAGCTTTGGGTTTTATAGAGGGTTTCTCTGGGGGGAGTGAGTACCTGGGCCAGAACAGCTGTTGTAATAAATTTTTTTTTTTTAAACAACCAGTTTCTGGGACCCCTGTATCGGTCTCGTCCTGCAGAGATAAGGCGGTGGCAGGGTGTAGCTTTGTCCTGATGGGGGGAATAGGAATGCCAGCACAGCTGTCTGTTAGATTTACAACCTGCGGACTCTCCAGACTCCTGAGGCTATTGTTTTACAAGCCCAAGTTTTCCATTATCTGCATTTTGTCCTATACACGCTTTTCAGGTTCCCACCTGGAACAAAACTAACAAGTAGAAACACTGTCTTCAAAGGAGCAACACTGAGACTAACAGCGGAATAGAAAATAAAATTCATTTGATGTTCTCTTGTGACCCTCTCTGACTCTGTTCTTCGTTCCTTAGAGAAAATCACTATCCTGAAGTTCCTGTGTATCCGACCTATCCATGTGTCTCTACTTTGACTACACAGGTAAGCATTCTTAAACGATGTAAACTGAATACTGTTTTGCCTGTTTACAAAATTTAAACATATGGTGCATTTAGTAGATATTCTGTTATTTTCCTTTTTACATAATGTGTTATAATTGTGTTAAATTTTTAATTGTGTAAAAATTGTACCATTGCATAAACAGCATATTGACCCATCCCACTATTGATGAACATTAGGTTGCTTCTGATTTTTTCCTATCACATATTTGGTACCACGTGCCTCTTTATGCATATAGATAGAATTTAATTAATGCAGTTTCTCAGGTGGGGCACATATACTCCAAGGAGATGGTTAAGATAATCCATGTAGCTACAGTAAGAAAATGGTAGAAATTCTACTTAGATTTCTTAAAAACATCATTTAAAATTTTCTACTTTAATACGTCTTTAATAATATTCATCCAGTCAAGAATAGTAATATATGCACATAATATGCATATATGCACATAATATATGCACATAATCGATAAAAAGACAATGCTTATACTAAGAGTGCATACTAAAATATTGAACTTACGAGATATGTGCCCAACAATCTCGAAACCACTGCTCTAAAATATAGGGTGACAGGTAAAATCTCTGAGAATCTGCCGCATCAGTTTTGTTAGATACAGTAGTCGCCACTTAGCCAGTTTTGGTTCCCCTGGTTCCAGCTACCTGTGGTCAAACATGTTCCAAAAATAGGTGAGTGCAGTACAATACGATATTTTGAAAGAGAGAGAGTGAATGATAGAGATCACATTCGCATAAATTTTATTGCATTTATTGTTACAATTGCTCTATTTTATTATTGTTGTTAATCTCTTACTGTGCCTAATTTATAAATTAAACTTTATGGTAGATATATATGTATAGAAAAAAAAGTGACGTACGTAGGGTTTGGTACTGTTCACAGTTTCAGGCACCCACTGGGGGTCTTGGAACGTAGCCCCCAAGGTGGGACTACTTTATTAGCAAATTGCACTCCCTGGTGGTTGTCCTCATCCAGTCTCTCACCAGCAGTGCATGTGGAGACTACATTTTCTGGAAATCACCTGAATTGAAGGGATTCTACGTTGTCTAAGTACACAAGGGCTTACCTTTCAAATCACTACTGCTCAGAAATGACACAGCATGAAGCTCTATCATCAGTATACTACCAACCTGAAGCTCTTCCTATGCACATTTTAACAGTCCTGCAAAGTACCAGAACTCAGTGGCACATATCAAATTCTAAGATGAATTAGCATTATTATTATTTTTAAGCGCATTTAAATTCTCAAAGAGTGCCTTTCCATTCAGATTCCTGAGCCCAGCCGTCACCAATATCTCTAAGTGCACATTTCATTTTTTCTGGAAACTGAAATATCACTGCACAAAGCAGCAGCTGTCATATCAAAATATTTCAGTGATATGATAATTTGTATTTAAAATTCCCTAGGATACAGTGAAAAAGTCACAAAAATCTAAAGTCAGTTGAAGAAAAGGAAGCAAGGGATTTCAGAGCCCCCTGAGTCATGCCTGCCAAAGCCCCACCAGGACATGTGCAAAGTGCTCATGCAAAATGGCGTGTGCAGGATGCAAAGCCCCCGGTGTTTGCTTGGCAGAGAAAATTCAGTGTGTGGACAACTATGAACTAGTTAACTGAGTACTTGGGCACTATTAAAAATACCCAAAGTACTTGGATATTTTAGGTACTCATTTGAATTCTGACCATATTATGCAATGAATGTTTATGTAACTAATGTTAATTGACCACCTACTATGTACCAGGAACAGGCTCAGTCCTGTGAGTGAATGACAGGTCTATCAACATAGCTGACATTTATTACGCATTTACTATATGCTAGGATCTTTCTTAAGTGCATTTCTTGCCCTTCTATGATCTCCTTGTGAAGTGCCTATTACAATCATCCTCATTTTATGAATGCAAAATCTCCAGGTAAAGCCAGTTTAAGTAACTGTTCAAGGTCACACAGCTAATACGAGCTGAAGCTGGAACATGAACCAAATAAAACCTGTTGGATTCTGGAGCTCTCCAACCACAAGGCTGTACATTGTCCTAGGAAGATGGGTACAGCGTAGTTCCTAGCATCACAGCACTTGCAGCCTAGTTAGAGACACACAACCGCACACGGTAAAGATTACAAGATGCGGAGATGGTGAGGAGACAGGACATTTGACCTACGTCTCGAAGTGAGTAGGAATTTGAGGGATGGAAGAGAGAAGGAAGAACATTCTGGGCAGAAATAATAGCACTGCAAAGGCACATGGGTGTGAAGGAATGTATGCATTTGTGGGAAAGGCTGTATCCATGTGAATAAAAAGTAGACAGTATAAGGAGGAAATAAGTAAAAAATAAAAGTGGCTTTAGGGAGGTCAGCAGGGCCAGTTCACGGAGGGCTTTGCATGTCAAGCTAAACAGCTCCAACTTTTTACCTCCAGCCATGGAGAGCCACGAATAGGTTTGAAAACAGAGGTGTGATATGGTTACTGCAAGAGTTTACCAAACCTACTTTAATCTACGCAGAGATTTAGTTGCAATTCCTGCCCTGCTTCCTGGGAATACATCAAAGATCGCCTTCCTCACATACACATGGCCCAGTTTTGAGTTGATGCTAAGATCTAAAGCCTCAGGGATTTGAATAGACCTTTTTAAGCCTTAGAGTAATGGAAGTAGGTCCCTGAGCAGCCTCCTTTGCTTCCATTCCTGGAAACACGGAACACTTTGGTAAACAGCTGCCTGCTGCCAAGCAGGGTCAGGAGTGCACGGCCCATGTGGGTCTGAACCCTTCAGTCCCTGGGACAGAAGCCGAGAGAGCTGGGGAGCAGCCAGCCTGACACTTGCACTGAAGTTGCAGGGTCAATTTTAGGGGCTCAAACTTGGGACGAGTCCTTTGATCAGCCTCAGGTGCAATATCCCATGAGTATGCCACCACAAGAGACTATTTCGGCCCTGAAAGTGAATTCTTCTGGAGAAAAGGAAATTTTTAGATTTCTCATAAACAGCTAACTTGTATAAGGAGACATGAGGAGCTAAAATTAAACTGCCTCAATTATCTGGCTCCTAGACTGATTTATGAAACTCACAGAAGACTTCGTGCAAATTGCTAACAGCCATGGGAAAGAATCTTTGCAAGTCTCTGTAGGCGGCAATATCTTGGGCAGGTCGCCCCAGGCCTCCAGCCTCGGGGCCAAGCAGCCTGGCTCTGCTGGGTGGGTCTTGGAGTGAGGCATCCAGAGGAAACAAATTGGGATCTGATTCCTGAGGAAGAGGTCGTCTCTGTGCCCTCCCAGTGGGCAAAACAATTTCCTCCATAATCAAGGTCCAGTCTTGCCTGTTTGCAGGGATGCTGGCCTTACTTCCTGCTCAGGCACGGTCAGACACGCTGCAGAAACTATTAAGAGGGAGCCACCTTGCGCAAGACATGTGCAAGGGTTCAACCCATGCCTGGTTGAAATATCCCCCAGTTGGAAACAACCGTAAGTGTCCATCAACAGGAAAAAGACCACATAACATACATTAAAGTGCAGGATATAGAGGGACACGGATACATCTCAAAAACACAATGTTGCCAGACACAGTGGCTCACGCCTGTAATCCCAGCATTTTGGGAGGCCGAAGCTGGAGGATCACTTACAGCCAGGAGTTCAAAACCAGCCTGGGCAACAGAAAGAGACCTCATCTCTACAAATTTTTTTTTTCAAAATTAGCTGGGTGTGGTGGAGCATGCCTGTAGTCCCAGCCATATGGGAGGCTGAGGCGGGAGGATCTTCAGCCCAGGAGTTGGAGGTTACAGTGAGCTATGATCACAGCACTGCATGCCAGCCTGGGAGAGAGTAAGACTCTGTCTTAAAAATAAAAAAAAATTAAAAAAAACCTCACACATAATGTTGAATTAGAGTAAAGTGAATTGCAAAATGATTCTTAGAACTTGGTACCATTTATTTAATACTTTGTATTATCTGTGGGTTCCTACTATAGGAGCAAAAGTATAAAAACATACATGGGAAGGATATACGCTCGCTTCTGTTTAGAAGCTAGATATCTCTGGGAGGAAGGATACCAGGGAGGGGCACTAAGGAGCTTCAACTCTATCTGTGATATTTTATTTGAAAAAAAATTATGAAGAGATTTGAAAGGAACAGAGAGAGATTAAGATCTGACAAAACCGAGTGGCAAGTGCACAAATGTTCATTACATTAGTCTTGTGCTTCTCTTAATGTTAGAAATATTTCATTAAAACTATTTTTTTTAAAGGGTGATTAGGTCTCTTCCTCCTGCTAAGGGTCAGAAGTTAGGCCCTGTGTGTAAATGGGGCCAAGGCTGGCTTGCTGCTCTGACTCGGCAGGAAGCCTGGGCCGCCGTGTTATTTCAGCAAGTCAGAGACGCCAGAACTCTGGGGCTGGCTTCTCGGTGATTCTCTTGGTAGCTGCTGTGGCTGCAGCCACTCCCAGCACACAATCATCCTCAGACAACGGCCCCGCCCACCCACCAGGAGAGTGGCAGGGCAGAGAATGAGCACCCTCTGTGTTGGCCAGCAAAGTCTTTCCCAGAATTCTCTGGCTGAACTGTCATTGCCAAGAATGGATCACATGATCACATGATGACCTCCCCTTCCAGGGGGGCCAGAAGTATTTGACAGCTGGGCCACAGGGTGGGCAACAGGCTTGGTAAGAAGGTAGAACGAGGAAGCAATGGATTTGGGATGGGCAAACAGGAGGGTATGCCACATGTGGGAAGAGGATGGGCTGGCAAAAGGCTGAGATCCCAAAGGAGCAGGTCCTCGGTGATCTGAGCGTAAGAGGCATCATAGCCACGGGGCCCAGAGGGAAAACTGAGCTAATAGCCTTGGGTGGTAGAGAAGAAAAACAGTGGCCATAGCTTTTACAATTTCACAGACCAGTGCCATAAAAAATGGTAAGTGCTGACATCTGCAGACTATGATCTGAAAGTATCTGAATGTGGTCTGTATGTTTGTGTCTGCACAAAATTCACATTAAAATCCTGACCCGCAGGGTGATGGTGTTAGGTGGTGGGGCCTTTGGGGAGCGATTATGTCATGAGGGGGGAAGCTTCACAAATGGGATTAGTGCCCTTCTGAGGGAGGCCTGAGAGAGATGGCTTGGCCTTGCCCTAGTGAGAAGGCACCAGCTGTGAACCATAAAGCAGACCTTCACCAGACACTGAATCTGCTCGCACTTTGATCTTGGATGTCCCAGCCTCCAGAATCGTGAGAAATAAATTTCTGTTTATAAGCTACCCTGTTTATGCTATTTCGTTATTGCAGCCCAAAAAGACTAAGACAGCAACTCTTGGGTGTGGGGGGTGATACCAAGTGAAATCATTAACAGAAAAAAATACAAATAAAAAACAACTACTCTCTCTCTAGACACCATTTCTAACCAGGGAGGATATGTTTTACATCGACAAATGAGGTACAGCTGGGTGCAGTGGCACGTGCCTGTAGTCCCAGCGCTCAGGAGGCCAAGGTGGGAGGATCACTTGAGCCCAGGAGCTCGAGACCAGCCTGGGCAATACAGAGAGACAACCCCACCCCCATCTCAAAAAACAGAACAGAAAAACAAATTAGGTAAAACACAGTAAAAAAGAAAGGCATGTTCTTCCACTGAACAAATTTAGGCTTAGGGAAGAGTCACTCATGGACTCTTTCCTTTTGCCACGTGATGGTAAAAGCTTTGCCACTCACTGTTCTTATCCATGACCAAACGTTGGGAAGGGTCACGAGTGGCCTGGTATTGTGGGATGGATGCTTTAAGTGAACAAGGAGGCCAGGTTGGGTGCTGGAGAGTTAAACTGGATCAAGGCCCTGAGGAGCCTTTCGTGCCAAGCCAAGAGATTCTCAAGCTCAGTCCAAAGGGGTATTTTCTACAAAGCTTTTCCTGGTACTTTCCCCCACCCCTCAGCATCACCCCTTGCCAGCCTCTAGAGCAGCAACCCCCTCTTTTAGGTTCCTCCTGCCACTACCCAGACTTCAGCTGAGCGAAGTTGCATTTTTTGTTGATTCATCTGCCTCTCTTACCGCTCGGACCTTCTGGAGAGATGCAGAATGGTGCCCCACGCATCTCTGTACCCCTGTATCTAACCCAGCAGCACAGTGGGTGGGAATAACTGATGGATGAGTCAGTTAATCAATATACGAAAACATGAGCAAATTAGGGGAATGGATAAGGCAACCTATAACGTGTAGCTTAGCATTTAAAAGAATGGACTGGGCACCATGAGGGGGTTTCAAAGTGCCCAAGTCTGAATTCTGACTCTGTTTCTGTCCCACTGTGTGACCTCGGGCAAATTGCTTAACATGTCTGTGCCTCAGTTTACTGGTCTGTAAATGAGAATAATGACACCCACAGGGTTACTACAAGAATTAAGTGACTTCCTACAAGTAAACCACAGAACTCTACTCAATAATGTTTAGCTACTTTCAATATTGTTGTTGTTATTATTATGTCCAGTCCCATTCTAAGCAACACAAGCCTGCAAGCTAGTGACCACATTAAACTCCCACAGTTGAGACCCACTTGGTCCTTGGACTCTAAGCCCTACGTCCCAACCACTGGCCCACCTTCTCTTGAGGCACCCTTGACCTAGATCATTGTGGATGGAATGTCTTCATTTTTCTACAGAGGACCTTCAAAACTGTTCTTTCCAGACCGTACCTAGAGCGTAGTGAAAGGGTTGCAGGCCTGCAGGGAAAGCTGCCGCAGATTTGCTTCCATCAGTAGCCAGGAACCTCTGAAGGTAGCTCTTGCTCATCACGGCAGCTGGCGCTGGTTGAGCGATTGCTGTGTGCTGGCCCAGGGGTTGGCAGACTGTGGCCCACGGGCCAAATCGACCTCATAGCCTGCTTTTGTAGGATCTATGAACTAAGAGTGGTTTCTAAATTTTTAAATACTTAAAAAAAAAATCAAAAGTAGCGTTTCATGACACATGAAAATTACGTAAAATTAAATTTCCATGAATAAGGTTTTATTGGAACACAGCCATGCTCCTTCATTTGTGTATTATCAATGGCTGTTTTAGCGGCCATGAGCTTAAATGATTTCCCAGCTGACCCTTTATAGAAAAAGCTTGTTGACCCCTGTGCTAGTTGCTGTTACCTCACTCAGTCTTTATGAGAACTGCATGCAGCAGCAGGGCACCTACTGACCTCACCGGCAGTTAGGAAACAGATGCTTAAAGGGGGAGGGTAACTTACAACAGGTCTCGCACACAGTAGGTGTCAGAGTATGAGAGCTGGACACTCATAAAGAATGAGTGAAAATGTCCCCCTTCAGTTGAATTTTTCCTAAAGTCATCAGTCTTGCTCACTCCTCTCAAAGAAAAATAAATGACTCTTGCTATTAGAAGAACCAAAATTAAGTGGCAAAGGGAGGATGCTGTAGCGACAGTTGAATAAAGCAGATGGTGGGGGTGGCAGGTATAGGGCCCACCTGCTCCAGACAGACGGTGGGGAGTGGAGGGGGTGGTCACAGTCAGAGGAGGGTGATCGGCAGCAGACAGCCAAGGAGCACTTTGAGGCCCCGTTGCTCAGGGTGTGGGCCTGTGACACTCTAGGGCCAGGAGGCTCTGGGTGAATGGCAGAAATCCATGCTACCAGGAAGAATGCAGGAGATGTCAGAAGGAAGGCCAGGTCAGGGTGGACAGGGTCATTCTTGCTCAAGGTCTTGTCTCTCCCTTGAAGCTATTTTGCCCCTGCATTGTAGCACTGCATCCCTGAGCTGGCTCCTCTCAGGGTCTGACTTAGGCCAAGCAAATTAGATGCAGGACTTGGAAGCATCCATATTAACATAATGGGGAAGAGACCATTCCAGAAGACAAGAATGCTTTCCAGAGTGGAGAAATGGCAGGTGAGCCCTTCCATAATGTAATGTTGACTCTGCTAGAAGCTCTGTGTGCATAACCTCATTAACCCAATCTGTCGAATGGGCCAGTGGGGCAGGGCTGGCCCACTTTCCCCGGTATTCCTCCTCCTTCTTCCTTAGCAATGCGGCCTCAGTTTTATCTGGGCACATGGCTGCTGGAATAAAGACTGCGTTCCCCAGAATCCCTTGTTGTTAGGTAAGGCCATGTGATCAACTTTTTCCAAAGGTCTGTAGGCCAAGTGTTTCTGTGACTTCCAGGAAGTAAGTGTCCTTTAAAAAGATGGGGAGAAGCTCACTGAGCTCTTTACTCCTTCCTACTATCTGGAAATAGGATGTGGTGGCTGGAGTTTAGCAGCCATTTTGAGCCATGAAGAGAAAGCCTCCTGCTGAGGGAAGCAGGAGAGAAGGGGCCTGGATCCCTAAGGATTGTGAAACCACCCCACAACCTTGCACTGCTTACCCCACAGACCTTGACACAAGAGAGAAATAAACTTTTATCTTGTTTAAGACTCTGTTACTTTAGCTTTTCTTGTGCTCAGAACCAAACTGAACTTCAACTCATACGATGCTAGAAACAGAGGCTCAGAGAGGTCATGTGACTTACCCAAGGTCACATAGCTACTAAGTGGCAGAACTAGGATTTAAACACAGATCCGCCTGATTTCAAAGCCTGTTCTACTTTTAATAATAATGATGTCTCAATGACAGCTGCCATTCACTGAGTGCCTACACATACCAAATCTGACTGGATTTGAACCAAAGTACTGGTACAAGCACAACGTATAAGTTAGAGCAAGCTATTAATATTTAACCTCTGAACTTCAAATTTCTCATCTGTAAATGGACTCAGACAGAGGTTTGCTGGGAGAATTAAATGAGATCATGGATGCAAAGTGCTAAGTATGGTATCTGGCACAGAGCAGGTTCCTAACAGATGACCTCCAAGCTATTTCTGGATCCTCAGTGCCCTACAATAGGTTGGGCACATGACAGGCACCTAAGCAAGGTGCACTGCACGCATGTCAGTGACTGCTAGCTGCTCTCCAGAGAAACAAAACAGAGATGAGTAAGTTGAGTCAGTCAGTGAACATTTATGGGGCATCTACTGTGTGCCACGGCACCCAGGGTGCTGTGAGGGAGACGCAATTCTTGGCAGACTAGAAGCTCACAGCTAAGTGGTGGAGACCACAGCAAGTCAGGGGTGCTGTGGGAGGGAACATAGGGTAAGTGCTTAAGAAGTCAGGATCCTACCCCTCGCACAAATGAGAACAGGGCTCTGAGGGCCGCACCTGCAACCTGGGGCGACCACGGGACAGAAGTCAGGTGTGTTTAGTCCCAGCACTCCAGCCGCTGATGTCGTAAGGATGGATCCCAAGTCTGCCAGCTGGCCATGGTGATCGGACGTCCTTGGTGGGATTTGGGCAAGCTCGGATGGAAGGGGAAGGTTTTGAGAGGCACCATGGGGGAAAGCCCCCTTTGGCAGAGGGTGTAGTTCCAGGGAAGATGTTAAATGATGCTGGCCTGGTCATAACCTGGTGGAAGAGAATGGAAATAACATGCCCCTAGCAAATAAAAACCACCAAACTGGGTTATTCTTCTCCTAAACAATATCATCTAATGGCACAGAAGTGCTAGCATTGAGAGGCAGTGGGAAGCACGCAGAATTTGGAGTCCAGAGACTTATGTTCTGAGCTTGGATTCTTCCATGTGCTAGCTGGGAGACTTAAGTCAGGGAATTGCAGTCTCGGTTTCTACATTTGTTAAGTGGGGTTAAATAAATACTCAGCTTGCTTTTGTGAGGATTATGTAAAATAATATATGGGAAAACACAAATTATGGCTTTGCCATCAGGACTTTGTCATCACACTGACTACTCTGGGCATCTGTTTCCTCCTCTGGGAAATGTAAAAGGTGTCAGGAAGATTACGTCAAAGACATTCAAAGCAGCCCCTTGAAAAGCAGCAGCCACCACTCTCATCATTAATAACAATCAGCTTCCCAACATCTGGACTCAAGACTGTTTAGCGTGGAGTTTTCAGTCCATTTCAGAGAGACAGAGGTAAACATGCAGCGAGGACCAGCCCTGGCAATCCTTTCTGCAAAGCAAGGCCTTTGCTTTAGCTGTCTCCATGCCAGGTGCATTTGCAAAGGCTCTTGCAGGAAGCTGCACTTCACGTCCCTGGGGCTGCTCTAGCAGAGACTTGTCTCCTTGGTCTGCCCTTAGCGCTCCTCACAGATGCAACCAGAAAAGAGAAAGGGGAGCTTCCACAGCAGGTGGCTCGTGCAGATGGGCCATTTGTTGGATGGGATGGGGTGATCTCCATCTTCCATAAAATGATTCTTTAATAAGAGCGCTTTCAAGACACTATCTTGAAGATTCTTGCTTCCTTATTTCATACCTTTAGGTTTCATACTATCTCCAGGCTGAACAGGGTGGCCAGAGACATATTAGATCATCAGAAGATGAGGGTGATCATGTGGGAGCCACCAAGTCAAATCCCATGGGATGTACTTTTCCCAACTGTAAGCACACCTTTTTATTATCCTCAGGAATTGTAGAGCCTAGAACCAATCTCGATGTACATTTAAAACAACAAATAAATCCTCTCGGGCCTGACTGGGTAAAATTGCTTTGAGGGTTTCAAGTCCAGCAGCTGTACGGCTGCAGACTAAATACGGTGCATGTAAACTGCCCTTACAGGTCCACATGTGTCCAGATGTTTAACGGGCAGAAAGAGAAGAAATGGTGGAGAGAAAATAAAGGGTGAATAGACCTACCACATACTAGGAGTCTCTTGGTGTTCCCATTTATTATTAGTAAACCCACTTTATAGTAATGATAATAACAATAATGGAGTCACTGTGATCACTGCTGATATTTACTGAGCCCTGGCCATATGCCAGGCACGGTGCTCAGACCTTTGCATGCATTATCTGA
Source organism: Varecia variegata (assembly GCA_028533085.1). Lineage (NCBI taxonomy): Eukaryota > Metazoa > Chordata > Mammalia > Primates > Lemuridae > Varecia > Varecia variegata. Next base: position 136,026,038 of record CM052436.1, on the reverse strand, counting down.
TTTAGCCTCACATAGCCCTAAGTACTAAGGTCAACCACTATCCCCATTTTACAGATTTAAAGATACACATGTGCTAAACGGAAAAGCCACATTCAAGTGCACACTGTCAGCCACCGGGACACACGGGCTGTAAGTGGCTCAGCAGGGACTTGAGCCCAGGTTTGCCTGACTGCAGAAACTGCACCCTCCCAGTAGACCAGGGCATTCCAAGAGGCCCCGGCAGCCAATGCTGTTCTCTCTTGCGCCTCCAAACAGCTGTGGGGTGGGATGAACAAGAAAGCTGAGGTCTCCACTATGCTGACGTGGGCAAAGTCCTACTTGACTGGAATACAGCCCTGGTGGTGAGTTTAAGCCTCACTGCAGGTGTTTCGGGAAGCCGCTGGAGGAGTGTGAGCCAGACAGTGACACGTTCTTATTAAAGGTTTTTAAAAATCACTTGGGATGCTCTGGAGAGAACAGACTGACAGAGTGGGAGCAGGATTGTTCATTACATAATGTAAAGTTTCTAATTGCACAGAGAGGTTTTCCTTGCAAGAAAATTTATGTATTCAGATAAATCTAAAATCCCTCTTGACTACTGCCCCGATCCTATGCGACTTCCTATGTGGTCCTGGAGGCAGCCCTGTGTCCAGGGCGCTAACAGTACTCACGCCAACGTGGTGTCGTGAGGACGAAGACAACAGGGGTGGCATCTGGACCCCCAGTGCAGCGCCTGGCAAGCTGGCCGAGGGGGAATGACACACACTCAGCCAGCTCTAACGCAGGGTGGAAACCTCTACGGTGCACTTCCGTCCAAGATAGATGGGAGCACAGAGGAGCAGGGACTGCTCTCCCCAGGGCTTCAGGGACCAAGCAGGAGAGTGGGGAGTGGACAGGACCTAGGCAGACGAGCAGGCCATACAGATAAAGACGGGTTTACCGGGGAGCTGATGATAGAAGGCGATGCCTGACGCTGGCCGCGTGCCAGGTTCTGAGCCCCTGGGATTCATTAACTTAGCAGATCTCACTGCACTGCAAGGCCGGTACAGTTGATTCTACTATTTGTGGTAGTTATGCTCTATAATATAAAGGCTCCATGAGCACTGACTTACTTAGCAAATACTGGATCATTGCTCCTAGGAGAAATAAAGGGTTAGGTACTTACGGGTCTCTGTTCACATTTTTGTCAACCAATGTCCATCACCTTGTTGCATGTATGTTTCTGCTTAAACACACCCTATTAATAATATACATTGTTGATTCATTAACACTGAACTCACAGCTCTGCAACTCCTGCGGCTTATCTAATACGTATTTCCTCTGCAAGGCCCGTCACAGCCTCCATTCACTTAGGGACCTTTGACAGAGCTTCAGCACCAGGCTCAGGAGTCATGTTAGTGAAACCACCAACAAAAGTCACAGTAATGGGAAAACTGTGGCACTGAATATGCTGAGAAAAGGGTGCTTATTCACAGCGTGAGGGAGAAAACAAGGAGGCAGAGTGTCGCCTTGCTCCACCTCACCTGGGAACATGCAGATTGGGTGACTCAAACTTCTCAGTGTCTTGTGCATGTCCATGAATGACCTTGGAATCACAAGTATTGGTTTAGGGGTTATGAATAAATTTTAGCAAGTAGGTGAATTTGCAACTACGGAGTTCATGAATAAGAAGCGCTGACTGTACTGTTATATGCCTAATTTACAGATGGAAAAACCGAGGCGTAGAAAGGTAAAGTGTCCCACCTCAGGTCTCACAGCCAGTGAGTGTCGGCGCCAGGGTTATGAACTGAGGCATCACTCAACTCCCCACGGCACTGCCCTCTAGCTTCCTGTGCCGTCGGGCAGTAGACCGAAGGCTGAACATCGTTGCATGAGGCACACACGTTTGCTGTGGGCAGAACTGGTGCAAAATGGGGAGAATCAGAGCTCCCCCTTCGTGGGACTGCATTTAAGGAAGGTGCTGCATGCGACATGCACAGCACACAGTCAGTGCTCGACAAACAGTCCCCCCAACACACAGAGAAAAGGGAAAAGGGTCAGAAACCCCCTGCAGATGACACGCACGGCATTTGGCCTGAGAACAGATGCTATGTTAGGCATCTGTGAACACTTACCCCAAAGAAATCCAACTAGAAACTCATCAGACATACAGGATAACATAATTTAAATGTAAAATATCCTGACTACCACAGAGATGCCAATAAATATTTTCAAATTCTTTGATCTATTATGCATTCTGAAGCTCTGTAAAACACATCTGTAAAAATTGCAAAACCACCACAGAGCAAAAGAGATATATATATATATTTTTTAGTGGATCCAAATGATCAGAAAAAATGTTTGGAAGTTTATTCATTTAGAAAACTCTATCAATGGGTTAGACACCAATTAATTGCTAAGATACAGAATCCAAGAATGCACTGTGTTCAGTGAGATGTCATCACTTCAATATGTGCTTTGCTAAATGAATGTATAATTTGAACAAATTCAAAAAGAGAATGTCACACTTGAACAGGTTAAAAAAGAACACAGACTAAAATATGGAAAGAGTCAAGCAATCAAGATGATGTTTTAAAAGTGATCGGGAACAATAGACACATTATGCTGCTAAGTATTAGAAAAATCCACCACCTCTGGTGAATTACAAAGGTCAAAAAGAGTTAGAGGCCAGGTGAAAAGGCCTTCGAAGGCTTTGAGTCAGAAATGAAAACTGGTTGGCGGCACAGAGAGAGTGGGAAAGCCTTCAACGCGCCCCAGGGCCCTCTGAGAGAGGCCATTGGTGCATTGCATGGATGTGCCAGGCAGGTGGCCCTCCGGACGGAAAACTAACAGACCCAAAGCAAGTAAGGAAAAAGGATCCGTTTACCTATGTTGGTGGTTACTCAGCTTTAAACTGAGCGAGAAGCCGTTGAGTTTCTGAAATGCCCATAGAACATTTATTTCCCGTGGGGCTGAGTTTTGTCATTAGTGAATCCCAGGGAAAAACAGTCTCTGCTCTCAGTATTTCTCTACTTCTCCTTCTTAGTGATAACAATAACGGTGGACACTTACTGAATGCTTGCCATGGGCCTTGCATCACGCCGGCCGCTTGGCGCAACTTGTCTTGCTTAACCATGAGAACCATCTTAAAGTCCAAGTATTCCAGTTTTGCAGATAGAGAAACTGAGTCTCAGAGAGGTTGAGTGCATTTCCCAAATGCACAGTCAATGAGTAATAGTGTCTGGATTTGAAACCAAATCTCTCTGCTCCAAATCCCGAATTTTCAAATATTTTACTAAACAGTTTCTCAAGCATAATATTGTTTTGAAAAGGTGAAAAGTCTTGCTGAATATGAAAATAAACCCACTGAGGTCATCATAAACGCAAGAGATTCGTACCAATTCATTTAACGATCGGTCTGTGTGCCAGCGCAGGGGCTCTGCCCTGTGTGACATGACTCTAGTTCCAGACCCCCTTGTCAGTGGCCCTTGGGAGATCACAGGATGACAAAATAAAGGCAACAATAAGCCCAACTAACAGAATATTAGGAGATTATATTGACTTCTTGACGCCCAGGACAAATCATAGGCATCTTGGTATTGCTTCCAGAATGAACATTCTGAGCAAGACTACGTAAGAAAGAGGAAACTCTCATTCCCATTGCAACTGAACATAATCCGTTCCAACTCCTGCCACCTCCCACATCAGAATAGCTGGGGATATCACCAACGAGTACAACTCTCTGCAGCCTGCCCCCTTAATTTCAGGATGTTCGTCCTGAGAAAACCTCCTCACCCTTCCCCTTCTAACCCATAAGCAGGCCAGGAAGGTCCGCGTCCAGCTTGCATCTGTCCTTCCATGTCCTCTTGAGACAGTCAGAGAGAAACCCCAAATCTCTGATATGGGAGTATAAAAACGAAATGTACTACCTTAACATCTAGCATCAGGAGTTTCTCTCAGGGAAGGAGCTGTCATTGGGAAAATGCCTCGTGGGGAAGACGAGGCCCAGAAGGCCCGTGTCAGCAGTACAGAGGTAGCAGACCGGTGAGGAGAGAACCAAGGATCAGAAGTGAACAGGAAGGGGGCTGGCAGGGTGCAAGAAAGAGGGGGCGGGGGGAGTGAGAAGGAGATCGTTACCAGAAGCCAGGACCAGAACTGTAGAAATCGCTATGGGCCTTTAGGATCAGGGACACAGGCAGACTGTTCACTGAGTGTGCACACGTGCGTCCGTGACTCTGAAGGCTGCCCCCAAGCCAATACGTGCACGTGAGTTTTCTTTGGTGCAAATTATGAAAAAGGCCTGAATTGCCCTTTTGGGCAGATTGACCATGAAATGGGGGCAACCCGAGCAGGGTGGGGAGGTGCCCACCACACAGACTCCATGAGAGCAGGAGCTGGCGGTCAGCGTGAACAAGAGAAGGAGACCACCTGCTGTCTCACGTCTCCAGAAGCTTGGGCAGAGCTCGCTGGGGTGCTGTAGGGTTTCTGTTTTCTTTTTTTTTTTTTTCTTTTTGAGACAGGGTCTTGCTTATTGGCCAAACTAGAGTGCAGTGGCGCCATCACAGCTCACTGCAACTTCAAACTCCAGGGCTTACCTGATCCTCCTGCCTCAGGCTCCCAAAGTGCTACGATTACAGGCATGAGCCACTATGCCCAGCCAATTTCTGGCTATTTTATCCAGAGCTACACAGGTCTGGAGGCCACAGCTGACTCATAGAGTCATTCTAATTCAAAAGGAGCACAGGTATCACCGAAGACAATACCATATGGTTTACCAAGTGTGTACCATGTGCCAGGCCCCATCCTAAGCAAGGCCGCTACAGGAACTCAGAGGCTGGTTTCTGGAAATGCAGAGATTAAAGATGGTCTCAGTCCATTCTGTGTTGAGGCTGGACAACTTATAAAGAGTAGAGGTGTATTTGGCTCATGTTCTGCAGGCTGTACGGGAAGCACAGACCCAGCTGCTTCTGGGAGGGCCTCAGGCTGCATCCACTCACGGTGGAAGGCGAAGGGGAGCTGTGTGTGCAGGTCACATGATGAGAAAGGAAGCAAGGGAGAGAGGAAGTTCCAGGCTCTTTTCAACAACCAGTTACGGTGGGCGCTAAGGGTGAGAACTCACTCATTCCTGGGAAAATGGCACCAAGCCCCTCCACAGCCCAAACACATCCTGCTGGGCCCCAGCCCCAACACTGGCGATCAAACTTCAACGTGAGTCCTGGCAGGCCCAAACCAGCCATACCCACGCCATAGCAAGGACATAGGCCACGCCTCCAGGAGCCCAGAGTTTAATGGGGAGTCAGACACACAGCCAATGATCACTCTATGGTATGATGAATATTTCACAGAGACCAATGGATGAGGCTGTGCTGTGACGACTCCAGATCGTCACCTACTAACTTTGCCGGAGAGGTGAGAGCAAGCCTCACAGAAGAGGGACTTCATTGACTGAGGGCCTTTGATAGGCCTGGCACTATGCTAGAAATAAGTAAATTAGCAAATTTACTTAATTTAACCTTCAAAATAATCTGGTGAAACAGGTGAATTTTTAGCCTTCATCCTCCATGCCATTTCTACCACATTATGTTCCTGGTTTGCAGAACCCAGAAATGTGTTGGGAAATCCTTTAGTCATATTCAGCTCAGGCTGTGATAACAAAATACCATAGACTGGACGGATCAAGCAACATAAATTTCTTTTCTCACCGTTCTGAAGGCTGGAAGTCCAAGATCAAGACAGACTTAATTCCTGGCGTGGTCCTGCTTTCTGGCTGTCCACTGTCTGCCTTCTCGCTGTGTCCTCACATGGTGCAGGGAGAGCAAGCAAGACCTCCAGGGCCTCGTCTTACAAGGCCACTAATCCCATCATGAGGGCCCCACCCTCATGACCTCATCTAAAACTAATCACCTCCCAAAGGCCCCATCTCCAAATACCATCACATTGGGGGTTAGGGCTTCAACACATGCATTTGAGGGGACACAAAAACATTCAGTCCATAGCACCTTCTTTCTTCTCAAAGCTCTCTGGTTTCTGGTGGCTTCCAGACCATTAGTATAGTGGTTATGACCTCAGGCTCTGGACTCTCACCTTTGAGGATGTAAGTCCAGACTCTGCCTCTTGATAGGTGCATAGTATTTTATAGCCAGGGGTTGCACTGGCCAGATTTGACCACATCCCATTTTTATAAGTCAAATATTACTGGAATCCTGCCACAGCCATTCACACTGTCTGCAGCTGCAGCCGCACTACAGAGGCGGAGTACTTGCAGCAGAGACCACATGGCCCACAAGGCCTAAAATATTTCCTATCTGGCCCTTCGCAGAAAAAGTTTGCCAAGCTCTGCTTTAGATGAACTAAAGCTCACCTCTCCGAGCTTCAGTTTCGTCTTTGGAAAAATGGGCAGAATAATACTTACTATGTTGTATAGCTGTGAATATTAACAGAGGAATTCCACATGGAGTAAACAGAATGTGCTGAGCACCCACAGTTATTAACCATTGATGTCCTTGTCATTACTGTTCTTGGAAATAACCATGTACCATGAAGAGCCCCTTCTCTTCTGTTCTTCAAGGGCTTCAACCAAGGGCCCAGGTTTACCTCAATTTTTCCCAGTTAGTGTGGAAAACCTGCTGATCCATGACCCTCTTTGGACACACAAACCCCCATTGTCCATGAACAGCTTTGGAAGGGTACAGGGGTCCAGGTGTTAAGCAGGCAGCACCTCTGTGGAACGTGGGGCCCACATTGGAAGATGTGTCTCATGCTCCAAAAGGGAAAATCAACTAAATGCTAGTAATGGGTCGTAGTGTAGAACATACCCAAGGAATTGGAAGGTTGCTACTTTAGGGATTATCTTAAAGGCCATTTGGGGATGGCCACCATCCATGGCAGCTGGGAAGGTGTCACAGATGGGATTGGCACTTGCTCTGATCTCCTTTAGACAACAGGTGCGTCCTCCCAGGTTCTGTAGATGTGGGCTGCTTACAGCTCAGCGATGCACCCTTTTTCTGAGAATTGCCTTCAGATCAAGAGCTGTCTTGCTGGGGAATGACTTGGGGGTGGCTGCAAAGCCCTCCCCTCCCTCTTGCCACAAGGAGGGAGGGCTAACTCTGTGGTTCCATCATGCTCTGGAGCTCCCGTGGGATCAGTAATTTCAGTCTCCCGCCAGCTGCCCCCTAGCTATTTACCAAATCCCACAAACCAGAGAAAACAGCCTATGTCCCTGAAATCAGGCCATCTGTGATAACAGATAGTTGGGTTTCCCTGCCCTGGGTTGAAATTCAATCAAACACAGTGATTGTCTTCTTTGGTCTTGGTTTTTTCCATCAGTGGTTAGCTAGTTAAATGGGGACATTAATTTAACTTTAAAAAACTACAGTTAGTTTACAGGAGACAATCTTTCAAAATAGGATTTTAGGGGCAGGAAATAATAATGAATCCTGGATGGTGAGAAGAAATGATCAAGCCTCTGCTTACACAATGTTTGCTGGTGCCCTTCCTTTTGGCCAAAGCAAGTCACGAGCCCGAGCTCAGAATCAATGCGGAGAGAGCAGCAAAAGGGCGTGGATACCACAGGCACCATTCACCGGGAGCAATAACGTAACAGTAAACCACAGTTCCCCCTCTGGCCCCCACATTGGTGTCCCTCCCACACGTAAAAGGCATTCGCCCATCTTTAAGACGCTCAAAGTCTCATCCAACCGTGGCGTCAGACTCCCAGTCCGTGAGCTCATGCTGGACATCGGGCCCAGCTGGAAGCAAGGTTGCTTGAATATAGCTACTTGGTTGCAGCTCTTCGAGCCCCAGAGAACTGTGAAAAAGACAGCAATGATTGATAGAAATTCTGGAACCTAGCTGGGCACCTGTGGTTTGCTTCTGCTACGGGGGGAGGTGGGGAAGGGAATGGTCCCTGTTTAAGATCCAGTCCTGTGCCCTGGGCGTGGTTCTCTAATCCATTCTTCTCTTCTGCCCTTGTCCCTGATCTCTGGGCTCTGCCTGCCTAGGTAGCTTTCCTGTAAGAAATGGCCGTGTTTGCAGCTGAGCAGCTTTCTTAGCCTGATTCCTGTCCACAGAAATTTGGGAGCCCTGAATCTTCTTTTCATTTTTCAACTTTCTCTGTCCTGAGCTACTAAAACTCACTTAAAACCATTTTATGGGTTTCTTATGAATCTGATGGTGGTTGGCCCCAGGACTAAAAGCCACGCACCTAATTGCTTCTGAGACAACCTTCTCTTTGCTTTGGAGCATCAGGGTGCTGTGGGGCGACTCTCAGGATTCCTGGCAGCCCTTTTGTCCAGCTGAGGGGGTCTGGGAGACTCTACCTTAAATGTTTCTAAGGTCCTAACTAATTCCCAGAGAACTATTACTGTAGAACTCCAAATTCAGGTTTGTGTGCTGGTGCACAGCTAACGCCAAACGCTGTGACACTGGTGCTTGGAGACAGAGAAAAGTTTGTCTGATTTGGTCAACGCGAGGAGACAAGAGAGCAAATCTCTCAGATCTGTCTTGTCACGGAAACGAGGCAGCGAGCTTCATGCGAGCTGAGGGGTAAAGTAGGGGCAAGTCTGTGTTGCTTTTAGTCTCAGATAATGCCTTATGTTGATAAGGAAAACCCCCATCTATTACTTAGCACAGCAGCCACCTGGGACCCCCACCCTGCACGCACAGAAGACCCGCATTAGCACACCACTAACCTAACACCTGACGCATTAGCATATTACTAACCTAATGTCTAGCACGTCAGCATAACACTAAACCTGATTACCTGGTGCAGGACATAGCCTAACACCTAGCACAGGAGCATAACAGTAAACCTAATTATCTGGTGCAGACAGTAATCTAATCTATCACCTGGTGGGCATTAGTCACCTGAGACCCCTCCTCTTGGATCACCCCAACTTAATAAAAATGGGAAAAATTGGGCAGACGGTGCTCAGAATTTGGTGGCGAGACCCCTCTGAGCCCGCCGGCGAATAAATGTTGATTCTCCGACTCTCCGTGTGCTGCTCGGTTTGTCCACGGGACCACTCGCTGTAACACTTGCTGTAACAGTGTAACCAGATTTCTGGGTGTCAGCAGCTAGTCACAACGTTCTGGGGGACATTGATTCCTTTTGCAAAACAAACTCATAGATTCTCCTTGTGAGCCTGAAGGTATCTCCTCCTGCCTGAGAATGGAACGGGGCATCAGCGGTTGCGATGGGTATGAGAACGAGGGGTGCTGGGCAGGAGGGAAGGCGTGAGAACAATCACAGCCCCAGTCCAACGTTATGTTATTTCAGTCATTAAACATGTTGAGGCACTAAGATCTTGGGGGCCCCAGCCACACAGTCCACCCTCAGCTTGGGAAAGGACCCTCTGTCGCCAGCAGTTCCAGTTCTGCAGAATGCCCTCACTGTGTCATCCACCTGATTTTTGCAGCTACACAAAGAGACTTTATTCTTCCTTTTCTCAGATGAGAAAACTGAGCCTTCAGAAAAGATGTGCCAATTGCCTGAGGTCACAGGGTAGGGTGTCCAGGCCAAGTCCATCCGCTTATCCCCTGTGCCCTACAGAAGGGACAGGAAGCTCACCTGAGGTGGCCCTGTCCCCTGCTGAGTGTCCCCTGCTGAGCCTGCTGCGCCGGGGTGGGGGTGGGGGGGAATTATCACCTCAGACCACCCTCTCCTCAGAGGAAGACAGCACAACAGGGAGGCTGCCATGGGGCTGAATAAAATCTTTCTCAAAGATACATTTTGCTGTCTGACACATCCCTCTGATCTTGCCACGTCAGAGCGGCATTGGCCGTCTTGAGTTTTCTCCAGCACTCACAGTCACAGCCTGCCCCATGCCATTTGAAAGCACTTTTGTATTCATTATCTCACTTGATCCTCACAGCAGCCGCGCAAAACAGGCAGAGCAGGCATGACTACGCTTAGCCTGGAGGATGGACAAACTCAGATACAAGGAGGACGCAAGAGCAAGTCAGCCTTGCACAGAACATCCCTGGGCTTGCAGTCCAGAAAGAGTTAGTGCAGGAAGTAAACTTAACAACCACCGCTGCTTATTTTCCCAACATGGAAACTCAGGCTCCAAGAGGGGCAGAGGCAGGCTTCAGCCTACTCAGTGAGCCAGCTTCAGGGCGAGCGCCTGAACTCAGGCTGCTGCCTTGCACCAGGTGCCTCATCTGCTCCTCCGTCTCGCTCCCCCAGCACGGTGAGGCTGACTCATCATTTATGGGACCTGGCAAATGTTAGTTTTTCCTTTTGTAGTTCTCGTGGGTAAGCATCTAGGCCTGCCCTAAAAACATCTGCCTTCCCTCCCAGCTACATCACATGGGAGTGAATTTCCAGCATCTTCCCCAACTTGGGGAAATGCTACCCATCATCTTAAGGGGCTCCAAGACCTTACCTTCCTAGGGTGAGTCCAGGCTGAGTGAGGTGAGTCACTCCCTGTGCAACTTAGGGAGGAATCATATTAGTGGGGTCTGCAACCTGCTCACCCATCAAAGCCAATTGTTCTCAATGACAAGAACAGAAGAAAGAGGTGGACAAGCTCATGATTAGAACAGAAAATCTTGTAGCTGTTGGCCCTGTCTGTGCTCACCTACCCCTAATAATCAAGTAGGCCCGTCCTGACTGCTCATCCACTCAATCATCCATCCATCCACCCATCCATCTCCCCTCCTCAGTCCTTTTATCTCTGCTTCCTTTCATCTGTGTTCTTTTTTCATCCATGTATTCATTTATTTATAAATTTTGTGATTCACTTACTTATTCATCCAATAAGTAGTTATTAAGCACATTGTTTCTCAATTGTTTCTAACAACAGCTTGGGTTCCTCTCCCTCACCCTGCACGTATACCCTTTTAGATAAGAAAACTGAAGGCTCAGAGAAATTATGAAACTTACTCACTAACTACTTATTGCATTGTATAAAATTAAACCTCCTTGGAGGATTTTTATCCAGAAGAGGGAGGGTTTCAGGTGTGAGCCAGTTATGATGATCCGCACCCAAAACCCTTCCCCAAGTTCATTTCTGAAACACTCAGCATTTATTGAACATCTACTGCGCATTGATTGAACCCCATTGTGTGCCAAGGATACAGAGTTGGAACAGGACCCAAGGCCACAAAGAATAAAACAAAGTCTGATGGTTTGCTCAGAGCTGTAAATAATCAATAAGCAAATAAATGGTATCCATGCGGAAGGTGCGATAACGAAGGTCAGCAAGGAGGCGGCTCCCTTGCCAAGGGCGCTGGGAAGTTTGCCTAAAGGAGACAGAGGTCCTGAAGGAAAAGTGAGAATTTGCAAAACAGGAGTATCAGATTTTTAAACTAAATTTTTAATTTAGAAGCAGTTATGCTTATGATGAACATTTTTAAGAGGACAGATGGGCAAAAAATATACAGCAAACCCTCTCACTCCTCCAGCACTCGCCCACGCCCGTGAAACCCCCTCCCCAGCGAGCTGCCGTGGGTACTGTGTCCAGGGCATCACCCCACACGTCTCCAGCCATATGTGAGCAAATTAGCTCATTAAGGCCGCACATTTGGGATTCTCTCATTCTACCATTTGTCCTGCCCTTACTAGCTGACGCTGTTTGGCAAAGTTACTAGCTTTATCAACTAGATGAACTACAGATGAATAAATAAGCTTATTTTTAAAAAGCAAAGTAAATAATTATTTCCTCTAGTTACCAAGTTTCAGAGTAAGAAGTTTATCTCTACCTATCTATCCATATTGCTATTTACTCTTTTTCAGAATCCCTATGGACTGATAAGTTTTTATTCCTTATATTTTGCAATCGATCGTTATTTTTCTATTCAATGCTCAAAGCGTCCCATTTGGCCAGTGGGAGCTCCTGCAAGCTGGCTTCTGTGTCTCTTTGACAAACCCTCAACATTCTTGCTTTCTCGTACAATAAGGTTCGTCCTGTACTTTCCAAGCCCCAGATTTTAAATCACCCATTTATTTCTCCAACTCTGTTTCCTTTCAGGGCAGAAATCAAGATCTGGGTGCTAGACAAACTCACAGCTATAAAGTATCATTTTTTCTAGGCCTACCCAAAGAATGGAACTAGAAAATACATTGTTTAATAAAATCATGAGTTTGTGTTGATATTCACAATTCAAATTTAATATTACAGAGTTTCTTCTTAACACCTTAATTCACATTTTTATCTCCTTTTACCTAAAACTGAACATCTTAACTCCTGATAATATATACCTGTTATATATTTGCTTTATCTCGTAATATACCCTAAATAATTACAAAGTTACAATTACTATATGAGTATTAGCAATGAAATTACTGAATGAAGTTTAAGATTATTTTGTAATTCTTTTTGTCCTAAAAGATGTATGGTCTGAGTACTATGTCCAAGTGTCACTTGAAATCTATTCTCTGTGTGGTAATGTTACAGATTTTGTATATAGCCAGGGTTATTGGTTTCCATTTATTTTATATTTTAGGTTGCTTTTTTCCTTTTTTAACTTATTTTTTTTGAATATGTAAAACATTTATGTAGTTCAAAAGTTAAAACCACCCAAAAAGATGCACTCACAGAGTCTGTTTCTCTATCTTAGTCTCGCAGCCTATAAAGAAGCTAAATACCATTTTTATTAGTTTCTAATTTATCCTTCCTGTATTTCTTTTTGTAAAAACAGTATATATTCCACCTTGTTTTTTACACAAAAGGTAGCATACCATAAACAGTGTTCAATGTCTTGTTAGGTAAAAAACCTAACAAAATATGCAAAAAAAAAATCACTCCAAATCTGTACACAGAGATCTCTTTTCATCATTTTTTAAAGCCTCATAGTAGTCTACTCTATGAACGCACACTACTTCGCTCAACCATTCTCTGAACGACGCACATTTCAGGTGTTTCCAGACCTTTTGCTCTTGGAAATAACGCCACAGTGAATATATTTTCCTGATTATGGAGGTTTATCTTCAGGGTAGATTCCTGGAAGTAGGATTGCTGGATCAAGGAGTAAAGACACAAGTAACATTGTTATTAGGTTGTGCAAAAGTAATTACAGTTTTAGCATTGTTGACGCTTGCCTTTTGATGTTGGAATACATTCTTAAATAAATGTGGTTATGGTATACACCATTTTAATGAGCATTTCTTGCTTTATGTTTTTTTCCTAATGACTTATTACTTACTATTTATTTGATATTTATTTTAGACTATGAAAACGATGTTAAGCAAAAAGCAAATTCAAGCGATTTTCTTATTCGAATTCAAAATGGGTCATAAAGCAGCAGAGACAACTCGCAACATCAACAATGCATTTGGCCCCAGAACTGCTAACGAACATACAGTGCAGTGGTGGGTCAAGAAATTTTGCAAAGGGGAAGAGAGCCTTGAAGATGAGGAGTGCAGTGGTGGCCATCGGAAGTTGACAACGACCAATTGAGAGCAATCATCGAAGCTGATCCTCTCACAACTTGCAGGAGAAGTTGCCAAAGTACTCAAGGTCGACCCTTCTATGGTTGTTCGACATTTGAAGCAAATTGGAAAGGTGGGAAAAGCTCGATAAATGGGTGCCTCATGAGCTGACCAGAAATAATAAAAAAAATCATTGTTTTGAAGTGTCGTCTTCTCTTCTTGTATGCAACAACGACCCATTTGTCTATCGGATTGTGACCTGCAACGAAAAGTGGATTGTATACAACAACTGGTGATGACCTGCTCAGTGGTGGGACCGAGAAGAAGCTCCAAAGCACTTCCCGAAGCCAAACTTTCTCCGAAGAAAGGTCATGATCACTGTTTGGTGGTCTGTTGCTGGTCTGATCCACTACAGCTTTCTGAATCCCCATGAAACCGTTGCATCTGAGAAGTCTGCTCAGCAAATCAATGAGACGCACAAAAAACTGCAACGCCTGCCGCCGGCATTGGTCACCAGAAAGGGTCCAGTTCTTCTCCATGACAACGCCCGACCTCATGTCGCACAACCAAGGCTTCAAAAATTGAACTAATTGGGCCACAAAATTTCCGCCACATTTACCTGACCTCTCGCCACCCGACTACCACTTCTTCAAGCATCTTGACAACTTTTTGCAGGGAAAACACTTCCACAACCAGCAGGATGCAGAAAATGCTTTCCAAGAGTTCGTCGAATCTGAAGCACAAATTTTTATGCTACAGGAATAAACAAACTTATTTCTCGTTGCCAAAAAATGTGTTGATTGTAATGGTTCCTATTTTGATTAATAGAGATGTGTTTGAGCCTAGTTATAATGATTTAAAATTCACAGTCCAAAACTGCAATTACTTTTGCACCAACTTAAGAAATGCTGCAAAATTTCCCTTCACAGGGGTTGGATATATTGCACCTCTGTTAGCAGAGTATGAGAGTGTCTTTGCAGACAATGGATTTCCAAACTCTTGGATTTCTGGCAATCTGAGAGATAAGAAAAATCATATCTGGGTAGTTTGAAGTTTGCATTTCCTTTGTTATGAGTGAGGCTGAGTAACTTTACATATGTTTAAGAACATTTGCCTTTCTTGTTCTATGGACTGTCTTCTGCCCATTTTATCTCAGTTTTCAAGAGCTTCTTCATGTATAACAAGAGCAGTCCTTCATGATGTAAATTGCAAACTTTTCTGTCAGCGTTTCCCTTGCTTTTGACTGTTTATGGTGCTTTTTGTGGTGCAAAACTTTTAAAAATGTAAGTAATTGAATTTATCAATAATTTCTTTTAATACCTCTGGATTATGAGTCATAGGAAAAAGGCTCTGGCCACACTCAGGTTAAAAGGAATTTGCCTGTGTTCTCTTTTCATCTTTATAGGGTTTGATTTTTCACATTTAAATTTCTCATGCCTTTGGAATTTATTCCAATGGTGTGAGGTATGGACACAATTTTATCACTTTCCAAATGTCTATCCAGTTGTTCAGCACCATTTATCACCAGGCCATATTTTCCTCTGGAATTTGAGATGTCTTCCTTGCCAATACTACAGTTCCATGTGCACTTGGTCATATTTTTGGACTTTCTACTCTGTCTACATTGGTTCTGTCTATCCATGCGCCAACAACCCTGTTTTAGTTATAGATTGCGTCATGTGTCTTCTGCTTGCGCTGCAGACCCACCCCTGCTCCTGCGCCCTGTCCTCAGTCGGGGAAGTCGGCTCCAAGAGCCACAGCCGCTGCCTTGCCTTTGGGCCCTGGTTGGGTCTGGCAGTGGAGAAGCCGTGGCAGCCACGCCTGCAGGGGAGGAGATATGGAGGGACAGAGAGGTCCCATTGTTTGCTCTCCTGGCTCCTTCCTGTTGGTTTTCTTGATTTGTCTCTGTCTTGACAAAAGGTCACCAATCCTCTAGGTGGCCCTCTCTACAGCCCTTCAAGGTTCTGCTAACCGCCCCTTCCTCTCACACCTTCGGGCCCCCATAGGTGGTCTGCAACTCAAACAGTTGCTGGGGAAACTGCCCAGTCCCTTGTGATTTTCCTGCAACCTGTCCACACCTTTGTAAATAGTCCCATTATTAAATTATTTTCCAGTCATTCCCATTTGAGGTGTCATCTATTTCCTGTTCTACCCTGATACACTGAGGCTATATTTTCTTATATCTATCTACCTATATTTACCTATCTACCTACCTCTCTCTCTCTCTCTCACTTATCTTACCTCATCACTGCTCTTTCAGGGGCTCCCCTTGCTATTCTTGCCTTTTCTTTATACGAACTTTAAAATCAACTGACAGACCTCATTGTGAAATATCGTGGATACCTGTTAAGATAGCATTCAATGATATGTTACCTTGGAGAGAATTTACATTTTTGTGATACTGAGTTTTCCTTTCCTAGGCCAGGGTTTGTCTTGACCTTTCTTCAAGTCCACTTTTATGTCATTAAAGAAATTTAAAAGTTTTCCTCAAATAGGTTTGTACATTTCATGCTAAGTGTAATTTTAGGTGTTTCCTCTTTTTGCTGTTTCTTGCCCTCCATTGTATCTTCTAACTGGTTATTGTTATGTGAAGCCTATTGATTTTTTTTGCCTGTTAATTTTATAAATTTCCATCTTACTAAATTACCTTTTCATTTTAATTAGTTTTTTTCCTTGATTCTTTTGGGTTTATCAGTTAACATTTTTTAACTGCTTTCTTGAGATACAATTCACATGACACACAATTTACCCATTTAAAGTATGCAATTCAATTCTTTAAAAATATGTTTGCATGGTTCTGCAGCCATCACCATAATCTAATTTTAAAACATTTTCATAGTCCCTAAAAGAAACTTTAGACCTATTGCATTTCCCCTCACCTCCCCCTCCCCCCGCTCCATTCCCAGTCCTAAGAAATCTCTAGGCTACTTTCTTTCCATCTCTATAGCTTTTCTTATTCTGGTATTTACCACAGAAATGGAATCATACAAATATTTGGTCTTCTGTGACTGGCTTCTTTCACTCAGCATACTACTTTAAGCTTCATCTATATTGTAGCATATATCAGTAATTCATTACTTGTTATCACTGAATAATATTCCATTGTATAGATGTTTCACATTTTACTTATCCATTCATCAGATAATAGACACTGGGGTTGTTTCAATATTTTGGCTATTATAAATAAAACTGCTATGAACATCCATGCACAAATTTTTGTGTGGATGTGTGGATATATGTTTTTATTGCTCTTGGATATATATCTAGGAGTGGGATTGCTTGGTTAAAGGTAACTCTATATTTAACATATTGAGGAAATGCCGAACTGTTTTCCCAAATGGCTGCACCATTTTACATTCCTATCAACAATGTCTGAGGGTTCTAATTTCTCCATATCCTCATCAACATTTGTTATTATTTGTCTATTTGATATAGTTATTCCGGTGTGTGTAGTGATATCTCATTGTGGTTTTAATTTGCGTTTCCCCCAATGAGTAATGATGCTGAACATTTTTCATGTGCTTATGGCCATTGGTGTATCTTCTTTGGAGAAAAGCCTATTCAAATATTTGTCCATTTTCAAACTTTGATTACTTGACTTTATTATTGAGTTGTAAGAGTTCTTTATATATTCTGGATACCAGACTCTTATTAGAGAGTGATTTCAAATATTTTCTTCTATGTGTTATCTTTTGGTACGATTTGTAGAACATTTTTAATTTTAATGTAATCTAATTTATCTATTTTTCTTTTGTGGCTTGTACTTTTAGTGCCATATAATTTTTTTTTAGAATATTACAGGGGTACAAACGTTTTGGTTACATCTTGATTTGGTATAGTTTGAGTCAATGTTATAAGTGTGCCCATCACCCAGATAGTGTGCGTTGTACCCGTTAGCTATGAATTTACCTAACCACTCTGGATGCCATATCTTAAAAACCACTGCTTAATCCAACATTGTGAACATTTACTCCTATGTCTAGCTCTATGATCTATTTCAATTGATTTTTTTGTATATGGTGTGAGGTAGGGAATCCAACTTCATTCTTTAGCATGTAGATATACAGTTGTCCTGGCATAATTTGTTGAAAAGATCATTCTTTTCCTATTGAATTGCCTTGGAACCCTTGTCCAAAAGTAATTAACCTTAATATGATACTTAATTTCTGGACTCAGGTAAATTTTTATATCAAATGAAAACAGAGATAATTTGATCTTTTTATTTCCAATTTTTATACCTCCAATTGTCTTCTCTTGCTTGACTTGGTTGGCTAATATTGCTAATAAAAGTCAAAGATTAGTGGGGAGTAGTAAACATCCTTGCTTTATTCTTGACTTCAGTAAAGATGTATCTGTTGAGTCTCTATTAAACACTGGATAAGTTATATTTATTTTATAATGTAAAGAAATTTTTCTTTAATTTCTATTAGTACATATTTTTAGGAAACTGTGGAAAGTTGTCAAATGTGTTTTCAGTGTCTATGAAGATCAAATGATTTTTATTCTTAGATTATTAATGTGATGAATTATATTAATGGATTATATATTAATGAATATGAAACCATTGTTATATTTCTGGACTCAACCTCACTTGGTCAGAATGTGCTATTTTAATGTACTGTTAGCTTTATTTGCCATTATTTTATGTAGGATTTTTGCATTGATATTCATTAGGGAGCAATGAATACTGTTTTCTGTGTGCAATATTTTTCAGATTTAGCTACCAATGTTATACTTATTTTATAAAAATAACCTGGAACTTTTCCTCTTTTTATATGCTCTATAACTGTGCTGTCAGAGTAACCACTGATCACATGGGATTATTTAAATTTACACTAATTAAAATTAAATAAATTAAAAAAATACAGCTCCTTAGTCACATTAGTCACATTTCAAGTTATCGATCACCTGCTGTGATAGTGGCTACTGTATTAGGTGGCACAGATGTGACATGTTTTCATCATTACTGCAAGTTCGGTGGGACAGTGCTGCTCTAGAATATATGTAGTGTTGGGTAATTGATAACCATCCATATTTCTCCTGTGGAAATTGGTGCATTTGAACTTTATGTCTGTTGGCATCAATTTCAAAAAGTTATGATTTTTTAGAGATTGTACATTTTTATCTACACTTTAAAATGTATTTCCTTAGAGTTGTACAAAGTGATATCTTATAATTTTTTAAATTTCATCTTTTTCAATGATTATTTTACACCTTATTGTTTTTGTTTGTTTTATGTTTTTGTGCTTACTCCCTTTTTTAGGTTACCTTGTAGCTCTCTATTTTGTAGATTTTTCTTCAAAGAGTTAGCTTTTTGATTTATTTATTAGTTCTTTTGTTTATTTTCTATTTTGTAACTCAGTTTATTGTCTTATTACTATTGATCTTCTGCTTTAGTTTTATTTTCTGTTTTGTTCTTTTTCTAGCTTTCTGGTTTTGTTAATTGATTAATCTTAATTCTTTTATTTTTATTGATGTATATCTTTAAAGCTATGTATTATAATTGCTGATTTAATCATGTCTTATAGATTTTGAAAAGTATGTTTTAATTATCAGTATTTTCAAGAATTCTGCAGGTTTGTTTTTTCTAGAGGGATATTTAAAGGTGAAACAGCCTTCCTGGTTTTAAATTTGCTATTTATTTTTAGATCTATTATTTTGTGATCAGATAATGCTGTCATGTTATTTCTACTTAATGGAATTTATTAAGGTTTTCATTGTTATTTTGTATGTAATCATTCTTCATTTGAAGTTATTAAACTCTCCTATTATGTGATATGTTTCTGTCTATTCTTCTTTAATCTCCCAGAATTTCTGCATTATGAAATTAGCTACTGTGTTTTTTGGGACATAAGTATTTATAGCTGTTATAACTGTTGTACCTTTCTTGTTAAGTGTGGCCTTTGGCATTATTAAGTATCCTTCTTTGTTTTGTTTATGCTTTTGAATCTGAATTCTAACTTGGGTGATACCATGTTCATGGATTTTTTTTGTTCTGAAGTGTTTTTATCTCCTGAGAAATTTTTATTTTCACTTTCTATTTCTTATTAGAGCATCTTTGGATAAATTTTGAGTTATTTTTCCTGTTTATAGTTACTTTATTGGATTTTTCTGGATCAGTAAGACCTGGTGATCTTGGTGGGGTACAGAGGAAAGGATATATACTTACTAGTTTTCTGGGTTCAAGAGCACCCTGTTTCATTGATAACATGAAGTATGATTAATTTAATAATTGTATATTCCTAATTCTTTATTTGGTCTGTCTTTTGACAAATACGTTGTTTCCATAGGCTCCTCAGTCACTTGCTGCTTTACCTCACCGCCAAATCTCCACAGACACCTCTGAGGATGTGGGCAAAACAAACTCAGTTTCTCCTGTACTCTCATAGCACAAAATATTTCTGTGACCTCTGATCATCAAAATATGTGGGGATTTCTCCCCACCAGCAGCCATTCAATTTCCAGCAGACACCAGCTGGATATTCTCTAATTAAATTCAATTCTAGCACTATCTACCTGGAGACAGCCACAGATCCCACAGGGGGAGGGCTCAGTCTTACAAGACTGCCCCCCACTTCCAATGCCAGTTGCAAGCTCCAGATTATTTTACCTGTGCCTTCGACTGGCTGGCTACAAATTGAGATTCCCACAACCTGCCCTTTGGGTTTGATTAATTTGCTGAGTGACTCATGAAACTAAAGGAAACACTTACCGGTTTATTAGAAAGGGTATTCCAGAGAATACAGATGCAGAGATGCGCAGGGCGAGATATGGGAGAAGGGGCAGGGAGCTTCCCTGCCCTCCCCAGGCACACCCCACTCCAAGAGCCTCCACGTGCTCAGTTATACAGCAGCTCTCCAAAACCTGTCCTTTGAGGTTTTTATGGAGGATTCATTATGTAGTCATGGTTGATTAAATCATTAGCCGCTGATGATTAATTTAACCTTCAACTCTTTTCTCCTCCTCAGAAGTTGTAAGGGTTGGGGGAGACCTGAAAGTCCTTACCCTTTAACCCTGGTCTTTCTGGTGACCAGCCCCCTTCCAGAAGCTACCTAGGGGCTGCCAGCTGCCAGTCATCTCATTAGCATACAAAAAGGCACTTATCACTTTGGAGATTCCAAAGATTTTAGGAGTTGTATGCCAGGAAATAGACAAAAACCAAATATATATTTCACAATGTCACAACATCATCTTCACCTTCTAAGATATGCCCCTCACCTTTCCAAGACTATCTCATCTCTCCTTGTGAAATTCTTAAGCCCCTTCCTTGTGTCTGTGCAGTAGCCAATGCTTTGATCTTCCAGGTCCTCTACTTGTTCTCTATATGTCTTCATGTGGGGTGGACATTCTCCTTCAGGGTGAACCTTGAGGTTACCCATGTTCCACCACCACTGGGGCCCTACAAGACTCTCCAGTTTTCTGTTTCCCACCAGATCTGCACCTTGAAGTGGACTCTTAAATTGACACTGTTAATACTAGATATTTATTTTTCCATGCACACGCACGTGTGTGTGTGTGTGTGTGTGTGTGTAAGAGAGAGAATGAGAGAGAGAGAGGGAAAGAGAGAGAATGTTCTTTGCATTTTATTTACACTATAAGTACTGGCTATGGGTGATTTTATTTACTCTTTCTCTCTCTTTTATATTTTTGTGGATTTTTAGAAGGTGCATGGAGAGTTTCTAATCTAGGCAGACACCATTACCCTACAGAACTCTGGAATTAATATGGACCTCTGAAATTTGGGCTGTTACTGAGCAAATGGGCTCACAGCCTTATACACACAGAAGCCATTACTATGGCAGTGGCTTTTGAGAAAAGCAAGACTTTATTGACAGCCTGGCCAGCAAGGAGACAGGAGTCGGGCTTAAATGTGTCTCCCTGATTTGGGGTCTAGAGCAAGTTTATGGGCTCAAAGGGCCAGGGAAAGGATTTAGGAATGTTCCTTTCCAGGAAAGGCAGTATCTCACTGCAGGGTAATAATACCGTCCCATCGCCCTGGCCCAGCATCCCTCTCAGAAGTGCTAATGCCTATGCTTGTCATGTTAGTGGACACAAGAGCTTGGCAATCAGTTGCTTAATAGTTTTATTCTGGTCCCCGAAGTGAGCACTAAATAGAGACTGTGAGGATTAATTCAAATGATCTGGGAATGCAAGGAGTTGTCTCCTGACACATCAGAGGCTCAACAGTGGCCTCTCATCATACAGAAGCTTCCGTGTGGATTTCTCACCCCAGGATCACCCCTCCAACCCATTATTCATTTTTCCACAGTTCAACTTTACACAAAGTCTATCTGGGCAGATTAGAGACTATGGCCTCTCATGCCCCCCACTACATGCAAAATAGAGTCCCAACTTCGCAGACAGGTCTTGGTGATCTGAGTTGTGCTTACCAATGAGCCACTCATCCCCATATCCCAGTCTCACAAAATTAGTGCCTCACTCTTTGAGGTGTCTGGCTCTTCATTCTCGTGGTCCCTGCCTGTGTGTCCTCCTCTGTGTTCAAGCACTACTGAACATCTCTCTGTAATCAATTTAAGTGAATCCGCCCCTGGGCTCCCAGTCTGATAGGGACTATGCTCTATGCTCAGTCCCTGTTGCTCTCCCTGTTGTAGTTTTGAGCACATTGCATCATCTCTTTCTCTCTCTTGTGTGTGTGTGTGTGTGTGTGTGTATGTGTGTGTTTTTTTTTTCTCCTCTATGCTGTGAGCCTCTTAAGAGAAGGATCCAATGCCTCATGAATTTCTGTAACAACCAGGGCCTAATACAGTGCCTGGCAAAGGAAAAGTGCTCCATAAATGTTTAAATGAATGTAAGCAAGTTTAATATAAGAGTTAAAACCCTAGCCAGTGTTTAATCCCCTCACACCCATTGAGATGGTGCTCAGCCACCCCTCTAGTTGTGTTTTCTTGTATCCCAAGAACACTAGCTCTAGGAGAGTCTTCCCAGAGAAAAAAATTTCATCATCAAGCATATCTGGGAGGTACTGTATGTAAAGCTCCCATTTTGAGCAGTACCTATACCCAGGAATATGTGTGCATTAAAGGTTCTGAGAAGCCCTTCAGTGCTAAAATGGGTTTTTCTTTTTTAGTCCAGTGTTTCACAAATTTACTTGATTATTCAAACCTTTTCTTCAAGTAACACCTTGTTCTAAAGAACACTCTTGGTGTCACAGAGAGAGAAAGCTGGTTGGTCTTGACTCCCCATCCCCAAAGCCACAGGGTGGGTTAGTGGCAGAAAAGGGACAGGAATTGTGGTCATGGACTCTTGATGTAAAGACAGTTCTGGGATCACATGAATAGAATCTCTCTTCCAGCTTCTGCAGGAATATTGGTGGATTGGGCTGTTATGGCCATGCTTGAATGCTCTTGCTTGCAGGACCTTTCTGATTGCAGAAGCAGAAATTCAGCTCATGCCAGCTTGTGGTCTGGCATAAGACCCAGCTGTATCCGGAGCTCAAGGTCATCAGGAAGCAGTCTCCCTCCATGTTTCTTAATTCTACTTTACTCTATTTGAGCTATGTTATCAGACGTGCTCTAACCAAATGGGGATAGAATGACTTCCAGACATCCTAGACTACTTTGCTTCCAGCAAGCGCACCCAATGGAATGAGTATTTTTCTGACCCAGTGGCTCCAGCAAGAGTCCCATGGCTACTTCTCTTGGACCAGCTTGGATCATTCACCTGACCCTAAACCAATCACTTGGCCCAGGGATATGGAATTTTCTGATTGGGACAGGACTGGGTCACAAGATCTACCTTGGAGCATGAAGACAGAATCGTTTCACCTAAACCATAAGGAAATGGTAGTTAGAGAAGAGACAGTATTCCGAAGGAATCTAACTGGGCTGCTGTTACCAGATGCAGGGATCCAGGGCAGGCAAAACAACAAAAGCATCATTTAGCAAGAACAATATAGAAGTGGATTAAGCTAGAGATACAGGTACCGTGCTAAAGATTTTCAATGCATGATGTGCAATTATTTTCCCCATTGTACAGATGGGAAAATTGAAGTCTGGTGAAGTAAAGTGATTTTCTCAAGGTCCCGTGCAAGTCAGTGAAAGAGCTGAGGCTTAACCTCAGGTTGTACGACTCTGAAGTCTGAACTCTTAACCACTAGGCTGGGCCGTTTATGCCACTGTGGTATCCTCAGCTCTTTTCTGTCTGGACTCTTTTCTCTTTTATAAGACATTTAAAATTTTTTTAATAATCACATTTTATAGTAGTAAAATGAAGTGTGGGTCATTCAAATTTGCTGCACTTTCAGATGCTCACCTCCTCCTCCCCCAATCTGTTCTCACTGAAACACCAGCATCTTGTTTCTAAAGCATGATCCAGTGGGGGTGGGTCTTACTTTGCTGGGCAGAATTTTGACGCTTTGAGTGGACAGATGGTGCTGCATGGGCAGTTAGCACCCCTTCCTCTGTGCCTCTCCTTCATTCCCATATCTTTATTAACCACTTTCCTTTCTATGTGCATATCTCAAAGACCTTTCCCAGGACCAACTTGGGGCCCAGGAATGTGGTGCTTTGGAGGAGGACTCCTCCCAAGGGACTTCCTCTCTGAGGGGCCCTTCCCTTCTTCTCTCATAAGGGTCCCCTGTGGCTTCAGGCTCCTTCCCCGACTATCTGCCTCCCCCACCCTAGCTGACTCATGCTTTTATACCTTCCCATCCCCCATGTAGACATTTCTGTAGACTCTGCTGTGCTCCAAGAGCTTAATGATTCATGTGCCACAGGGGTGACATCGGAAGATTCATTTGCTGAGTAAGGTGAGGGAATTTGGAGAAGGTTATAAAAGAACAAAGTGGCAACTGTGCATAAGTTATCTATTGCAATGTAACACATCACCCCAAAACATGTTTCTTAAATTACTAAGAGCTTACTATTTTTCACAATTCTTTGGGTTGACTGAGTGGTTTAGCCTGTGGCCACTCCCACTGCTGCGTTCATCTGGACGGTCAGACAGCCTCATTCATGGGTCTGCAAGTCGGTGCCCCCTGCGGGAGGTTCCTCAGTATCTAGGTGAGCTTGCCCCTGAGGAATTTGTGTACTCAGCTAAGTCGTTCAGCATAAATTCCTGTCTCATCATCCCTTCCCTCCCTAAGGTTCTTGCTTCCAGCTTCTGCCGGAGCCTACATTTCCCAACCTGTCAGGACGGCCAGCCTGTGAGCAGCAATCTGTTGGAGAAATAAAGCTCTCCTTTCTAAATTTATGAATGTCATAATTCACCAGTTGACACCTCACAGGGTGGTCTCCAAGTGGCATTCCAACAGGGTGAAGGAGGAAACTGCAAGCCTCAGGAGGCTTACGCTTTAGAACTTGCAAAGTGTCATTCCAGAACAATTGGTCAAACCAAGTCAAAAGGCCAGCCCAGATTCAAGGGAGTGGGGAAGTAGCCTCCATCTCTGCATGGTAGGAGCAATAAAGTCACATTGCAAAGGGATGTGCACATTGGAATGGGCAGAACTGGTAGCTGTTAAATAACCCACCAGAGCCTGCAGGGTCTTTCCTGAGCATGAGCTCAGTAAGACAGCAGGAGATGAGGCAGCCAGACTGAGGAAGGCAGATGGGCAGACATACAGCACCTCCAAGATTATAACTAAGTGCTGTTTCTTCCCAAACAAATTCAGATTTCAGAGTTGCTACTTTGTGAGGTGTTATTAATATATAGCAGGTGCTCATAAAAGGGTAATTGATAAAGGAGAAATAATCTTATCATTTCTCCCAGGTGGAGTGGCTTCAGACACCATCCTGTCAGGGCTCTCATCATTTCCTTGAGATTCTCTGAGCTCTTCAGGCTTCCATGAGCTGGCTTCATCTCCGGGATGGCTTCCTTCATGGTTACACAATGGCTGCTTACAAATTACACTACTTCACTACCACTGCTGGGGTTGTCTACCTCCTGGGTCATAACCAGAGGGAGAAAGAGGTATGTCTTTCTCACAGCCATCAAACCAAAGTCATGAGCTCCACTCTGATTGGGTCACCTTAGACCATGTGACCACCTCTGAACTAATCACTGTGTATGACCAGGGCATGGCACGTACTGATTGGTTTAGGCCTGGGATTTGTGCTAGAGTTTGAACCAATCACTGTAACAGCGGGATGGAATTACCCTAACTGGCTGAGACATTCAAAGCCCACCTTGGACTGGGGTAAATCTCACCTAATCTGGAGAAGGTGAGAATGGATATGATATTGGGGAAGCAAACACATATCTGCTATAACAATAACAGCAACAACATACCAGCAATTGCCATTTATTGAGCATTTACAGTATGCAAATTTTTGTGTTATACCTCATAATAATCCAAGAAATGGGTGTTATCATTTTCCCCAATTTATTGATGAGGAAACTGAGGCCTAGAGAACACAGTTAACTTGCCTTAGGTCACACTGCTTGTGGTTATTTGCAGGGCTGGGATTTAAACCTAGAATGGTCAGATTCTGGAGCCCTGTATATCTCACTGTCTCTCCTTGGCTTGCTGTAGTTACCTTTTTCACATTCCAGGTGACTATTTGTCAGTGGTCTGACTTCTCAGCTAGCATGTAAGCTCCATATCCATGAGTATGAGCTCTGTGAGTGACGGGAAGCTCACTACCTCACAGGCAGCCCATTTCCCTTGGGTGCACCTCTAGTCGTTACGTAATAACACTTCACAAAGTAGAAACTCTGAAGTCTGGATTTGTTTGGGAAGAAGCAGCACTTAGTTATAACCTTGGAGGTGCTGTATGTCTGTCCATCTGCCTTCCTCAGTCTGGCTGCCTCTCTCCTGCTGTCTTACTGAGCTCATGCTCAGGAAAGAGCCTGAGGCTCTGGTGGGTTATTTAGTGGCTACCAATTCTGCCCATCCCAATGTGCACATCCTTTGCAGTAGGGTTCATTGCTTTACGAACAGTATTTCTCATCATCATGACAAGGCTGCAAGGTGGATTTGATTACTATTCCCATTTTACAGCTAAGTAAAATAGTGCTTAAGGTCACTTGTGGAGGATCTAAAACTTGAGTTGCTGGACTTGAAAGAAACAGACTGATCATTTAGCACCATTTCAACAGATGAACAAAAGATCTGGTCCAAGCCCCATCCACTCCATTTGATAGATAAAGAAATTGCAGCCCATAGAGGAAAGCAGCATCCCAAGCCCTGGGTCCAGCCCCCTCCGTGGGCCTGTGACCTTGACATATCAGAATATACCCCCAATCACTGCCAAAGTTGCTCCCATTCTGGGGTTGCCCAGCTGGGGTCTTAAAGGCCCCCCTGAGGCTCCAAATCAGTGTTGGTCTTTCCATGTGCAAAATACAAGCCTGCAGGTACACACATCTCTGTCTCCAACCTCCAGTTCCCTTATTTTATATTCATTACCATCAAAAGGAGCTAAGTACCCTTAGCAAGCTGCAGAAAGAGCCTTATCCAGCCATTGGAGGGAAGAGAGACCCAAGACACAAGTAATTTTAACCTGAAAGAAGGTGAATGAATGAAACTAACACTTATTGAGTGCCTTCTATAAGCCAGATGCTGTGTCACAAAAGCACTTCATATAACACTTCTCACTTGAGCCTTACCACAGCCCAATGATACTATCCCCATTTCACAGATGATGAAACAGAATTGGAAATATTAAGGAAATCGCCCCAGGCCCTACCATTCCGGGGTGGTAGAACCAGAATCAAAACCCTTGGTCTGTGCTCGCAAACCCCCTGTGCTTACCACTCTCCAGGTGCCTCTTTGAAATTGCTTCCCCTCCCACCACCTGGCCCTCCAGGCAACCAGGGAGCAGATAAAATAACGGCTGTCAGTTTATACTGGACTCTGCTGTGTGATGAGGCGTTTGGGGAATGCACTTGCTGTTCTGTGAGCGGAGTGCAAACATGGGAATCACAGCACTAGAGCGGAGGATTCCTCCTGAGGCTGGGTTAATGCCTTGCTTTCTCCACTGGAATTCCAGAGATTAGGCTTCTAAAAAAGACTTGGTCAGAAGAAGTGGGCAAAGCCAGGAATAAGAGGTTCACGAGCCCAAGCATGCAAGAAAACTATGCAGTTATGAAGAGTGAGAACCATAAATAGAGCAATCTCTCCGCGGCGTATATAGGGGAGCTTCTCTCCTAGCCAGTTCCCAGGATTATGGACAGGTTGCTGAAATAGGCAGGGCCACCAAGTTCCTGGCATCTGAATGTTGCTTTTGTGGACTTTTACCAAAATTCATCCATCACAATGATTATTGAAGCCCAGGCCGAGCACAGTGTCCAAAGGAACAAAAAAGGAAAGCCATGTACGAGGGTCATCTGGTTCTGGCAGACCCTCATGAATGGTTTCAAATACGTCTTCTCCCTGAAGCCTCATCAGTATTTAACACATCAACTGCCACGTGAATTGTATTTAACTCACGCCGGTTTTGAGCCCAGGGCCTCATGAAGCACGTGTAACTCACACTTCTCTTCACCTTGGGAGCTGCAAGAACTGTTTTTCAAATTGCATATAACTTATGCACAGAAAACAATAAAAAATAACAAATTTTTCATTAAATTAGAAAGGATTGTTTTGTTTTTGAAGTTTTTATTCTGTTTTCATAATAAAACACCATGGCCCCAAAGAAAAAAATTTTTTTTCTAGTGTGGCAGTTGAAAGTAATATTATTTTCTCCACTTTATAGTAGAGATAACTGAGTCTCAGGGAGGAGAATGCCTTATAATCATGCAGCTGGTGAGTGGCTGAGCTGGACTAGAACCTCATTTTGTCTCCGTTTGGTTTTACCGCACCACTGCCCACGACTTTTTTGTTTCCAGCTCAGGCGGAAAGGGCCTCCGACACCCTGGCCTGGCCTTGACAACACCGCAGATGCCCCAGAGGCGTGTGGTTTGTGTGGGCTGTTTTCCCACTGGGGTTATGCCAGTCCTGTGAGGAGAAACTGGACAGGCCTGGACCCCCACTGAGCCCCTCTTTCTTCAAGGTCAAGTTTATTGATCCAGACTCTTTCACGAACTGTCTGCTGGTGTTCAGTGCCACCACACTCAATTGCCATCTCTTCTCGAAGGCTTCCTTCACTTCTCCCAAGCCTGATCCAGGACTCTGTCAAAGCACTAATCTTGATGGAGTGCTCAGCCCTGTAGAAGCCACTTCTCTGAAGACTGGACCCTTCTCCCTGACATGGAGAGTCTCAACGACCACGTCTCATTGGTCCAAGAGTAAACGTAAGACCTAATCTGGGCTCATCGGAATGTCTCTCCTGGCACTGGGGACATTTTTCCTACAAAGTAGGCAGGGAGGCTGAGGGTACTTGCTAATGAGGCTGTGTTGATAGTCACGCTCCAGACAAAATGGCCATGGGCAGCCTTGGTCAAGGTCCCCTGTTTTCCTTCCTCCCAAAGCCTTGTTGTTCCCTGACGTCCTCAACATACATCTGATACCTCTCCCTTTTGTTTAAGATGGCTAGAGCAGATTTCCATCATCTGCAGCCAAACCAAAAACGCTCTATTTTACTAGCTTGTTCTCCTCCTTATCTTCCCACTTGACCAAACTCCTCAAACACTGTACCTTTGCCCTACATGCATGGCTCAGAGGAAGTGCTCACTGGGGATGAGTGGATAAACGGCTGATGGCCTCTTTCTCCACTTTTTCCTCCCAGGCATCTTCATGCTCGTGCATCCTTTTCTTCATATATTTTTTCTCAAGGCATGTTATTAAGCAACTATTCTGCTCCAAGATCTTGTGAGAATAATAAAGAATAAAGTATGTATCATGGAGAGTCCTGGCCTTGGAGCCTACTTGACTAGAGAAGGTATGACGTCAAACGCAATAATACCTGCCGTTTATTGAATGCCTATTGCATGCTATGCAAAGCACTTTTATACACCATCTAATTAAAATCCTGTAGCAACCTTGGAAAAAAGTGTTATTATACCTGCTTTACAGGGAGGAAAACTGAGCCTCAGAGTTTAAGTGACTTGCTCCGTGTCATACAGGTAGTAAGTGATGGGGTCAAGATTGGGCCCAAGCTCTATTTCCAGAGCCCTTTGTGTCTCTGTGCTGCCTCATCCAATCACAATGCTAAAAGGCTTAGACAGGAGCAACAGCTATAGGGCTGGGCTAGTTGAGGATTTTAGAGAAGGTCGTAGCCTGGGCAGACAGTTCTCTGGGTCAAATGATGGAAGCATTGATGGAGTTAGAAATAGGAAGGCAGTCGCAACCTGATCAGAGAGATGGTCAGCAGACAGGGAAAGGGCGCTGTTTCTGGGTCCCTGGCACTGTCTGCTGAACAACTAGCTCTCTAAGGGTTAGCCAGGGTATGGGCCCCAAACGTCCCTTACTCCCATTTTTTATCTCCCCTTCTATTGTTAAAAAATGATGCCAAGTGACAAGCAGGGAGGGGGCTCCTTTTCAGGCACCAGAGGGGAGTCTGGGCATCAACATCTCAGGACCAGCACAAAGTACAAAGCAGCCTCAAGTTCTCGTAAGTCTGGCCAGGCCAACCCTAGAAGCCAGTGGGAAGCCTTCAGATAGAGCTTGTGTTTATTCTGGAGCTAACCTATTTTTGTATTAGTTGCTTTCTTCTGACAGAAATCCAACTGAAAATGGCTTAAACAAACAAGCAAATTTTAAAAATAAATGAATAAATTTGGCTCTTGTAACAGAAAGGCCAGAAACAGGGATGTTTCGGGAAGTGGCGGTTCCAGATGCTCCGTGTTCCCAGGAGCCTGGTTGTCTCCCCGACACTGTTCGCTTTCCTTTGTGCTGGTGTTGGCTTCCTTCTACCCTCACAGGTAGCCAGACAGCCCCCTAGCACCTCCAAGTTTGTCTAGAAGCTTGAAGATGCCACATGAAAAAAGTGCCTCTTTCTAAATAATCCTAGCACCATTCCCGGATTGATGCTATTGGCTGTGATTGGTCAGACTTGTGGTGTGTGTTCATCTGAAATTCAATTACTTAAGGCATCTGGGGTTCTTGTAGACCAGGACTGGGGTGTGAACCCATTCTTGGAGCTACAGTTGGGGTAAACCCCCTGTGTGACCACATGAAGTAATAGAGAGGAAGGAATATTTTCTAGTTTCTCAAAAGAGTATCAAGGTATTTCTACCAGGAGAAGGAGGGAGAGGTTATGGGAAGGCAAAATAATGGGGCTGAATCACTTTGGAAAATATCAATTCACTCATTGCTTTACAGAGTATGCACTATGTAGAAGAGAGTGTGCTGGGAATGCAAAACCAAGAGATTTTAATGTCTGTCATGAAAAACAGCAGCAAATACTTCTATTGTCCTCTGTAATTTAAAAGGCGCTTCACCTTCATTACCTCATTTAATCTGTATATTAACTCTGCATGGCGTTGACAGCCCTACTTTACAGATGAGAAGACTGAAGTTCAGAAAGGTAACGTCATGAGTCCAAGTCTTCCTCGTGTGATAGAGTGGATTATTGTGTCCATATCTGCCACTCTTCCCTGTAGCAGGATTATGGATCCATGCCCTGTGTCATGGGATTTTGCAGGCCTCTTTGCACTGGCAGGAAGAATGGATGTGATGTGCACCACATCCTAGGAGAGGCTTAAAATGTGCTTGCAAGTGTTGCTTGGCCTGTGGAGCTCCTGTGCTCTGCCCTGAGAAGAGCATTCTCCAGGAAGCAGTGGTCCACAGAAAGTTCTCAGTAAGGAGTGAGTCCTTTGGCCTGGCTCCCAAATGGAAGAAATACGCAGAAGAGGCTGGAACCCAACCTACTGCTGGGAGCCAAGTCCAACTGAGCTCAGAAGAACCACAGCCAACTCATAGATAGGAGGGGAAAAAGATAATACTTGTAAGCCACTGAGATTTAAGGGGTGTTTGTTACGCAGTAGATACTAATGCATGTAACAAATAAGTTATAAATCCAGGATTTAGAGGATGATCTGATATGGCAGGC
Source organism: Varecia variegata (assembly GCA_028533085.1). Lineage (NCBI taxonomy): Eukaryota > Metazoa > Chordata > Mammalia > Primates > Lemuridae > Varecia > Varecia variegata. Next base: position 135,994,820 of record CM052436.1, on the reverse strand, counting down.
AGAGCATGGAGAAAGAGCTTTGATGCCACCAGGTAAAAATTTAGACCTCACCCTGAGGATAGTTAGAACTACTGAAGGGAATGCCCAAGTTAGGCGTATGTGTTAGCACGCTAGGTCTAGTTTTTTAGTGGGCAACACTATGAATGGGAGACCCCCAAGGAGGAGGTGGGATCTGAGGTCCATGGGAAAAAATGATAAGTTGATTAAGGATGCAACTATGACAGCTCAGATATGAATGCAGCTTTTTGTCCAGCTATTGCAGTTTCATAGTTACTCAACTCAGTTAAAAATCATTAAATTAAGGGCTAGGTTAATCCATTATGATATCAGCTAAAAATAAATCTGTTGAGTAACCTGTCCAACTGGCAACAGCAGATTATTTCATTCATTATCTCCTTTCTGATTAGAATTCATTTGGTTGTAATTAGTGAACATTATTCAGTATCATGTTTTACACATGCAGGACGTACTAGTTCCAGTTTCTGACAAAGTGCTCATGAAACACAGGCACTTTATTTACGCTAATTTGTATGCAGCAAAACTGTCTTTCACATATAGGGGACTTTGGACTTGGGAACATTAGAAGCCGGCACTGGAATATACATTGTATATATTTTAAAGATAGGCATTTTTTTTTTTTTTTTTTTTGAGACAGAGTCTCACTCTGTTGCCCGGGCTAGAGTGAGTGCTGTGGCATCAGCCTAGCTCACAGCAACCTCAAACTCCTGGGCTTAAGCGATCCTTCTGCCTCAGCCTCCCAAGTAGCTGGGACTACAGGCATGCGCCACCATGCCCGGCTAATTTTTTTCTATATATTTTTAGTTGGCCAGATAATTTCTTTCTATTTTTAGTAGAGACGGGGTCTCGCTCTTGCTCAGGCTGGTCTCGAACTCCTGAGCTCAAACGATCCGCCCTCCTCGGCCTCCCAAGTGCTAGGATTACAGGCATGAGCCACAGCGCCCAGCCCATTTTTTTTACTTTTATGAATTTTAGAACCAATGCTACCTTCTGAAAATCAGTGTTTGGGAATGGTCTTTAAATAGGAGGTTCAGACTCCACATATTGTAAGCCCTTTCTCTCTGCCAGCCCTCTACTTTTATCTGGTTATCTCTCTTAACTCATGTGACAATCACACCCACTTTACAGATGAGGAAATTGAGATTTGGGGAAGTAAAGGGACTTGGGGGTAAGAAAGGGAAGCACTAAGAAGAAACGTCAATGTGATAAGCTGCTTGGAAGGGCTACTTGCACAACTCCTTACAAAAAATTATTTTTTAAAAACCCTACTTCTCTGAGCCTCAGTTTTCTCATTTGCCAAAAAGGTGTGAAGAGATCAGTGTCATGGGGTTGCCATAAAGATGCAATATGTGGTGCACACTTGCCCTTCTAGCGTCCTTGAAAGCCCTTTGAAGCCAGAAACCTTCCTGGCCGTGTGCATCTTGAACTCCCAACTCACTCTACTTTTACACAGCTTTATTGAGATGTAATTCACACACCATAAAATGCACACATTTTAAGTTACAACTCCATGATTTTTAGTAAACTTTTAGAAGTGTGCAGTCATCACCACAATCCGGTTTTTGAAACATTTTCATCATTGCAGAAAGATCTTTTATGTCCATTGGTTGTCCAGCCCCACTCTTGCCCCAGCCCCAGGCAAACACTAATCTGCTTTCTGTCTCTATAGATTTTCTGCTTTCCTGGATATTTCATGTAAATGGAGTCATACAATTTGGGGTCTTTTGTGTCTGCTTGTTTCATTTAGCGTGTTTGTGCAGTTCTCTCATAGGCCTTTGTGCAGCTGAATAGCATTCCACTGTATGGACATACCACGCCATCACCAGTGGGTGCCCATTTGGATTCCTTCAAGGTTCATGCTTGTCTCAATCCGTTTTGTGCTAAAATAGAATACCGCAAATTGGATGATCTATACAGATTTCTAACAGAAATTTATTCGTTCCCAGTTCCAGAGGCTGGGAAGCCCAAGGTCAAGGCGCTGGCATCTGTGAGGGCAGAAAGCAGAGGAGCAAGGGGAAATGAGCTCTGTGTCCTCACGCCACAGAAGAGCAGAAAAGAGAAAACTCACTCCCACAAGCCCTTTCTGTAGTGACATTAATCCACTAATGAGGGCAGAGCCCTCATGAGCTAAACACCTCCCAGCGCTGTTACACTGGGATTAAGTCTCAACATGAAACTTCGAGGGAACAAAAACATTCAAACCATAGCAGAACCATCATGAAAAATGCTACTACCAACATTGGCATATATGTCTTTGTATAGACATATGCTTTTATTTCCCCAGCTAGCTTTTCCAGCCTCCCTTGCAGCTAGGGTGCAGGCATATAACTCAGGCTTCACCAGTCGGAGCCCTAGCCATAATTCCTCTGTCAGAGTGATACCATTGCTATCCATAGGGATAAGGTGTGCCACCTTCCAGCAGTCATGTTCTTTTAATAGCCCACATTTATTGAACACAGGCCATGTGCCCAACAATGCACTTTGCCATTTAAATTCTCACAATGACCTGGGGTAGGCACTACTATTTTCCCCATTTTACATATGAACAAACTGTCTCATGGCTGAATTTGGTCCCTGAGCTCAGGTATAATTGCACATTTCCTGTTTTAAAAGCCAGTGTGCTCTTGCTCTAACGATGATCAGCAGTGCAGTGCTTCACTGACATGGGAAGTGGAGCCACAGCAGGCAGAGCATCTGCCAGGTCTTGGAGCACTGACAACCACTGCCATGGGAGGCGTGCTCTGCAGGCCCCAGAGGTCACAGGCATCCATGGTCCTCTGTAATTATCTGGGAGGGCCATCACCATACCACTAAAACACAGGGAAATGGAGGCTCCGAGAGCTGCAGTCACTGGCTCAAGCTCGTGCAGAGAGTGAGTACCAGAAGGCAGGCTCCAACCTCAGTGGGCCACAGGCCAGTTCTGAGTCCCCTCAATCCCTGACTACACCCTTGAAGGTTCAAGGCTCCATGGGTGGTGGTTGAGGAGAGTGAGAGCTGGGTGACAGTGCAGGCTTGTAGGTGGGCTCTAGGAACTATAGAAATCTAGATCAAGTCCCAGCTGCGACCAGTAAGACTTGAGGAAATTTCTTATTCTGAGTTTGTTTCTCATTTTTCAAAATAGTAAAAGAATAATACTCACTGCATGGGGCTACTGTGAAAATTGCTTGCTAGGAAAATTGCTCCAAATTCTACTCCCGACAGCCCATTTCCCGGCATCTTATTCAAAGGTATCTTGTTTTTCAGATGCTGACAAAAGCCCTGGAATGTGCAGATATTTTCACAACTTATTCTGGAAACTGGCAAAAGAAAAATCAGAGATTAATTTGTATCCCTCCAAGTTATCATATATAAATAGCTGCTTTGCTATGAATTAGTTAGAGGCAAACTTTCTGCCTTAAAAATCTAGCACAAAGACTCTATGCTTATTTTGACAAGTACATTTAAGAAAACCCTTCTAGATTCATACATTTATTCTAATCATTTCAGCTTGTTTGTTTTTTTCTTTATGTTTTATAATATATAGATACCAAATTTAGCTACATGCTACAGACCACATTGCTGCAGAAGTCTGATTATATATTAATATGTATCCCTACTGCTGTCCTCTCGCTCAACAGCTCAGAGAATAAGAGACTGTCCGGTAGGAAGATGGGAATGAGAAGGGGCAGGGGTCACGTGGGCTGTGTCCCTGGAGCCTGGCTTGCTCCACAGACCCTCACCCCAGGTCCCCATATGCTGGGCCCCAGTGCTGAGTAAGGTTCCAATTCTCTAGATTAGTAAGGCCAGGCCTCTGCCCTCGAGCAATCACATCTAGTGGAGGAAGAAGGCTGGTAAACAAAAGTTTAATACAGAATGCCGTAAGGCTGATGGAGCTATGACGGGGCATGGAAGACAGAACCACTAAATAGAAATCACAGAAGGTGACAAGGCACCGTGCGCTGCCAGGCTCAGGAAGTAAGAGCAGGGAGCTCCAGGCAAAGGGCACATGCTAAGGCAGGGAGGCTTGATGGTTCATGGCAAGTTTGAGAAAGCAAAGAATCCAAAGTGGTTAGAACGCTGGGTGTGTGCAAGTGTGTGAGTGTGTGTGTGCGTGCACACGTGTGCTTGTATTGATAGAATATGGATTGTAGAAGAGGGAGAGCGTGTATGTTAAGGCCAGGTGGATGGACTGACCAACACAAATAAAGAGTGGTTGACACGCAGAAGGGCAGGTATCAGGCTGCAGGCACTGGGGAGTCATTGACGTTTCTCTCAGGAGAGAGGTAGGGTCTGTTTGGCATTTAGAAAGATCACTTTGGTTGCCATAAGGAGGATGGGTTTCAGTGAAGTTTGGTGATATGAAGTCCAGTTGGGAAACACTGGAGCCAAAACTAGGCCTGGTGGGGGAGACGGAGGGGTGAAAAGGGTGTGGGAGACACATAAGGAGTAGAATTGACAGTCCTTATTTAGTGATTGGGTGTAGAGAAATAGGGAGAGAAAGCACTCAGAGTTGTGTCCGGGTTCCTGGTTCGGCTGGCAAGATGGAGAGTGGGGACAGTCATTGAGCTAGGCAGCCCAGGAGGAGGGAGGTGACTTCTCAGCAGGTGGAGTCTAAGGAGCCTGGGGCCCTGCAGGTGGCCATGCCCAGGCCACAGAGGACAGCTGGCTGGAGGTAGCAGCTAGGTCACAGAAAGATGACAATAGAAGCCTTGGAGAAGACTCCCCATGCCCTGGGAATGGGGTCTGTGGAGGGAGACCATAGGAGGTTTAAGAGGCTCAGGAAGGGCAGCTCTTCTGTCTGTGATTGGTGTGAGGTGCGTCAGGAGCCGCAGGGTGGCAGAATATGCCACCTCAAAGTATGCCATTTTGGCATAAGGATTATTTTGAGCTAAAAGCACTTAAAAAACAGCAGATGCAAGAAGGGTTCTCTGACCTCTCCCTCCCTCCCTGAAAGCAGGAGATGAAACCCCCATGGGAAAGGTGCCCTTCCCATACTGGGAAGAAAAAAACATCCTCATCACCACCAGTGATGGAGAGTCTAGGCCAAGAGAATTCTATGCAAACACCTTGTCAAAATAATTCTTCCTTTCCTTTAGTCCCACCATATATTTTAAATACTTTCCCACAGTTGCCTCTCTTTGTTCCACTGGGTATATAAGCACTTAGGTTTGCCACTTCTTTGGGTCTTCATTTCCTTACGAGGGTTCCCATGTCACCTAAAACTTACGTTTAAAACATGTGTATGCTCTGTTCCTGTTAACCTGTCTTTTTCTACAGAGCCCAGTCAAGAACCTAAGACAGATAGACGAAAAACTTTTCCCTTCCTGCAGAGGCGAGGTCAGGCTGGACCATGACCTTAGGGAAGAAAGAAAATGTCCATGAGCCAGAGCAGGTGTCCCTTGCTGCTTCTCCCTGAGACCCTGCACCGGACATTTCATTGGCAGCTTTTCCCTGCAGGGAAGAAGGTCTCACTCACACCCTGTTTCCATCAAACTGCGTGAGTCTGATCGGCAGTCCGCAGCTCAGTCCCATCCTCATGAAATTCGCTTGCCTGAGAGGAATGAGCTTTTAAATGCATCAAGTCTGGTTCCGCGTTGGCTGCTAACAGAGAAATGCTAGAGGGCAAGGCCCTCTCCTATCGCATGGTTGTGAGTTCCTAGTTCCCTTGGGATGTGTACAGGAACAGTTAACCTTTTCATGTCCGATGGAGCCCTGCGTATGCTGGATGTCTACCAACAGTGACACCAGTGTGAAACACAGTCTGTCACTTATGCAAAAAAAAAGTCTTTAGGTCTCCAGGACAAAGAATAGGGAGAAATCGAAGGACTTCATAGGCAACACATTTTTCTTATGGGAGTATGAGCATGTATTAAGAGTTTTACATAAGCAAAAAAAACCACCAAAACTGTGAATCAGCTAAGTCATTAGGACAACACTGATACTCAGAATATTGATTTCCAAGGTCAATTGTGTTTGAACAGCTTGTTTGATATCAAATCCAGGCCATTCCTAACTCAAGTGCTCAAATGTTTCACCTCTTTATATATAGATTTTTCTGCCTTGGTCAGTTTGGGTTGAATACGTTTATTTTCCTTAACCAGATTCTTATATTCTCTTTTTGCTTCAAATTCATAGGCAGTAGAAAACAAGAAGAAAATGAACAATGAAGAAACTACATAAAGAAGCTGCTTTTGGTGGGGAAAAGATGGGGGGTGCTTGGAACTGGCGGCAAGACACTCCAATTCTAGGACCATTCCTGCCTCTAATCAGCCTCACATCTCTGAACAGCAGCCTGGATTGAGCTGGAATTTCAGCTGGAAGAAGCTCTGGAGCCACCAGATCCAACTGTCCCCTTCAGGAGTAGGAGAGACGGAGGTCCAGAGGGAGGAAACGAGTTTTCCCGGGTTGCCCAGCCAGCAAGTGGCCGAGGCAATACCCACTCCAGGTTCAGACGCTTCCTGGGGAGCAAGATACACCTGCGTAGCCCTCAGGGTTATCACGAACGTCAGCTCATCTATTACACACGCAAGCCTCAAGGGCCCAAAATGTACGCTCTGAAGACACACACACTGGGATCTGAACTTTGGCTGCAGCAAGTACCAGCTGTGTGACCTTGATCTTAACCTTTCTGTGCTTTTATACCCTTCCCTGCACAGGTGAGATAGATGCAGATGGGATAATAACAGGACCTACCATATCATATAGGCAAAATGACAAAATGAAATCCCAGTTACCAAGCACTGAGCACAACAACTGACATGCAGAATGTGCTCAAGGAATAACTGGTATTTTTGTTATTGTCATGCACAGCCCAATTTAATGAATGTTCCCTGAGTGTTTACTGGGGTCCAGGGCATGTTGGGCATAGCTGGGAATTCAGGCAGGGGCAGATTAGGGCCTCCCCAAGATCCTAACGTGGGGAGAAGGGGACGGTGGAGAGAACAGTGCATCGTACTTGCTCCCTCTGAGAGGAAGAGGAAGCAAGACAAGTGGGAGAGCACTTCTAACTGGCAAAATCAAAACGGCTTTCAGGGGACGTGGTGTTTGTGATGGCCTTTGAAGGGTGTGTGGCTTTGGGGCAGGTTACTCGGGTTGGTGGAAAAGTATAATTTCAGGTAGAAGGAACAGCATGAGCAAAGGGGTGGAAGGTAGAAGTGGCCACGTGGGCCATGAGCAGTTCCAGGCTGTGTCGGAGGATGTTCACATAAGTCAGTGCCGCCCTGAGGAGTCTGCAGTGCGACACTTACTGCTCCACCTGCCCTGTACCAGTCCCTCTTCTCTTCTGGTCACCACATGGTTTTCTCTGCAAGGAATCAGTCCTTTCACTCCCAGTGCATGTGGCTCAGCTGGGAGTGACTTTGCCCCCGAGGCACAGTGATTGGCTCAAGGGTGGGAGCATGACCTGTGCTGGGCCAGTGATGATCTTCCCTGGGACTTTGCTGGACTTCTTGGGAAGCAGGCTTTCTTTCCACTGGCGTTCAGCTGCTAGGGTGGAAGCCTGGAGCTGATGACTCCCGTCTTTGCCATCACACAGGAGACCCTGCATGAAAGTATCCCCACCAGAGAGGAGAGCAGAACTGAAAAATGGAGAAGAATTTTGGTGATGTCAGTGGCCATGAGCTCTACTTCTAGAGCTTAGTTATGTGAGGCAGTAAGTTCCTTTTTGTTTTCCTTTTGCTTAAGCCTATTTGTATTCATTGCTATTAAAAGAATTCTGATGAATAAAGTAATAATAACAACAGCAGTTTGTTTCTAGTGAGCATTAATCACATGCCAGGTGGTGTTTTAAGAGACTTATAAGTAATAATTCATCCAAATCTCACAACACAACAGCAGGCACTAATTAAAAACTCTTAGAGGAAAGAAGAACCAATTCTCAAAGAGGGCAGGTAGCCTGCCCAGTACCTCTCAGCTAAGAGGTGGTGGAACCGAGCTCTGGAGTCAGGCATTTTGACCACAGAATCCAGGCTCTTACCCACCCACTGTGCTATACTAACTTAGTGCTGGCACACTGGTTTCCCTTCCCATGGATCCTTCATTCTCTTGCTCCACCCAGCTCAAGATAATTCTCATCTTATTTGTAGCATGTTATTATGACTTTAAATGTGCCCCTGGTTACCACTCTTTCTTTAATAGTCTTAATTCCAATAGGAAAATCCAACAGAACGGAGCTCGATTCTTAGTCTTGAAGTCCGCTGCACTTTTTCTCCCAGGAGATACAGCCTGTCTTTATGGACAGAGGACTCCTGGTGGGCATTCAGAGTGCAGCTCTCCAGACGTGGCTTTACCACAGTGACCCCATTCCCCGGCCCTTGTCCTACCCCAGAGTTCTCTGCTACAACCATGAATGATTCTCCCCCAAGCATGAAAACTCTAAGGACATCAGCCTTAACACAATCTGGAAACTTTAGAAAATATGAGTAAATGGTTGTTTGGCTACAACGGATTCAGTACTTCCTGTGTGCCAGGCATTTTCCTAAGCACTTTCCAGGCATCATCTCTGAATTTGAACCTGTCTGCTTCCAAACTCAGTGCTCCAACTTCATACTGCATTCCAGGGCACAGACATGTCCAGGGAAAGGCATATGCAAGAATAATGACGTGTGCTGTCTTCTTTTAGAAGCTCAAGGGAAATAACTTTGAGTTTTGGACAAAGAAAAGGAATTTGAGATATTGCACTGTGGCTAGGAAATATGCAAAATTTCTTTCTTTGTATTGGTAGGGGCTGACCCATAGTAGGCACTCAAGTTGTGCTAATCTATGTGGGATGGACTTGAGAATATTTCATGTGAATGTCATGGAATGGAATGGAATGGAAAGGAATGGAATGGAATCAAAGCTAATCAGGTCAAATAAAAAATAATAAAGACAGAAAATACATTGTGTTTGAAAGCAACTACGTCTGTTATCGAACCAAGAGCAGTAACTAATGGGAGTAAAATCTTGAAGAAAGGGGAAGAGATAAGTTTATCTCCTGAATATGCCCCAGCTGAAATCTAGTAGAGTGTTTTTAAAAAAACAAGAGCAAAAGTACTTACTCCTCCTTAGTATAGTGGCCACTAAAAAGAAAAGAAAAAGTACAATGTATACTGTTCAGGACATGGTTACACTACAAACTCAGAACTCACCACTGCCCAATATATCTATGTCACAAAACTACACTTCTATCCCTTAAATTTATAAAATTAAAAAAGTTGATATTATCTACAGCAAGAAACATTTTATTTCACAATATAGTACACACAGTCGTGTGTGTGTGTGTGTGTGTGTGTGTGTGTGCGTGTGTGTGGGCACAGGCAGACCTAGCTGCACTGCGCTTCTCTTTATTGCACTTCACAGATGTTGCGTTTTCTGAAGGTTTGTGGCACCCCTGCGTTGAGCAAGTTTATCAGCACCACTTTGCCAACAGCATGTGCTAACTTCATGTCTCTGTGTCACATTTTGACATTTTGGTAATTCTCACAATATTTCAAACTTTTTCATTATTATTGTACCTATTATAGTGACCTGTTATCAGTAATCTTTGATGTCACTATTGTACTTGTTTAGACACCACAAACTGCACCCGTACGACAGCAGACAATCAGTTCGTGCTGTGTGAGTTCTGACTGCTCCACCGACTGGCTGCGTCCCCATCGTCCCCCTCTCCCTGCGTCCCCATCGCCCCCCTACTTCCTGAGAAACAACAATATTGAAATTAGGCCAATCAATCCCCCTAAAATGGCCTCTCTGTGTCCCAGTGAAAGAAAGAGTCTCATCTCTCACTTTAATCAAAAGCTAAACATGATTATGCTTAGTGAGGAACACATACCACAAGCTGAGACAGGCCAAACGCGAGGCCTCTTGTGCCAGACAGTTAGCCAAGCTGCGACTACAAGGGAAAAGTTCTTGAAGGAAATTGAAAGTGCTAATCTATTAATAGTGAACATGGTAAGAAAGTGAAACCGCTTATTGCTGATACGGAGAAAGCTTTAGTGGTCTGGATAGAAGGTCAAACCAGCCACATTTCCTTAAACCAAAGCCTAATCCAGAGCAGGGCCCTAACTCTCTCAATTCTGTGAAGGCCGGGACGGGCGAGGAAGCTGCAGGAGAAAAGGTTGAAGCTAGCAGAGATTGGATCATGAGGTTTAAGGAAAGAAGCCGTCTCCATAACGTAAACATGCAAGGTGCAGCAGAAAATGCTCACGTAGAAGCTGCAGCAAGTTATCCAGAAGATCTCACTAAGACAGTCGGTGAAGGTGGCTACACTGAACAGCTGTTCCATGCAGACAAAAAAACACTGTTCTATGGGAAGAAGATGCCATCTAGGACTTGCATGGCTAGAGAGGAGAAGTCAATGTCTGGCTTCAAAGCTTCAAAAAGACAGGCTGACTCTCTTGTTAGAGGCAAATGCTGCTGTGACTTTCAGTTGAAGCCAGTGTTCACCGACTGTTCTGAAAATCCTAGGGCCATTAAGAATTATGCCAAATCTACTCTGTCTGTGCTCTAGAAGTGAAACAACAAAGCCTGGCTGACAATATGTCTGTTTATATCATGGTTCATTGAATATATTGGAAGCCCACTGTTGAGACTTATTGCTCAGAAAAAAAGATTCCTTTCAAAATATTACTGGTCATTGACAATGCACTTAGTCACCTAAGAGTTCTGATGGAAATTAGTGTTTTCATGACTGCTAACACAACATCCATTCCGTAGCCCATGAATCAAATCAAGGAGCAATTTCAACTTCCAGGTATTATTGTTTAAGAAATGCATTTTATAAGGCTGCATCTGCCTTAGATAGTGATTCCTCTGATGAATCTGAGCAAAGTAAGTTTAAAACCTTCTGGAAAGGATTCACCATGCTAAATGCCATTAAAAACATTCGTGATTCAAGGGAGGAAGTCAAAATATCAAGATTAACAGGAGTTTGGAAGAAATTGATTCCAGCTCTCGTGGATGACTTTGAGGGGCTCAACACTTCAGTGAAGGAAGTGACTGTGGACGTGGTGGCAACAGCAAGAGAACTAGAATTAGAAGTGGAGTCCGAAGATGTGACTGAGTTGCTATAACCTCATGAGAAAACTTTAACGAATGAGCAGTTGCTTCTATGGATGAGCGAAGAAAGTGGTTTTCTGAAATGGAATCCACTTCTGGAGAAGATGTTGTGAACATTGTTGAAATGACAACTAAGTATTTAGAATATTACGTAACTTAGCTGAGAAAGCAGTGGCAGGGTTTGAGAGGATTGACTCCAATTTTAAAAGAACCTGTACTGTGGGTAAAATGCTATCAGACGGTATAGCATGCTACAGAGAAATCTTTTATGGATTTTATGGATTTAAGGAAGGATCAATCAATGTGACAAATTTCATTGTTGTCTTATTTTAAAAAATTTCCGCTATCACCCAACCTTCAGTAACCACCACCCTCATCAGTCAGCAACATCAACAACAAGTTTTTAGCAATTAAGAACTTTTAAAGTAAGGTGTGTACATTGGTTTTCTAGATGTAATACTATTGCATGCTTAATAGACTACAGCATAGTGTAAACATAACTTTTAAATGCACTGGGAAAGCAAAAAAATTCTGTGACTCTCTTTATTGTGTTATTCACTTTATTGTGGTGGTCTGGAACCGAACCCGCAATATCTCCAAGGGACGCCTGCATATGTGTACATGGATATAGGTAAATATGTAGATGTAGCTAAATATAAATAAAAGAGAAGTTTCATGAAATATAATAGTATTGATCCACACTACCCAGAATGCACTATATTTTCCAATCTATTTTATTCTATTCTAGTTTAATCTTCTATTTTTTAATTTTAATTATTTTAGTCCCAAACCTACTAATCTAATTTTACTCCCCTTGAATAGGTTAAACTTACAGTATGGAAAGCCCTTTTCTGCTGGAAAGGGATCTGGGTAGACCTGAGATTGAATCCCAGTTCTGCATGTACTTTCTGTAATTTCATGATCTTTTAGAGTCTCAGTGGCCTCATCTGTAAAACGGGGATAATAACTCCTCTGCCAGACTCCTTGGGAGGAACAGATGGCAGTGCACCTGTAAGGTCCCAGCGTGGTGCTGAGCACACTGAGCAAGTGGTCCTTAAGACGCCCAAGCCACAAGGGCTGCATTTGACCTTGATTCTCCTACAAAAAGAGATGGAAAGGAAGATGGAAAGGGATGGAAGGAAGAGGAGACATTCCCACTCTCATGCCTCTCTGCCTCAATTCCTCTTGCTCCACAGCGGCCAGCCCCGCTGAATTGTGGCCTTTCCAGCACAGGAGCCATCCCCCGTCCATGTCATGGCTGGAGGTTCACGGCCCCCCGGTGTTCCTCAGGCTGCCCTTCTGCTCTGGGATCATTTCAGAGAGCAGCCGTGTCTCAGGTAATCAGTCACCATGAGCCAGGGCCTGTCTGGCTCATGTCAGGGAGCAGGCAACATCCCAAGGAGCAGGAATTATTCAGGATTAAAAAGTTCTGAGCTGCCAGGGAGCAGAAAGGTGAGCCAACAGTGCCAGCTAGAAAATGGTCTGCTAAAACGTTGAACATGAACAGTAGCAACATGGACCTAAGGGGAGATACAAGGCTGTGGACTCTAAAACAGTCTTCTAAGTGTTTTGCCCATTTGTCCATCTGTTAACCCGTCTATCCATCCATCCATTCATTCTTGGACACCGCTCTGTTTTCCAGCCCTGCCCAGGCTCTAGGGAGACCAGATGAATCAGATGCAGCCCTTGCCTTTGAGGAACTCACAGCACAGGGGCACAGGGGGAAGTGAATAATTATATGCATCAAGGGGAATGGCACCACGTCCTGGCTGTTGTGAAAACAACGGCAACGAACATGGGAGTGCAGCCATCTCCTTGGCATCTTGGGCTCAATTCTTTTAGACATGTACCCAGAAGTGGGATTGCTGGATCATGTGGTAGTTCTATTTTTAATTTTTTGAGGAACAGCTGTACTGTTTTCCATAAGTACAATTTTCCATTCCTACCGGCAGTGTACAAGAATTCCAGTTCTCTGCAACCCACATGTCCATCAACAGATTCATGGACAAAGAAAATGTGGTATAAAAACATACATTAGAATATTATTCAGCCTTAAAAAAGAAGGAAATCCTACCATTTGCCACAACATGGATGGATCCTGAAGACAGTGTGCTAAATAAAATATGTTAATCACAGAATGATAAATGCTAGATGATTCTACTTACTTGAGGCATCTAACATAGTCAAAATATAGAAATAAAAAATGGAATGGTGGCTGCCAGGGAAATGGAGAGTTGTTGTTCAATAAGTATAAAGTTACAGTTATACAAGATGAATAAGTCCTAGATATCTGCTGTACAACTTAGTGCCTATAGCTAACAATGTAGTATTGTACACTTGAAAATGTGATAAGAGCAGAGATCTCATGTTAAGTGTTCTTGCCACAATAATAAGTGGATAAATAAATGCAAGCACAGAGAAATTTTTGATATGATGGACACACTTATTGCCTTGATTGTGGTGATGTATTACAGATGTTTGCATATGTCTGAACTCATCGATAATATACATTGAATATGTGCCGTTTTTGTATATCAATTATACCTCAATAACGCAGTATAAAAACCCTGAGAGCATAGAGAAGGAATGACATTATTACATGCCAAAGCTTTCATCATAACAAGACAAGTGATTAAGTATTTTATTCTTGATATTTATAACTACAGAAAATATATTCAACTATGTGTTCTGTATTTTCCAAACTTTCTCACAATGAGAAAGTTATATATCAGGAAAATAAACAATAACTGCAAAAACAAAAAACAAAAAAAAGAGAATGATCACTCACACTTTTTTACATTCTGTACCATTTATCCAAGTGCTAACAATATGTTAGAACTTTTGTATATCCCCAAGTTCTCCTTTTTGCTGCCATTTAACTAACGACTACTTGAATAAATCTTTAATCATTCAGGGTGGGGGGATGAATGACACAGAGATTGCGGGTCTCCCGAGGATACAGTGGAAGACAAGATTACCAGGGAGAAGGAAGCAAAGGGAATTCCAGGCAGAAGGAACAGCAGAGGCGAAGGCTCAGAGGAAAGCCAGTGGGCTGAAAGCAGACTAAGGGAGATGGGGGTTGAAAAGGAGCCAGAGGCAGAGGTAACTCAGGAAAGAGGGGTTGGGCCAGATTACGAAAGAATCTAAAGAGCAGACTAAAGGACGTTAGATTCAATCCTGCAGGCAACAGGGAGCCATCAAAGAGTTTGGAGGAGGGTAGCGACAACCTCACATTTGTAATTTGCAGTGGTAAATGCACTGGACGAAGAGTCTGCAGGTAGGGAGATCATTCTGGATGCTGTCCAGGTAAGAGATATGAGAAACAAGGGGAATTTGGATACTGCTAGATACTTGTCTATATTGAGAAATGAGTGTTAATTTTTAGGTTTTGGATTATTATGCTATGTTTTTTAAAAAGTGAGTCCTTGTCTTTTAGAGTTGCATATATAATATTTATGAATACAATGACATGCTATCTAGGATTTTCTTCAAAATAATCTGGGTGTGGGGGTACAGGAATTTGGGGGAAATCACAGGTGAAACACAATTGGCTCTGAATTGATAATTACTAAGCCTGGGTGGTAGATACACTGAAGTTCATGTCATTATCATGCCACTTTTGTTTATGTTTGAAATCTTCCATAAAAAAATGTTTTCAAGATAATAAAAATGTAATGAAGAGAAGGAAACAATAAAAGTCAGAGCTAATGCAGATAGAGTGCCTATCCTGTTCCAGACGCCTATGATCACTACGTTCACAGACACAACCATCCTAAGACCCAGATATTATTAATACCCCCCTTTAACAGATGAAGAAACTGAGGGTCAGAGTGTATGGACCATACTTAAGGCGACACACGTGCTACATGGTGGAGTGGAGATTCTCACCATCTGGCACCACAACCCCTGCTTTTTCTTATGCTCTAGGTTATAGGGGCGACCCAAGCTCTCACTGCTTCATGAAGCCCTGCTCTAGGAACAGAGATACCTCAGTGAACAAACAAATATATACAGCCAAGAATCCAACTAAATGATACAGTGTGTCAGAAAATGATGGGGAGAGAAATAAAGGAGGAAGGGACACAGAAAGTGTGGTGGCAGGAGATGGACCCAGGGCAGGGCGTCACGTGTGCCATTGAAGGGACGACAGAGAGGGACGCCAAGCTGGGGGAAAGCATTTCTCAGGAGTGAGCATGGACCAGCAGGGGCCAGTGTCCAGGGCAGGGCGAGGGCTGGGGAGGGCAGCGGACGGAGCTGCCACAGCCACAGGGGCTACAACACGCAGGGCTCGGACGCCACTTTCAGGACTTCGGCTTTTATTCTAGTGAGATGAGGCGTCCGGCAGGGTTTTGCGATAGAGACAAGCCGCAGAGCAAAGGGAGCCCCACGGGGCTGGCTGCTGTCTTTGAAGGTCCTGCTGCCACGGGAGGGCTGCCCTGGCGCCTGGGACCGCGGATTCGGGGGGCGCTGCCCCGTTCCCCGGCAGAGAGGCCCACTGCGCCTGACTGTGCTCGCAGACACCGGGGCTCATGCCGGACACCTGCTCTCCTTCCGGGAGTCTGGAGTGGGGTGTGTGCCGGCGGGGAGCCCACGTGACCAGCCCGGTACGAGCCCCGGACCAGGTCTCCAGTGGCCTTCCCTGCTAGGAGACAGTGTTCCGTCATTTGTCGCTGGGGAATTAAGGACGTCCTGTGTGACTCCACTGGGTGAGGACCCGGGGAAGCTTGAGCCTGCTTTCCCCGGACCTCACCCCGAACACTTTGGCCAGTTGTGTTCAGTATCCTTTGCTGGAATAAGTCGTAGCCATGAGTGCAACAAAATGCTGCACCCTGTGAGTCCTACTGGCAAATCACTAACCCCGAGGGTGGTCTTGGGGCCCTTGACAAAGGAGTGATCTAGCTGACACTGACACGTTTGGAAAGATCCCTTGGGCTGCTTTATTGAAGGGGGTGGGGTGAGGCAAGGAGCGCAGGGAGGGGTGTTGCAGCAATACCAGCAAAGCCCGACGACCGTGGCTTAGACCCTGGCCGTGCTGGTGGAGTGGCGGGCGCAGGCGGGACTCTGGAGTTGTGAGTGCTGGGGCGTGGAGGCGGGCAGAGCAAGTCAGCCCTGCGAGAACTGGGACGGCTAGGCTAGCCAGAGGGCTGTCCTCATTCATGTGCTTCGTCCCATTACACTGATCCCTTGGTGCGGTAGAGACTGTGACAGTCACCCCTCACAGTTCCCCTTAGGATGTCTGGCCCATGGTGCCAATGCCACCTTCAAGGCTCTCTTCCTCTCATCTAGTGCCCACGTGCAGGGGTCAGCTGGGGGAGAATGGCCTTCCATGAAGAGACAAGTGCAATTTATTAAGACGTAAGACTTAAGAGCCCTTGAATCCAAGAGTGTGGGATTCTTCTAAAGAAAAGATGTTGAATCAGCCCATTCCTGCTTCCTGACCTCAGCTTTCCCAAGAGTTAAAAGAGGACAGACAGAATTTTTAAAAAGTTTTCAAGGACAAAAAAAAATGCCTGTTTGGTTGAGAATACAGGTCCCGTGGGCTGCTCCTGCCGGGGAGGAGGAAGACATCTCTTTCCATGACTTAGATTACACAAACTTTCTTGAACTCTAAATTTGAAATAGCATATTTCAAGGCAGGTGGGTGGATGGGAGTGGAGGAGGAAAAAGCAAAAAGACAAAAGGAAGCAAGCTGGCTGAGTTCTTGGGAACCTGTGCGCAGAGATTTGAAAGTTGAGGAGTGATATTATGTTAATCTATGTTCTAATTGCTCAGCCATAAACAACACCCACTGGCAGCGTAAATGTCAGGACCAAGACTATTTCTAAATCTGCTTTGAAACAATGTCAGTCACTATGAGGAGCACAAAGAGATTGAGTGCTTTTGTTAGCAGAAAAAAAAATTAAATATATATGACTGAGGGGTATTTGTTACTGAAAGCAGAAGACCTCAGCTAGAACAGGAGTGGGAGGACAGGGCTGTGGCTAGGTGGGACTGTTTGCCGGCTGAGTGCTAGGCAGGGAGGGCGGCTGACTGATGTGTCTATGACACTTGTCACCTACTGCTGAAAGTATCATGGAACAGGTTATTGTGAAGCTTCAGAAGTTTCTGGGTGGCAGGGATGGAGAAAACTGCAGCCTTTCAAACAAAAATTAAGGCTGGTGGAACAACTTTGAATACTGTAGCCCACCAAATCTGTAAAGATGTCCAGAATTGAAGTTAAAAAAACCAAAATAACCAGGTGTTCTTTCTGTTCTAATCACAGGTCGGAAAGACTCAAAGCTTGCTCACAGCTTCTAGGGGAAAGAGCTTGGATTTGGGAAACCAGCAATGTGAAACCTTCTCTTCCATTTTTTTCTAACAGTGTGTCCTCTGGCAGGTGCTCAACCTCTCTGAGCCTCGGTTTCCTTGTCTTTAATAAATGAGGATAATTATACCTGCCTCTTCCAGTGGACAGGAGGAGCAATAAACTAATGTGTCCATGTAAATAGTAGGCACCTAATAAATGCCCCAGTAAGCAACCTGAACCAGGTGGACACTGCCAGATCTCCCTTCGTCTCCTAAAGTGCAGTGGGCCTCCCCAGTTCCCCCAAATCTACGCACGGACCTTTACCGACCCCAAGGACCCTGCTCTCCCTGTGGGTAGCTGAAAACCGACCAGTGTCCCAGATGCTGATGTCAATACCTGAACGGGCAGTGACTCCAAAGCGATGGCTGCTTTTGATTTCGGCTCCTCCTTACCTCAAATAGGGGTGGGTGAGCAGTGAAGCTTTAGTGATTCAGGACATAGATTTTGGCATCAGACAGACCTAATTTTAGTTGTAGGCTTCTCTATTTCTAGCAGGATTACCTTAGGTAAGTCACCCAACCTTTCTGAGACTAGGTTATCTGGATAAATATCGCAAGGGAGGCAGACCTAGCCAACCCTCTGAATATCATTAACTCCACCGTTCCTTCCGGTTTTGGAAACACAGCCACATACATTTATGTAGTAAGTAGAAAGTTGTTTCATCTTTTAAATTTTTCTCCAAGGTAGAAAGAGTTGTTAGAACCTGGACTCGAAAATGAGACCAAGCTTAGACTTTGAAGTGTGTTCTTTTCTCACTTAAACCAGATAGTTTTTGTTGCTGTTGACACATACGGCCAATATTTTAGTTTATTACAGATACCAGTACAATGTTATGCTCTTCAACAGTGGAGACCCTGAGGAGGTTTGGAGACGGAAAATGAATAGAATGCATCTTCTCCAAGCAGGAGAGCTTTCCCTAAATCCCTGAGCCCCGCTCGACTGTGTGTGTGTGCGTGTGTGTGCGTGTGAGAGAGAGAGAGAGAATTATTTATTTGCGGATGTGCACTTAAGGACTGTCAAAATAATGTTCTCTCCTTAGGGTTTTCCCCCTGGTGGGGGTGCTGTTTGGAAGCTACTGGGTTCCATTGGCCTGTTATACCCCGGCTCTCCTGGGCAGGACCTGAGGAGTGCGATCGGATCCTTCCAAGACCCTGTCCGGAACTGCGGGGTAAGCATGCCCTTGCGTGTCCTAAGGACGGTGTGACAGACAGCCCTGGGGGAGACGCAGGCCACCTGCACTGTGTGGAGACAGGACCAGCCCCACGTGCGGAGCAGCTGGGTGAGAAGCAGGAGACGTTACGAAGCTCCGGAGGCGCTGCCGTTCCTGCAGGCTCAGCGTCACAGAGCTTCCCCCAGAGACACAGCGGGGCGGCCACTGAAGGCCTCTGTCTGTGTTCACCTGCTGGGATGCAGTGACAGAGTGCCACAGGCCGAGTGACTTAGGCAATGGAAGTGTATTGGCCACAGCGCTGTGGGCCGGAAGTCTGAGACCACGGCAGGGCTGGTTTCCTCAGAGGCCTCTCTCCTGGGCTGTGGACGGCTGCCTCCTCCCTGTGTCCTCACCTGCTCTTCCCGCTGTACCTGTGTGTGTCCTAGTGTCCTCTTTTCATAAGGACACTAGTCATATTGGATATGACTTCACTTTTTACCTCTTTAAAAAACCCGATGTCCAAACACATTTACATTCTGAGGTGCTGGGGTTAGGACTGCAGCACATGGATCTGGGGGACACTGTTCAGCCTAGAGCACTTACAGAGAGAAAGTCTCTGGTTTGTTTCTTTTGAAGGAACCAGTCATCAGAAGGACGAGAAAGGACGTCCCTGTGGCACATCTGCAGTTGCCTGAGGGTTGGCTGAGGTCACCCGTGACACCTCGACAATAAGAAGAGGTATTGAGTCAGGGAGGTAGGAGCCCTGCCAGCTTAGAGCACTGGACCCTGGGGACACAAAGGTTAGTCCTGAAGGTGGTTCCAGAGTGTGACCTAAAGCAGTGTGACCCAAGGCCGAGAGTGGGTCATGCTGGAGGAGGATGGTCAGGGTCAGAGAGAAAATCAATGTCAGGGCTCAGAGGCAGGTGCGGCACCATCAGGGCACAAGGGCCCAGGAAGCCAGCAGGACAGTGAGGCAAGTGGGGGGAGGCGGAGGGGCAAGGGGAGTTGACGTCTGTTGGGCAGAGCGAAGCAAGGTTGGCCGCTGTCAGCACTCAGGAAGCGCTTGGGCAGCAGTGGAAGTCGGGGAAGAGTCAGGGACAGAGAGAAGCATGGGGAAGAGGGAAAGCCTCGCCATTGCGCTCCCAGTGAGACAGCTGGTGGGGGCAGGCTGGTCTTCTGCCCTTGGCTAGTCTAGCAGGACAGTGTTCCGGGCAGTCTCACCCAGTGTGAACTCCGAGACTGGTAATTCCTCTGCTTGTGTCCTCCTCCTACAATCAACACCACCGCCACCCACCCAGCATGAGAGTAGCTGGTTTGACACACATTGACCCAGAATCACACTAAGAGGATGAACTTTGGGTAGGTGAGAACAAGAAAAAGCCCTGGAAGTCAACCCTACATTGGCCAAATGAGGAAGAATAGTAAGGGTCATGGCAGATACACCTGAGTTCAAATCTCGCTGGCCATATAACATTGAACATGTGTCTCTGAGTCACATTTCCTCATCTGTAAAAATCAGGTGTAATACTGAGCACTGACTTTATGTCAGGAGCCTTTCAAAGCTCTTCTATTATTATTTATTTATTTGGTAGAGATAGGGTCTCACTACATTGCTCAGAGGCTGATCTTGAACTCCTAGCCTCAAGCAATCCTCTCAGCTCAGCTCCCCAAAGCACTGGAATTACAGGTGTGAGCCACCATGCCAGGCCTCTTTCAAAATTCTTATATCAAACAGGAATGCTTTCAGTTGTAGCTAATAGAAATACTAACAAATAGTTGCTTTAAAAATAAAGTCAATTAATTATCTCACCTAACAAAAAGTCTGAAAGTGGGTGGCTCCCACTTTGGCTCAGGGACTTAGTGACTATTTCCCTTCCACCATTCTCAGCATGTTGACTTGTTGCCTCATGGTCACAAGGTGGCTGCTCCTACTCCAGGCGTCATGTCTTCACACCAGCAACCTAAGTAAGAAAGAGAGAGGAACAAAAAGCTCTCTCTTGGGAGACTTTGTCTTTTATTTCTGCCTTAATTCAAACTGAAAGAGTTTGATTTCAGAGATCATGCTCTTAACCACTACAATAAAGGATTACTGTGAGATTTAATTATATCATGCAAAAAAAAAAAGTGGACACATGATAGACATTCAGTAAGTGTTAGTTTCCTTCTTATGAAGGAAGTACAGCAAGATGCCAGGTTCTACAGTACTACTCTCTAGGTGAGAACACGAGCGAGCTACTTCTCTTTCCGTCCTCAGTTCCCTCAACTGTGAAAAGGAAATTGTTGGAGGCAAGCAGTAAGTACTCTGTGAGCACCACTGTTCTCATTATGATTATTTTTTTCTAGCCGTGTCGTCACAGGCTCAGCCTGAGGTGGAGAATTCACCTTTCAGACCGAAGTACTAATCGACTAACACATTCAAGCTGTTTTTCTGCAATATTGCTTTTAGAAATAGTGTTTGGTGAGAATTTCTGCAGTGTGTCAGCAGTGCTTCAATCTCGGAGATGCTAGGGAACGCCAGCAATAATTATCACCTCACTGGGCTCCTACTAGAACTACAGATACTTTAATTAAGTGGATGGGTAATCTGATGCCTCCTTAGAAAATGGGCATTTAGGATGTAAATAGTTTGTTATTCATCATGAGGAAAAACGTTGCTTTATTGGCTCCTGCTTGATAAGTTTGCTACTCAAAAAAGGGTTCCTTTGCACTGGGCTAGTTTACAATATTTATTTTTAAAATTTAACAAATATAATTAGATGGGAAAGAGATGCATAAAACTAGGGTTTAGGGCTTCAGCTTTCATTATTTCTGCCATTAATTTGATCTGAATTTTTAATATTTTATCATTGGAGCAGGAGGGCCTTGTCTGGACGATGTCCGTTTCACTCTATAACGATTCACACATCCATCATTAGCAACTGCCCTGCGACAGCCCTGTGCCAGGCACTGGGGAGACAGAAACTGGGAAACCTGCTCCTTGACTTGGAGGAGCTCGCAGCCTGGCAGAGGACTGACATTGCTGCAAACGACTTCCCACGAAGTTGCTAAGGTTGGCACCAGAAGTGTGCACGCGGGAGAGAAGCAGCTCTGGGGGGAAGGGTAAGTGACTAACCACCCTGCTCAAGGCTGGCCAGTGGGGTGCAGTCAGAAAGGCTTCCCAGAAGAGCTGATGCATGAGCAAGAAAGGGATTTCCAGGGAGAGGAAATGGTACACGAAGGTGTGGAGGCTGGAAATTGCTTTGCAATTTGAGGGAACTGTATTCAGTTGGCGAGAACAAAGTCAGGAGGAGATGTAGCAGGAACTAAGGCTTGCATAGGTGAGCCACATGGCAAAGAGCTTTATTCTACATGCACAGGAGCCAGAGCCTCTCCTGGAGCCAGGGCCAGTCGGAGAGCATTTTCCTGCTGCCCTTTCCTCCCTTCCCTCCTTTCCTTCCCTCCTTCCCTCCCTTCCTTCCCTCCTTTCCTTCCCTCCTTCCCTCCCTCCTTTCCTCCTTCCCTCCTTCCCCCCTTCCTTCCTCCCTTCCTTCCCTCTTTCCCTCCTTCCTTTCCTCCTTCCCTCCTTCCTTCCTTTTCTCTCTCTCTTTTATTTGGATTTTAGGTTTTAGGAAACTGCTTTGGCTAATCGTAGGGTTTTGACATACAGGATTAGCTCCAAGCTGCACAAATGCAGGTAGACGGTGGGAAAGGGTCAGGGTTTCAGTCCTGGCTCTGCTACTAACAAGCGGAGTGACAAGCACAGGCCACTTCACCCTGTCAGCCTCCATTTCCTCACCTGTACAATGGAGCGTGTGGGCTGTGTGATCACTAAGTTCCCCAAAATGCAACAGTGTTGAGCTCTAAACTCTGTAGCTCCAAATTCTTGGGCTGCGACGACAGCACATGTGGGAAACGCTTCCCTCAGAGAACACAGTTTACTCAAACACCAGCAGGGTGACGCGATTCCTGGCAGCCTCTGTGCTCCCCTCGCACACCTGGGAGCCTCTGGCAACTCGGCACTGTGTTGTCTCCCCAGACACAGAGCCAATCCCAGGGCCCATGGATGGGTTGGGTAGATCTTCCTGAACATTCTCCAGGGGGCAAGGAAGAGAGGCAACCCTGGAGAAGGCGGAGGCATAATGCACACTCATCTGGCTATCTCGGGAGAAGAAAGCCCACTCCTCAGGCTGAGACCAAAACTCTGCCTTTTCTAGCTTTTGGATGGAAAACACAATCTTCAGATCCTGCAAAGAGAAAACAGCTATAGGACAATTCGTGCAGACTTTTCATGAGTCACTTAAAGGTAAAAATTGTCAGATGTCCTCAGAAAAGCACTGACAATACCCAGTGAGGAATATGAGGCTAAGGTGCTTTTGTTATTTAAAGTTGATGCCATTGCTTTTTCCCTATAGATTAAAAGACACAGAAAATGGTTGTTGGTATCATACTTCTCGTCCCTGCAAATTTGGTGGGGAATTGGATTTTTGTATTTCCAGTGGTTTTGAACAAGCTGCCTTCACTGTGCACCAAAAATTAACCATGGACAGAGACCTGGGGCAACATGGAGTGCTTTCTCCTGTGCCTATCACAGACCAGAGACAGTGGGGCAGGGCAAGCGGTGACCTAGTGGCACAGCACTCAAAGTCCCTCTTCCTCTCGTCTCACCCCAGATGTGGGAGAAATAGCCAAGCCAGAAAAATAAGAGGAAATAGGACCAGGAAAAAAAAATCCTGTTGGCAGTGTAGCTTTTAAAATACGTCGGTAGGTCCACCCTCTTCTCAAAATATTCCAGATTTCAGAGAACAAATTAGACTCCCCTTTAGTAATCAAGTTGGTTTTTATTTTCTTGCTCACCAAGTTGGCTGCCCCAAGCAAAAAAACAACAGGAGAAATTTCATGCTCAACTCAGGGTGTTCTTTGCATCAGGTTGGGGATGGGAAGCTTTGCTGGCCTTGGCAGCAGCAGGGACTTTGTGACTCTTGTCAGCAGAGAGAAGGTGGACGCCACGGAAGGAACCTGGGCATTGCAGGCAGCAGAGCTGGCTCGAGTCTGGCTCTGGTGTTGGCCTTGTGCCTTTGGTCAAGTTAATGTTGCTGAGGCTCAGTTTCTTCACCTGTAAAACGGTGATTAATAGGCCCATTCTCAAATGTCCAATTCTTGTGTTTTC
This sequence comes from Varecia variegata, assembly GCA_028533085.1. NCBI lineage: Eukaryota > Metazoa > Chordata > Mammalia > Primates > Lemuridae > Varecia > Varecia variegata. The sequence continues at coordinate 135,971,144 of CM052436.1, read as the reverse complement.
ACAGGAGGCAATCAGGAGTTGTTGTGTGAGAAGTGTGAGGGCTTATAGCGGGCAGACCTGGATTTCAGATGAGAAAACCAAGGCTTAATTTGTAATCAGGGCCGCAAAGGACAACCGCTCTCCTGGAGCCTGTCCTGAGGTTAGTTACCCTCATTTTCCTTTTCGCCTCGCCCACTCCCCTCCCTCCCTCCTCCCTCCCTTCCTTCGTTCCACTTTCCACAATCAGGGTCTCACTTATTCTCCGTGTGGTCTCAGATGAGCAGAGGACAAGAGGTCTTAGTCTATCTGACTCCCAAGGCAGAAAGTCACAGATGCTTTGTTTTGATTTTGCTTTTATTATATAATTGTTTATCTGCACATTCGTTTTCTTTTCACATTCCTGCAGCTTCTCTGAGTGTGATTATTCAAGTCAAAAACAGTTGGAGATAGCAGGCTAAGAATACAGGAAGCTTCCTGGTATTCAAAATCTGACGTGTGTGTGTGTGTGTGTGTGTGTGTGTGTGTGTGTGTGTTGTGGTTTCCACAGAGCTGCATAGTGACAATGAAATGCTGCTCACACCTGCCTGAGAAGCTGTACGCATAACGGTCAAGCGTTTAAGTTTTCTGAAAGAACCAAAGGCCTGGGTTCCAATGCCTGTTCTCCCATGTGCTGGTGGGTAAGTGGTGTCATTGTCCTGCATCTCAGTTCACACGTCTATAAAATAGCACTGGTGACACGGCCGACATCGCTGGCTTACTGTGAGGCTTAGTTGGGGCTGTGGGTGACGAGTATCATCCTCATCTTCTGTCTCCACCCTGGTCCTCCCAGCCCCACATGACGTGCTGTTGTTTGGGGTCTGTGCAAGTCATCGCGGGGGGTGTGGGGGGGGTCCTGCTTGCAGGGGCGGGAACTGTCTGGGTGGTTCTGAGGCTGGTACTGGGTGACTGATGGCCGCAGCCCAGGATAACGCCAGAATTAGAGCCCAAACAACCGCCCACTTGCAGGGACCGAGCAAACCGCAGAAGCTGCTGGCGAGTCGAACGGAGAAGGCAGCACAAGTGCAAGGACAGGAGAGCCAGGAGCTGTGCCAGAAAGTCCCCGCAGCTGTGACTCAGGAACGGCTGTCCTCGACCTTTGTAGGCAGCATCCCACCTGGACTAGCTAGCCCTTCTTCCTAAGCAATCTGCTTTTTAACCATTCTTGAAAAGCCAAAGACCTTATGTGGTTTGGTGAATGAGACAAGAAAGATGGTAATTTGCTGATGTTTATTGTGCCATCCATTATTCTATAAAATCCTCCACAAGTCCTAAGAAGTAGATGTTAGTTCCCTATTTCACAAACAAGAGAACTGAGGGTCAGAAAGGTGAGGCCACCTGCTTGATGTCACACAGCTGAGATGTGAATTTGTGTCTTTGTCGGCAAAGCCCAGGTTTCCCTGCGTACCCACACTGTACGCAGGGTGGGGTCAGCAGCGCTGGAAGGTGCCCTGCTCTGCGGAGGAGGGCTAGCCAAGGCCACTGGGAAGTAGTCCTCCACGACTCGGCTGTTCAGGGCACATTCTTACGTTTTCAAGCTCCGTTGTAGGCTGCTTTGCAATCCCTAGCAGAGCAGCTGTACCCACTCACTCGATGTTGATTAGAGAAGGATTTATAGTTATTGCTGACATCTACTGAAGGCTTACTGTAAGCCTCTGTCCAAGCATGTTTTATGTCATGTCCCATTTAAGCCTCACAGTGACCCTAAGAGTTAGGTATTGCTGTTAGCACCGTTTTGCAGACAAAGGAGCAGAGGCAGGGAGAGGTGAAAGCTTGCCCAGGACAACACAACTCAGAAGCGGCAGAGCTGGGCTTCGAGCCCAGATGGCTGGTGTGGCTGTGGAGTGTCTGTTCCCCATCCCGCTGTCATGGGGGCTTCTCCTACTTGGAGAGATGATGGACAGACACACGGACATCAAGCCAAGGCAAGGGTGTCTCAGGCTCCCCAGGACCCATGCCGGGCTCTTCACCTTTTGTGTCTGCGTACCTTGCTACAAGGTATGGGCTTAGTGACATGAGGAAACTGAGGCTCAGAAAGCTGAGGTGACTTGGAGAGTCATGCAGCTGCAGGGCTGAAGCTTGAAGCAAAACTGTCTCCAAAGCCCCAGGTCCTTCCAAGCCCGCAGGGCACCCCTCCGAGGTCAGGAGGGAGAAACACACACGGCCGGTGCGAGGGGGCTACTGTGCTGGACAATTTGCTGGTGGCAAAAGCCTAGAGTCAGGGGCCACCTCCTGACCCCCACCCAACGCCCCCAAAATTGGCAGGCTTTGCACATTGCGAGTTTTCATTTTCAGTGATGCTCCTGACAGCTTTTGTGAGATGATTGCAGGGTAGAAGACTGTAACCTTTAAAGGTTTGGTAAAATCTCTGCGAGCGGGAGGTCTGTCATCCTCCCGGAGCACGTTGGCAGCAGCTGCTTATCCATGTTTCTTTACACACCCTGGTGCCTGAGCTCCTGGGCGAGGAAGCCCGAGTCAGACAGTGGCAGGCGCGGAGGGATTACGACGTAAGATTGCAGCACTCGGGCTTTGGGGGATGTCAGGGAGGAGGAGAGGCGGAGGTCAAGGGTGCACCCCAGGTTTGGGGCTGCTGAGTGGGTGGGACTGGAAATGAGGAGGGGCTGGGGTGGGGCAGAACCAAGAAGGCAGTTCTCCATCCACACTGGAGCTCTTCACTGAAACTTCAAAACGAAATTTCTACCCTGCCACCTCAGAGCCTCCGAGGCCGCAACTGCGGTCCCTGTGGCCGTGGCCAGGCCTGCAGAGAAGCCAGCATTCCGGACAGAGGCGCTTCCTCTTGTGTCCCTGGAGATCTGACTCAGGACCCTGATTTGTCTTCCTGCTTTCTGCCTCTGTCCCCCTTTTCTCCAGTCTCAGGGGACTCCAGGGACATTTAAGCTGGCGCTTCCCTCTCCAACTCCTTCCTCGGACATTTCTCCTTTTCTCTTGTTTGTGCACACTGGCCTGGGCCTCACGCACACCCTTGGGGACGCGAGCCTTGGGGACCCAAAGCCCTACCACGCTGTCCCTGCTTTAAGATCCTCACAGCCCAGGCAGAAGCCTGGAGGGGCAGGTGACTCCAGGTGCAGGACGAGGACTGAAGGATAGAAGGGAAGCGAGGCAGTGGGCAGCAGGCGTGGGGAGGCGGGCACGGGCAGCCGGAAGTGAGCACAGGAGTGAGCAGGGCGCTCTGGGCACGGAGGTGCGGGGGAAGCCGCGTGTCTGGGCGTGGGCAAGGGATGCCATGCTGCAGGGTGAAAGGGGATGGGAAAGAAAAGTGGTCAGGAGATCGTACGGGGCCTTGACCGCTGTTCGGAAAAGTTTTAGCACTTCCCGAGAGTCAGTCTTTCCCAGAGCACGTGCAGTCTGGGAGCACGCACGTCAGAGTCAGCTCGCAGCACTTGCTAAAAAGGCAGATCCCACTCTCAGACCCAAAGAATCAAAATCTCAGAAGTTGAAGCCCAGGAATCAGCATTTTTAAAGTGCCCACATAAGTGTTTTGTATCCCACAGGCGACGGGGAGCCACGGAAGGTTTTAAGCTGCAGAGTGACGAGGTTAGCTCTGCATTTCAGACAGATGCCTCTGGAGGGGCAGAGAGTGGCATGATAGGAGACTGTCACTAAGCCAGTCCCTGTGCACTGAAAGAAGAGCAGAGGTCAACAGCCCAGGCAGGCAGGAGCTTCTCTTCACAGCTCTCCGAGCCAAAGGCCACTGAGAATGTCCCAGAAGACAGGTGCTTCTAGCACCTATCTAGCCTCGGCACAATTGAGCCCCACAGAGGCTAACCCCAGGCCAGACAAGCAGGGCTGCCACAGTGGACAGCCCCTGCCCAGCAACAGTGGTGCTGTTTCCGTAGCCTGGAAGTGGAGGGTACCCCTTGCAGCTGTGCGAGGCCTCAGCCCTGCACACAGACCGTCCTGACATTAATGCAGAAGAGAAAACCTCAGGGAGCAGGGCTTGAAGGCAGGTGATAGGTCTCCCTCATCCCCGTCCCAACAGAGAAGAAGCTGCACAGCCCCTGGCTGCTCTGGAACACAGACTTTTTCTGCAGAGATTTCTGGACAACCTGGCCCCTGGGCTGTGGTTTCCCACCTGGTCTGTGAGCTACCTGCATTGTGCAGTGGCGATTGCCTGGTCTGCAGTGGAATGCCCCAGTAGGAAAACCCAGAGGGCCTTCGCTCCAACCCAGCCAGTCCTATTCTCATATGACTTATATATTCGACAACTGTGTGGCATTTCATTTGTGCGTAGTGTCCTGTGGCTAAAGGCATCATGAGGGTTTGTAAACAGTTGCTCTGGTTAACTGCCTTACAACTTGGGAGCTTAAAGCTGTATTATTCTCTCTCATGGCTCTGTGGGTTGACTGGGCACAGCTGGCTGGTTTTTGCTCGGGGTCTGTCATGCAGTTGCAGTCAGCCGTGGCTGGGTCATCTGAAGGCTGCCAGTCATCCGAAGTTTGCTCACTCACAGGGCTGGAGCCTCTGCTGTGGCAACTGGAACAGCTTCAATTGGTCAAGGACTTCTCTCTCTGCATGCAGCCTCTCCACATGGCCAGCGTGAGGGCTTGCGTACGCTATGGCAACCTCAAGGTAGTCGGATTTATTACACAATGCAAGTGTTCCCAGAGACCCAGATGGAAATTCCGAGGCTACTTACGACCTACCATTGGAGGTTACTCTGTGTCAGTTTCCACTGGCCAGAAGCAAGTTGCAAAACTAGACTAGATTCAAAGGACAAGGACCACACCAGGGCACGAATGCTCAGGGTCATGGCTCATTGGAGAGGAGCTACCACACCTGTACCCAGAGGCTTTGGTTAATGTGGGACTTAACGAATATTTAAGAAGAAAGATTTGTTGGAATGGTGCTGTATCAGAACCTCAGACCGCATGCTATAAGATCCAAAAGCAAAATTATCCCTGCCCAAAGGTGTAAATAACACCCAATGTGTTTCCATTCTTCCTCACCAGAAATTGCCAAATGGGACAAAGAAAATTACCTCTGTTCTACACAGACCAGATTCTTCCTCTCTTTTCCTTTCCCCAGGTTCAGAATCCTGCTTTTACAGCTGTTTCTACATACTGTCAGCGCTGAAAGAAAATGCAAGAAGTTCAGAATGGTGTTAAGAAGGAAAGTCTGCCCGTTCTCTCAGCTCTCCTTTTTAACCCTCCCCAGGTAACCACTGTGAATAGTACGTGGTATGTCCTCCAAGAAACGTGCTGTGTACTCACGAGCATAAAAGAATTCTTCTGAATGCAAGTAAGCTCATGTTCTACATAAAATACTTGAACTTGTATGTGCATGTGTTAGCATGTGTGTGCACGTGTGTGCATGTGTATGTGTGTGTTTAAAATATATACCGGGCGCTGTGCATGTGGGCTCACAGAAGGAGGCCTCATTCTTTCTCGCCGGCTACACAGAGCCCCAGGGTGCGGACGCACCAGCATGCTGTTTTCAACCAGTCGTCTTCGATGGGTATTTAGGTGGTTTCCGGTTTTTGCCTTTACAGACATGACTTCCCTCTGCTTTGTGTTCCAAGCTTTTTGTTTTCCTTTTTTCCTTATTTGTTCCTATGCCAGTCTGTGCCAAGATGCTTACTTTCTTGCTTCAGAGTTACAGTTACTTGTTGCAGAGTTAATTGTTAATTGTAGAATATTTTCTGTGTCTGCATCTACAATTGCTTTAAGTTTCCTTGTTCCCTTTAAGGACGGAGCCTTTAGCAGCAAAGTTACTGAGGAGATTTGTGCCCATGGTGATGGTCTAGACGCCTTCTGTTTGTTACAGATTTCCCGGAATCGGCCCGTGCAGTCCAGCGTGTTCAGCTCCACCTGTCAGCTCCCCTTGGGTTGTCCCAGCCTGTCCCCTTTTACAGCAGAAGATTTTAGAATACAGTGAAAAATGCTCAGACTTTGAAGTCGAACAGAAATGGGAGCCAATCTTGGCTTTGCCTTTGGTGAGTGCCCACAGCGGGATCACTTACCCCTCTGAGCCTCAGTTTCCTCATCTATAAAATAGGCCTAAACATAGCTCCTAACTCCAAAGATAAAGGGTCGTGGTGTATTCGTATATTCCTACATATAAAGAGTTCACCAGGTGTCCAGGTGTCCAGAAGTTTGCTCCACACAATGGCCTCATAGTCATTGATGGGGCAGACCCTCTGATTTCGGTAAGAAAAGTAAGTTGAAGATCTAAAAACAGATTCTCTCCCCCCAGGCCCAGTGGGTTTCATCTCTGCTGGGGCCCAGTTCATTCTCTCTGACCTTTAGGAGCCCATCCGGCTGCAAGTATTTGCTGGCCTTCTTCTTGGAGAGACAGCAGGCATACCACTTAAAAGCTTAGCTCCAAACCAGAATTCTCACAGGAAGCTGCGTGGAAATGTAAAAATATTCAACCATTTAAAAAAAACCAGTCTGGTAGTTTCTTGTAAAACTAAACATAAATCTTCCCTTTGAACCAGCAATTCCATTCCTAAGTTTTAACCCAAAAGAAAGGAAGCCTACTTCCATAGAAAAACTATGAATTGAGCATGAATGTTCATAGCAATCCTACTCAAAACGGCCAAAAGCAGGGTGAAGGGAAACAACCCCATGTCCACTGACAAGAGAATGAATAAACCAGCTGTGATAAATTCCTGCAATGGATCCCGCTTAGCAATGTCAAGGAATAAATCAAAAAAACATCATGCTGAACTTAGGAAGCCAGACACAAAGGATACGTACTGTACAATTCCATTTATATAAAGTTTTAGAGGAGGAAAAGCATATTTATGATTAAAAGAAAAAAGTCCCAATGGTGGTTTCCTGCAGGTGTGAGGGAACATTCTGGAGTGATGGCAATGTCTCATATCTTCACAGGGCCTGGTTACACAAGTATACATATTTGTTGAATTTCATCGAATGGTACAATTAAGATTTGTGCGTTTCTATTTATGGAAATTTTATCTCAAAAAAAGAACCATAAATGAATTTTAAACTCTAATTAATGATATCCATGCTGAAGTGTTTAAGGTGAAGCGTCCTGATGTCTGAAACTTACTTTGAAATGGATTCAAAATAAGACGGGCTGATGGATGGGGAGATGGGTAGTTATGTGGTAAAATAAAGATACCAAAAGGCTAAAAATGGCAGAATCTAGTGGGTAGGCACATGGGTGTCCATTGAAGCATTTTTTTTCAAACTTTCTGTATGCTTGAATTTTTTCCTAACAAAATCTTGGGGAGAGAAAGCATTCAGAACTTCACTGCTTGGGTTTGAATCCTAGCTCCACTCCCCTGCTTAGCTCTGTGACCTGGTCTCTCTATGCTATACCTATATATCCTCATCTGCAAATTGGGGATAAAACACTGGGCTCCTCTGAGGGAGCTAGTACATGGGAAGCACTTGGAACAGTCGCTGGCACAAACACCCAGGAAATGCTTCCTGTGGCCGGAAAAAAGTCTGATGCGTTGATCGCACACCTCTGCAAGGGCTCTTTCTGTATAGTCCTTCTCAACATTTACCTCAGGAGGCAGTGTTGGAGATGAAAGTGCTGGGTAAGTTGTTATTGTCCTTGAGGCTCAATTTCTTCAACTCAAAAATGGGAATGACTAAACAGCTCTCGGCTGTGAAGGGAATTCAACCAAATAGCATAAATAAAAGCAACTGAGGTGGGGTTCAATAAATGTTCATTGCATGCCTTTCTGAACCTAACGTCCCTCTCTGTTGACACAGCTGGGGGGAATCAATCGAGTCGTGGCCTCACATAGGGCCCTCTGCCCTGCAGACACACTCGGACACAGGACTCCAGCTGCATAGCCTGGCCCCTGGGGCACCTAATGATGGGGTATCTGGGAGAGCGCTGGCAGGAAGAGAGCATCTTCACCCCAGAGCACTCAGGGTAACTTCTTTGCAACTCCTCCGAGGGATGTCCCCTCAGCCTTCGGAGCCCTGCTGGCAGGCCATTTAGCCACGAGGCTGTAGGGGACAAGATCGATCCTGCAGTAGCTGCCGGGGCATTATGCAGACCTATGCAGGACACGCGTTATGCAGCCTCCCCACCCCGAGACGGGCAGGCCTTTCTGGGAGGACGTGCCCTGGTGAGTTAATGGACCAGAAGAGGCCGTGCACGGTGTCAGCAGCATTTCTCCAGCATGGTTTTATTGTAAAATGATCAGAGAGAACTGATTTTGCCTTATGACTGCCTTCCAGAATCAACTGGAAGACACCCACCAGGATTTCATGAAAAAATGGTAATTTAAACAAAAAGTTCAAACTGATTTGCAGGGCTTCCTAAAGCCTGTTATTTCATGATTTCCAGGTTTTTAAGTACTTTTCTAATGGGCACCTTGACTTCCTACAGAGATGGCCTCAAAAAAAACAAAACAAAATGTACCCCATGGTCTGGCTTCCTTGGCTTTTTGGAAAGCAATTTCTCATCCTCAGTCTTAAAATCCATCTGGATTTTAAGAGAATTTTAATGCATGCATTGCTGATGTGCTTCTTTCTGACAAAAATGCTATTTTGTAAGAGAAATTTGCAAAACCCCCCAGAGTCTCTTTAGAGATGTTTTAAAAGTGCTTTGAAGCTGTAGGAGTTGAAGGGCCTCTCTGTGCTCTGTGTGTATGATTTTTACCTTCCTCTTGGCAACACTTAAATGGAATTTAAATCCCAAATGTCATGAGCTATCCACAGAGCTTAAACTAGTTAGGGGAAGGTTCTGGAAGCAAGCAAAACATGTGCATATCCCTCATTAGTGGAGAGATTTAATGGCGGGTTAGGCGGCATGAGGGGCCTGCTCGGTGCCCTTTTCACCCCTCTTTGGCACCGTTCCTGCAACGCAGGTGGCCGCTCACTGCCTTGTCCTCCCGAGCTGGCTCACCCCCTGCCAGTTCCAGGACAAACCCAGCTGCAGCACGAGCTTCCTCCAACACACTGTCACATCCAGACATACTGATATCTCTGTTGTGATGTTTAGCTCAAGATTCCTACCATCCCAGGGCAGGATCGCATTGCATTTCACACAACCTTTGCACACTCACAAGTTCCCATTGCAACGACCTTCCCAAATCTCCCCTTGACCTCAGCTGCCAAGAAACACCCCTCCTCCTCACTATCTTCCCTCATCCCGCTGATGTCAAAGGCAGTCTTGGAGTCAAGAGCGTGGGTTCAAAATTCAGCTTCACAGCTCCCTGACTCATGGCCTTAAACCAATGACTTCACCTTTCTACAGCTGTCTCTTCATCTGCAAAATGCAGATAATAACGGTGCTCACCACAGAGTTGTAGTGAGGATGAAATGAAATCGTTCATGTAGGACCCTTACAGTGTTAGAGTCTGTCCGTGTAGAATGCAGTTAGTCAATAAATAAGTTAATAAAACCACCGACTTAGAGGGCAGCTCTGCAGGCCGTGTACCTAGAGAATGTTCTTTAAAGCATTCCTCTCCCGAGAGGAGCTCTGGGACACACAGCTTTCTCCATCTCAGCTCACATGGACAGCCAAGGATGTGTGTGTATTGGGTGTCTTGGAAATGGGTCCAGCTCGGCTCCTTTCTGAACTCTTCTCCCCACCTCGTTGCAAGGTTGGGGTCCAGGGAGTGGCATTTCCCACGTTGGCTTTCTCTAGGACCCTCAGCACAGGGTACTTAGCCAAGCTGACAGACAGTGGTCAGGCCTGAGAAGTGGCTCTGGGATCCTTCGGGAGGCAAAGTGCTACCCAAGTGCCACTTTGGATGTGAAGTGCATCCTCCAGGGCTGAGTCAGAGAAGGGGCAAAGCCATCGCTTAGCAACAGCTCGCCCTGATCAGAAAAGGGCAGGAGACTGCTGTTGTGACCTTGGGGACTCAGAGTTGGAGAACTACCAGTAGCTACTGATTGAAAAAGACCCTGAAGGCAGAGGTGTCTGTGGATAACAATTTGCTCTCTGTGGTGTGAGGAGCCCAGGCTCTGGAATTAGGCTCAAGATAGGATCTTAGCTTGTCCACAGACTGACTGTGTGACCTGGAGCAAGGGCCTTACCCTCTCCAAATGTGACTCTCTTCACCTTCAACAAAGGCTCCACATCTTACTCTTCAATGTTATTGGAAAGACTAAACGGTTAATGTATATAAAGCACTTAACATGGCGCCAGCACAAAGCAAACACTGAATGGCCAGCAGCTACTGTCAATATTGTCAATATTTAGTATGAGACTCAAAAATTCATTCAGAAGACCTAGAACTGTGTCTCTAACATTTATTAAAATTCTGTTACACTAACGTAAATCTGCAAGGACTCCCCCTCTGGGGAGAAGGCGACATATTCCTTTGCCACTATCATTTAGCCGACTTGCCTGTCCATCTAGCATACACGCACATATGTGAGCTTGTGAACAGAAAAAGCGTGTATATTTAGGTAACATCCACACGTCCAGAGTGCTTCGAGGTTTACACAGATGCACAGGTATAACTGTCATTAATATTAATACAAATAGTAATGATAATAATTGTGCATTACACATTTAAGTGCCAAACATTATGTTATGTAATACACACACACGTTCTTTTATATTCTATCAAAATTCTATCTTTTATATTCTATCAAAAATGTAATGCAATGTGTTATTATGCAGTGTCAGATGTCTGACTCAGTATCATAATTTCCTTTTTACAAATGAAGTAATTGAAGTCAAGATGGATACATGGAGGCTGGGCATGGTGGCACGCACCTGTAATCCCAGCTACTTGGGGTGCCAATTGGGGATTGCTTAAGCCCAGGAGTTTGAGAGCAGCCTGGGCAAAACAGTGAAACCTTGTCTCAAAAAAAAAAAAAAAAAAAAAAAGATGGATAAAGAAGTGAGAGAAGTTACATTAGTGTCAGAACAAAGTTCAAACTCAAGCTTATTCATCACTAAAGCACTCATGCTATTCACCCGTGCTTCTGGCTTGAATGACTAAATGAATGGAGAATGGACAAATGAATGCATAGATGGCGGGATGGTTGAAAAGGTAGACAGAGGGGTGGATAGATAGGTAGATGGACAGGTGGATGAATGAAGGATGAACAGATGGGTGAATAGAAGGACGGGTGGATAGATGAATGGAGAATGGATGGACAGGTAGATGAGTGAATGGATGGGTGATAGGTGGATGGATGAAAGGATGGGTGGATGGGTGACAGGGGGATGGGTGACAGGTGGATGGGTGACAGGCAGATGGGTGAAAGGATGGGTGGATGAGTGACAGGTGGATGGGTGACAGGGGGATGGGTGATAGGTGGATGGGTGACAGGGGGATGGGTAAAAGGATGGGTGGATGTGTGACAGGTGGACGGGTGATAGGTGGATGGGTGACAGGTGAATGGGTGAAAGGATGGGTGGATGGGTGACAGGGGGATGGGTGACAGGTGAATGGATGGGTGACTGGGTGGGTGGCTGGATGGGAAGACCACCGACTGAGACTGGGAACAGGTTTGAGTGATGAAGGTGGTGAGCTCAACTTTGGAAGTGTTGACTTTGCGATCCACTGAATAGAGAGATGATGAGCGTGTCCAAGAGCCAGGAGAACATACGGGCCTAGAAAGCAACAAACAATTTCTGGGCTGAAGGTACAGAATTTCAATATTTAGTTCACCTTCCTAAGCCTCAGTTTCTCTTCCTATTAAAAAAAAAGTAACAATATTTTCTTTCAAGGATTTTTTGGAACGTTACATTCCACTTCAGACTGGGGTTTCTGCTGCTTCCCAGTCGACAGGGCTCAGATAATGAGACAAATGACTTACAGTAATAACTATAGTGACACTTTCTTTCTATTGCATGCAATGCCCTGTATTTGAGCACACTCAAAGTCATGTCGTGTAGCAGATGACTTCATGGACAAGGGAGGCTGAGCAAAGCCAATGAGGGTGCAGGTTTAGTTGAGTTTAATTGGCCCATGTCATCATGCAACTCCATGTGGCTGAGTCCCACTACCCCCGGAAGGTAGGAACATGGGAACTCACTTTGGATCCAAATATTCAGTCTCTTTTGGCACCTACTTAGGCTAGGATTGGGGCCAAATTTGGTTTGGAATTTGGGTTTCCCCGAGAGTTTAAGACATTTCCAGGCAGGAAGTCAACTTGCTTTCATATTGTATCACAACATTTTAACTTTGTCCAAGTGACTGAAGGGTGACTGAGTTGCAGCTTAATCAAACAGAAGAAATGGAGTAAGAACAAAGTCTGTCATCAGATGTTTGAGGATGAGAGGATGTCCTAGGAGGCAAACAGCAAGAAGTTCACCATGAAGTAACCCTTGTGAAAGTCAATGGGAGGGGGAAAGCATTCTTTTTCTGATGAGAGAAAATTCCACAATTAGAAAAGGCCCCTGGAGGAAGGATTCGCTGCATAGTGATGAAGAGATCTGGCTTGACATCTGAAGAACACAAGTTATTTCCAGTTCCTAGTCCTGACTTGGACACTTAGAGGCTCTGTGATCTTGACCAAGTAACCAAGTAACCAGACCCTTGACCTTCAACTTTTCCTCTGTGGAATGGGGAGAATATCCATGGTATTCAGGCCTTTTGGGGTTGCAAGTGACAGAAACCCAGCTCACTGAAGCTTAGGCAAAAGGAATATTTACTGGGCCATTCAAACACCTGGCCCGGCAAAGTCTACTGGATCAAGGACTCTCTTGTCTTCCTCTCATCTATATTTCTCTGCACAACTTGGCTTTTTTGCTCTTAAGATTGACATTCTCTGGGAAGCTGGAGCGGTGGCCACTAGAGCCCTTAGATTCACTTCCTCCCATCTTCACTGGCAGAGAAGAAAGGACTCTGCCCTTAGTTCCCTGGGAACAATTCTGATTAACCTAGTTTGGGCCACATGCCTGTCTCTGAATCAATCACTTCCAGCCATGCCCTGGGGAGGCAAGGTCTTATAGGAAGATGACAGCTCACAGCTCACCTCTGATCACCTGTTAGAGGCTAGTAGGAGGAGTAATCCAGGCTGGCGATATTTGACAAAAGCAACCAAGAAGGCTTGGGGAACACAGTGTGACTGCCCCTGGCAAGGGGACTGGGCAGTGGGTTTGCCAGGGGCAGTCTCAGTTTTTACCTGTTGATTTGGCTTCATTATTCACAGTCCTCCCCTTTAAAGGAGACACAGTTTGGATGTTAGGTCACCCTATCTCTATGACTTCCGACCTCTACTCTGGGCAGCTGTGTTTCAGACATTCCAGACAGAGTGAAGAGAGTGCAGCCTTGGGAGTCAAGTAGATCTGGTGTGAATCCCACCCAGCTCTGCGATATATGTGCTGTGTGATCGTAGAAAAGGTCCTTCAGTCTCCTCACCCTAAAACTCCTTGTCTATGAAACAAGCAGCCTATTCTTCTTGCACAAGAGGGGTGCATGACAGATGGTAGACCCCTGCACAAATAACAGTTGCACACCCCAATGAACGACACTGTCATCAACCTGGTGGCCCACTCAGGTCAGAACCTTACAAGACATCTTAGACCATCTCTTTTGCTTAGTCTCCAACATCCAGTCCATCTACAAGTTATGGCGACTTTGTCTCCAACATCTGTCCTGATGCCGGCAGTCCTTTGGGCTCAGAGAAGAAAGGCTGCTCCAAAGCACGTTAGATCTTTGTTTGAAAGCCGCAGTGGCCTCCTGAAACCGCCCTTCAATAACGGCACAAGGCGAGAACTGTGGTAAAGGCCTAGGTAAAAATAACGGCAATGATTAGTCAGTCACTGTCCCCGTTTGCTTCTCTAAAATTGCCACTCCAGAGCCATGTAGCTGCTGTCCATAAAGATTCTTTTTATTTATTTATTTATTTATTATAGCTTATTATGGGGGTACAACCGTTCCAGTCAAATATATTGCCCATGCCCCCCCTAACCCCCCGAGTCCGAGCTTCAAGAGTGTCCATTCCCCAGACAGTGCACATCGCACCCATCATGTAGGTATACACCCATCCTCTCCCCCACCCCCATCCCCCTGAGTCAAATCCCCAAGCGTGTCCATTCCCCAGACAGTGCACATCGCACCCATCATGTAGATATACACCCATCCCCACCCCCTACCTCTGTTGGATACCCAATTGGTGTCATTCCCAAATGTGCACCC
>CM052436.1:135932472-135951029 GCA_028533085.1 Varecia variegata | reverse complement strand
CCCCACCCCCCACCTCAGTCCGAAACCCAATTGGTGTTATTCCCAAATGTGCACTTAGGTGATAATCAGGGAAACCAATTTGCTGGTGAGTACATGTGGTGCTTATTTTTCCATTCTTGAGATACTTCACTTAATAGAATGGGTTCCAACTCTCTCCAGGAGAACAAAAGGGATTCTATGTCACCATTATTTCTTATTGCTGAGTAATATTCCATGGTATACATATACCACATTTTACTAATCCACTCATGAATTGATGGGCATTTGGGTTGTTTCCACATCTGCAATTGTGAATTGTGCTGCTATAAACATTCGAGTACAGGTGTCTTTTTCATAGAATGACTTTTGTTCTTTTGGGTAGATGCCCAATAATGGGATTGCTGGAATGAATGGTAGGTCTACTTGAATCTGTTTAAGGTATCTCCATAATGCTTTCCACAGGGGTTGGCAGCTTGAAATTATCCTGGTGGGAGTATAGACACCGCAACAACTGTGGCACAGTACAAATCAGGGCTTTTCTTGCTGTTGTATCTGAGAGCCCGTTCACCAGCCTACCATCTTTTTAAACTCTGCTGCCCAACTTGCACTTGGGAGATTTTTTTCTCGATCCCAAGTTGTTCTTCGTTGGGAAAACTTAGGGGAAAAAACAAAAGGTGAAGAGAGTTTTTCTCATCCTGACACACTGATCTTCTCTCGTCATGGCTGAAAGTGTGGGAACTGGTGATGTCACACAAGGCTTAATTGGTCCCCTGCCTCCTGATGGCTGCTGTGCTCCTGAGCTAACGAGAAGTGTGCTATTGCTGGCAAGGGGCCTACTGCTCCTCAGCCCGAGAGGGTATAAACTGGCAGTCACAGCACGTAATTAACCCATGTCCAACAGGCGCTCCGCAGCAAAGCTGGCACATTCACACAGTGTTCAGTATGCAGATTAACAAGCTGCTGCCAGTGCTTACTCACGCCAGCCTCTGGGCTGGACGCTGGAGACTCAGAGGGGAGTCAACAGTCAATGCCAGTCCTTGTCCTTAGGGGCCTCACAGTCTTAGAGAAGAGCCTGACAAAGCAGGAAAGAATCTGGGGACTCTGTAAAAGTGTTAGAATCTCTATGCACAGGTACAGTGGTGGCACCAAGGAGGAGACAGACCCTGTATCTGGATCAAGGAATCAAAGAAGGCATCACTTACACGGAGATGTTGGGATATGCAAGAACTTATGGTTTCCCAAAGAATAAAGACAAAAGGGTATTCCAGACAGAGAAAACACTATGTGCAAAGTCCAGGCGGGGTTCAAGAGCAGGGCGTTTTTGATATCCTGCCAGCAGCTTTACCTCTCTGTAGTTCATAATCCATGTTGGAATAGGGAGGGTGATGAGAGGGGAGAGATGGCCAGAGGCCAATTTACAAAGACCTGGAAGTTTGGGTGTATTTGTTATCTATTGCTGTGTAACAAAACATCCCAGAACTTGATGGCTTAAAACAATATACCACTTATTTTCTCTCATAGTTTCTGTGCATCTAAAATCTAGGTGTGGCTCCACTGGGTGCTTCTGACTCAGGGATTCTCTTGCAATTATATCAGATGTCAGCCAGGGCTACAGTCACCTGAAGGCTTGAATGGGGAGGGGAGTCCACTTTCTCTGTGGGCCTAAAGGACAGTTAAGGTGGATGTTTGGAAGTTTGTTAGGACTGGCAAAAATTTTAAATGTGTATTCTTCCTGACTTTTTCATTTTTTTGTGGGTTTTGATGCTACAGCAATAATAGCACAAACAAGAATATCCATGGCAGCGTTCTTATAACCACCAGAGAGAGAGAGAGAGAGAGATGGAACAAAGTTAATGTCCAAAATGTGTAAAAGTTTAAATACTTTATAATACATCAAGACAATGGAAACTAAGCCTGCATTAAAACAAGTGCACCCAAGAGAAAGGAAAATAAACATCTACACAAAGACCTGCACAGGAAGGTTCAGAGCACAGTTTATAACAATTCAAATGTTTACCAAGTGGTGACTGGAGTAATTAAGATATGGTGCACCCGTGAAATGGGGTGCTATTTAGCAATAAAAAAAATACATGCTAAGGCATGGATGAACCTCAAAAACATTATGCTAAGTGAAAACTTTATGCAAAAGGCCACATACTGTATGATTCTATTTACATGAAATGTCCAGAATAGGCAAATCCGTGGAGACAGAAAGTAGATGAGTGGTCGCCTAGGGCTGAAGAAGAACTACCACAGGTGAGCACGAGTTTTTTTTCAGGGGTGACTGAAATGATCTACCATTGGATTGTGGTGATGGTTGTACAACTCCGTGAATTTTCTACAAATAAGTTGTACACATTTGAATTGTACACTTGAATGAGTGGATTTTATGGTGTGTAAATGATACCTCAATAAAACTGTTCAAAAAAGAAACAGAATGCTGCGGTCTTTGTGTGTTCACCTGGAGAGATGTCTAGGATAGTGGTTACACTAAAAGTAGCCAACTGCACATCAACACACAGAGCAGCATTGCATTTTTTTCTTTACAAACAAAAGGGGAAAAAAAGAAGATATGTTTATATGTATATGTGTTTATATTTGCAACAGCACTGGGAAATTTCAGAGAAAACTTTCACCAAATACAGCTGTGGAGTCCTGGAGAGTTAGTCGGCAGCATGGAAATTGGCTCTGTCCCTAAAACCCGACCTGCAGGTTTCTTCTACTCCCTTGGTAGAATGTTTTATTTCATTAATTGCCTATGACAACTTAAAAAAAAAGGCTATTACTCCCATGCAATTTGTGCTTTTAATTGCTGAGAAGGAAGTCACAGTTTTGGTTCATCTTTTACATTATAATTATATGCAAAAGACCATCCTCAAACATTTTATATATGACCTAGATCATAGGGTTCTCAAAGTTTAGGCTGCACCAGAATGATCAGGATAGCTTTGTAAAATACAGACTGCTGGGACCCCTCCAGAGTTTTTGATTTAGTAAGTCTGGGGCAGGGCCCAATAATTTGCATTCCTGATAAGTTTCTAGGTGAGGCTGTTGCTGTTGCTCTGGGTACCACACTTTGAGAACAGATACTCTAGATAAATTAGAAAGTGTAGCTAAGTGTCAGCCAGACTGGAGTTGTATCTCCAGCTGCACCACGTCACTCGACCTTGGGCAAATTGCTTCACCCACTGAGCCCCAGTTTCCTTGCCTGTACAATAGACGACAGAGATGATGCTCTTGGGCACTAACTGAGATGGACATTTGCCTGGTGCTTGACACTCTGTGGCAAGTCTCGTTCCGTCAGCCCTCCCTGGTGAGCCACAATGCTCACCACAATACCCGCACACTCAACTGGCAGTCATGGTCAGAACACAGAGGTGACATCAGACCCAGGAGTAAACCCCAGTTCGATGACTCACCAAATGCGAGGACTCTGGTGGGCTAATTAGCCTCTTTGAGCTTTATCTTCCTCTTTTTATGAAAAAAAAAAAAAAAAAAAGGAGACCAAAATAATATCAGCATCTAGCTTACAGTGTCTGGGGGATATTATAATATGCCTGGCACATCATAAGCTCTGGGTAAGGGAATATCGACACTGGGGGGAATAAATATCCAAATCTTACATTTTGAAGTTAGAAGCCAACATTTCAGGGGGAAAGGTTAAGGATGTGACACACTTGTTCTGAAAATAATCAATACCCGATGGACGGAGACGGAATAAAGACGGTGCTAAAGACTCATGTCTCCCAACATCAGAAAAGACACGGAATTGATCCGAGGGCTGGAGTCGATTTCTAACTCAGCTGTGGTCATTTGAGATGATGGACTGTTGTCAGTCCGTCCAGGACTCCTCTCAGCAGCCAGGGCGCCGGTCCCACCCCTGCAGCGAGGGCGCTGGGACCTGGAAGGGCCGAGTGAGCGCACGTGCGGGCAGGCGCAGCCCAGCAGACCGCCCAGACGGCGCAGCCTCCGCCCGGCCCGGGGCCAAAGTACACAAATCCGTTTGCGTGCTTCTCAGTTTGCTCAATTCACTCAGAACAGTAGAGATGGAAAATTAAAACATACGCCATCCACCTGATCCGTATCTGGGGAGGAGCTGGAAAACGGCAGGGAGGAGGGGAGGTGGGGGCGGTGGGTGTGGCCCTTCCCAGGCCGGTTCTTGAGCAGCATTCTCGGGGTTGGATGACAGATATTTAGACTTTTAATGTTTAATAAATCCAGCACCGTTCCTGAGTATTATGTCATCAAGGGGTTAGCTCTTACGTGGTATCTCAGTTTCAGGTTCAACAAGTTTATTGGCCGATTAGTCCATACAGTTTCTCGATTGAATCTTGAGTGCCCAGGAAAGGTCTTTTGGACAATGGCCACCTCGACAGCCATGTGCCTGTGTCCCCACAGGTCCTGCAGGAGTGAGGTGAAGACACTGTTGGGAGCGGAGGGATCTGAGTTGAGTCCCACTTCCTTTCCCTGATCCTATTGCCTCATGTCTAAACTGGGCGGAGTGCCTCTTTCTTGAGGTTCCAGGGGTTAAATAGGAAGCTGTTTGCGAAATGTCTAGGACATGCTAAATTCAGCATGAATATAAGTTGTTATCATTGTCACGAGGCTGTACCATCCAATGGCAAAACGAACTGGCCATTCCTCTGGAGTGATGCTTCTCCAGTTGATCTCTGACTGAGTTATCCAAGTGTAGCAACTCAGACCTGTTCTATCAAAATTTTTTTAAACATCTTTGTTATTGGAAGCAAACAAGTATTCAAGTCCATAAGCCCCGCTTGCAAAGTGGCTTGGCCCAGCAGATTACAAAAAAAACAGAACAGCATCTTCTATTCTAGCAAGTACAGGGAAGGAGAAAAAGAAGGAAAGTAACACTCACTGGATATCTCCTATGCAGCAGGCACCGCCCTAGACTTTGCCTCTATTAACAGGGCCACTGAAGCCTAGAGGCGTAAATAAGTTGCCCAGGGTCACACAGCTAGTGATGGCAAAGTCGAGGTCCGAACTCAAGACCACCAGAGTCCAAGGCCTTGGCTCAATTCAACTCTCTGAGGCCAACATCCCAGCACTTCAGCCAAGGCCCCTCCCCAGCCTACCTGGAAACTTTGTCCTAGAACTCCAACAATCAGTAAGATGAAAGTCTTATTAACACTCAGTCCAAAAAGCCTAATTTTTCACCACGAGTAACAGGTCCCAAAGAGAATCTGATCATGGAATCTATTATGCTCTCAAGTAAGAACAGGGCATGATATAAACAGTGCTCGTATTAAGACAGTCTCCATGGAGATCAGTAAAAGTGCTCAATTGTTTCTGAAAATGATTAGATCAATTTGCAGCTGTTTCCACCTCCCTGCAGTTGAGTGGCAGGAAGGAGCTCAGACCCAGAACTGGCTCTCCTGGCAAGCAAAACATCACACATCCAGCCTCAAGATTTGAGAAGGGTGTTTGAGATAGCACAAATCTTTAAGGAACAAATTCAAGATTTCACTGCCAAGGTATTTAGCATTAGCCTTTCTGAAACACACCTTAAGAAAAAATGTTTCCCAGTGCATTTGGATTACAATCTAAGCTCCCAAGCATGGCCTAGTGACGTCATGACTTCAGCTGTTAAGCCACACCAACGTCGTCTTGTACCCTGCCCTCATGCTCACCTCCTCCAATCCCAGCGGCATTCTTTTTGCTCTGGACACACACCAGGTCACTTGCTCCTCAGGGGCTCTGCACCTGCTGCTCCCCTTGCTGGGAATGTTCTTCCACAGGAGATCTTACAAGGCAAAGCCCTTCAGGCTATTGGATATTAATTAGCTGCAATGTCAAGTTCACAGGACCCTCCCTAACCACGGCCCAGTGCTGCCCTCCCTCACCCCTCATTGCTGCTTTTATAATAGCAGAGTAGGATGTGAAATACTCTGTTTCTATTGGCTGGTGTTTGTTTTTGTCGATGGTCTGCCCCTCCAGAATGCAAACTCTGTTAATGAGAGACCTCACCTGTTCACTGCTGTCCCTGCCTAGGACAGAGCTTTGCACTTTGTAAACGTTTAATCAACATTTTTGAATGAAAAAAATTTATTATCTATCGGTTTGGAATAAGAAAGAAGAGAGAGGATGTGAAAAGATCCATGCCGCTTTACACTTCTGTTTTGTTCTCTGCCTAGAAGAGCCTCTGCTTAGGTCCTGAAAACCTTTTGAATTCCTAGCTAACTTCAAAGTGCAATTCAGAATGTAATGTTTCCTGTCACTCTCCCATAAGAGGCAGCCACTGGCTTTCTGTGCGAGCTGTCTTTCTTGCACCTACCTCTGTTTCACCCATGTCACACTGTATTGTATGCATTTACTTATATGTCAGCCCCCCCACTCGCACACGTTGCAATAGAAAGTTGAAGGTGCAGAAATGTTATGTGCGTGTGGCGCCTCCTTTCTATTAAGCCTCGTGCACTGTCCTGGGGCCTCAGGGAGGTGGATGTTCCCCTAGAGGTGTGTACCAAGGCATTGAGAGCAGAGGAAAGAGGGAAAACCCACGCTCACCAGGAGATCTGGAAAGGCCTTTTGGAGAACAGGTCTAACCAGGTCTCTGAAGCACGAGTGCGCAGCAACCAAGGGAGCAGGTGAGTCCTGCACGCTCCAGTTGCAAAGAGGTGAGAGAGGGAGGGCATGCGTGGAGAGCACCTGGGGGAAAGGCTGTGAGGTAGGAGAGTGGGGCCAAGAGATGAGGGAGACCTTGGCAGGCTGCAGTGCCCAGAGACCAACCGAAAAAGGCAAACTCCTAATTTGTGCCACCACTTCCAGCCGGATGTGAGATGCTGGGGTCTGGGTGAAGCAGGCCTGCCAGGAGGTTTTAGGGATGGAGTTTCCTGGTCATTGTGTGGTGCTCAGGCCTGTCCTAGCAGGTTGACGGCCTGGCCAGGGGAGGGTTTCCCCAGTCCAGGCCTGTCTGTGAAGTGCCTGCCCCACCTGCTTCTCGTACAAGGAGGCTCCATCCATCCCAAGAGCATCTTTGAAGACCTCAGGGCTCCCTTGGGTGGGGTGGGAGCTGGACAGAAGTGCTCAGGAGCAGGCCTTCTGGTCAGCCGTGGAAGGCGTGGCAGACGAGATCTGAAATCTAGCCTCCCCTCCGCCTGCGGCTCAGGCACATCGCCTCCCCTCCACCTGTGCCAACATCTTCCTCTGTGACAGGGTGGCAGCGCCTGCCGGTCAGGACTGTCCTGAGGTTCAAATGGGATAGTGCGGTGTTTCCCAGTGTGCAGGCTGCTGGCCACGCATGGAGGAGAGATGACTTCAGATGGTGCCAGATGTGGCATTAACAGACTTTCTAATGACTTCAAGGCCAAGGTCTCCATATGCTGCCAGGGTCTTTAACACCCCCCTTAGCCCTTGCTTATCTCCCGTTTCACAGGGGTCAGAACAGAGACTTCCAGTTCAGAGACATGACAGGCAAACATCCCCATGCATGGCATAGGGACAAGGCACAGAGCATGTCTTCCTCCACCCTCTGGACACGTCCTACTTAGCCCTAGTCTCTCTTATATGCTTTGTTCCATGTCAGTCATTGGAAGTCATGCCATGAAGGCCCTGAGAGCTGTCTTGTGAGTCTTCAGCTCCTGTTAGCGGGAATCTCATATGAAGGGGCTTCGTGGCCCCTCTTTGGCTGGAATCCACTGGCACTGCTTTGTCTCCACTGTATCTATTTTTATAGCTATCTTATGCCCAGCGAGACTGCATTTTTATTTCAGATACTGATATAAAGTTTCCTTTTTAAATAAATGTATTAATTTTTTTCCAAGGGAATCAACTAAGTGAGCAAGTAATATTGGTGAGATGAAGCTATGACTTAGTGTCCACAGATACAGGGTGGGGAAGGTGGTGCACTAATGACTGGAGCTTGGTAAGTTTTGAATAAGGATATGACAGTGGTTTGTAAACAGTAAAGTAGACGTGAGCCATTGTCACTCAAGTGGTAGTTTCTGTGTATGTTCTCTGACACCACGTCCTTAATTGATCCATAATGGGAATGTGTACCGTCTCATAATTCAACAAATAGGTGCGTTATGGTCCAGAGTGGCACAGACACCCAGGGTGGCCTGCTCTCCCATTCTCTGTGCCAGCGAGGGGGGCAGGCCCATGCCATGCATTTCTGCCTGGTGACTGGAGTCCTCCGCTGGCAGGAAGAGCATTGACCCACTTTTCCTGAAACAACTGCTAATTGGGCGGACTTTGCAGTGACTTCATTTGTCTGGTGAGATGGCCACACAGCAGCTCGGGTGTGCAGGGGATAATGAAGGACAGGCGGTCACGGTGTCCTTGGATGGGAGGAACCCTGGGGACCGTGATGTTAGCCAGTTTCTTGTCAGTCTTTGTTGGCTCTGATGCAAGGTGAAAGTCCTGTGCTCTCCCCTGAAGTGATCAGCTCAGAAGAACTTTGCAAAGGAACACAGGGACAGGAGTCACTTTGATAAACTACAGAAGCACTGAGTTCTTGCAGGTCTGCTGCATCCCACGCAGCTAGTGAAGTCTTCATTGAGTGGAAGAGAATCAGACATGTATACAGTGGCCCAGCAAACAGATGTGGTGGGCCTGGGGCTGGCAGTCTACCTGCAGGACGAGGCAGGGGCGTCTCCTAGAAAGTAACTCAAACTGTGTCCACAGGTGTGCTGGGCACACGCCTAGGTAGGTCTGGCATGCGGAAAGAAGGAGCCAGAAATTTGCAGGGGAACCATGAAGCTTCTGGGGGCAAATTTATCTCGAGGTGATCCAGGGCAAAGCCTTCATTGTCAGAGAAGAGAATTGGTCTCAAGGACAATGCAGTGCCTGCCACACAGGAGCTCGGTGTCTCTGTGTGGGACCTGCAGTCAGTGACGTGCATCTCTAGCTCCGGCCACAGAGCCCCTGTGACATGACACTGTCTGTTAAACACGTGCTGGCATGAACCACTTGCCATCTACTAATTTGTCTTTTATCATGAAAAACAGCCCTGACAAAGAATGACAGCTCTCTGCTGTTCCTGATTAGCTTGCTCTACAACCTGCATTCCCCTCTCTCGGAAGATGAACCATATAGATGAAAAAAAAAAAAAAAAAAAAAGTAATATCTGCAGATTCCCTTCTGCAAAGCCCCTTGACTTTGCAGGCCAGGTAGCTTCTTTCTCTTTGAAGACAGAGAGGGAATTGTCCCTTGGGGTCTTGAAAGAAATAAGAAAGTCATACTTGGATGTCATGATTGACCTCACTTTTGCTCTGGGGAGTTCATAAATGCTCCAAACAGCCATCTTGTCCTGTTCCCCAGCATTGGCTCTGGACTGCGGGCAAACCCCTCTGTCCAAGCAAGCTCTGCCACCTCAGGGCTTTCCCACCTCGGCACAGAGCCAGAGCAGGGTAAGTTGACTAGAAGTGATCCAGGTTAGTGGAGTTCTGAAACTGCCGTGTTATTACAATTAAATTAATACCCAAAGGAGGCTAACCTCAGAGAAGGGGCTCCTTGTAATTTGTCCGAAGCCCTAAAACACCTTTTGTGCCCCTTTGGATCCATGGCCACCGCCCTGTGGAATGCTGTGGCTGGTGGCAGCAAGGCCCCAGGCGTGGAGCCTGGCACAGCGGCAGGCGCTGGACCAGCCAGCGAGGCAGGCAGGGGCCGGGAGCAGCCGGCTTGCGCGTGGGCCTCTGCGAGACACCAAAGGACTTCAGGAGACCTCTGGGGCAGGAGAAAGTGTCTCTCGGTGGCTGGCGGCAGCCCACCAGTGGAATCCAATCTCTGGGCTTTCTGTGGCCTCTTTTGTATCCAAGGTAATGGGACCTGGCAAACATCAGGCCACCCCCATCCAGCAGTTTGGAAATTGAACTGCCCAGGACAGACTTCAGCTCTGGGAGAAGAACCCTGCAAGCACCCCCAACACGGGCTCTTGGGGCAGTTGTGAATCCCCTCCAAACCCTACATTCCCTTCCTCTGTTGAGGGAGCCGTCATATCTCCCGTGTAAATGTGCGGAGAGGATCGGGGATAATAGATGCGCCTGTGTCAGCTCCCGCCCAGGCAGCTTCTGCTTTCACGTGAGCCTCCATGTGAGTGACCTTGACACGGCCCGAGCCTTGCTCTGCGCAGGCCCGTTGCTCCAAAGCAGCCATGCGCCGTGTGCACCTGACGGAGGGGTTCGCAGGGGAAGGTGAGGGGGCTTCACATCACACACCGCACACGGGGGTGCCCCCAGATGGCTCCTGCTGACAACAGGGTCTTCTATTGGACATCTCCCCCTCCCCAGGCTCAGCCCCATTTCTCCTTCCTCTTCTTCCAATTTTCTTATCTCCTTCTACATGGATCTAGCCCAAGCTTGTTTCCCTCCTATGGTGAAATTATTAAAACCTCTTTTTTATAAAGCCAGTCTAATTTTCTCCTTATAAGGGAAGTCTCAGGCCTGCTGCTAAAATTTCTCAAAATGCTACGTAGAATCAAAGCCTTGGCATGTGTTGGCACCCAGTAACTGGGATCACCTTTCTGTTTCCCCATGATATGATCAACCATGGAGTCAGGGGGCTCTGGCATTCAAAGTAATGTAGCAATTTCACTCTGCACAGAAGTCAGCTCCCAAAAGCTACAGTGTGCCCACCCAGAGGCATCCAGACTGCATAGAAAACACCAGGGCTGTAGCCAGTTCTGGATCTGTCACCCACTGGGTGACCTTGGGACACTGCATTTATGACCCAGGACATCAGTTTTCTCATTTGAAATTGATCAAGATAAGGGGTAAGGATTAATGACCCCAACTCCTAGTGATGTCTCGAGGTTTAAAAGGGGTAACAGGTGGAAAAGACCATCCAGGAAATTGGATGTCAGTTGAGGTTGCCTTCACTATTTCTCACACCCCATTAAGGATTAGAATGCCAGATTCAATAGTTAAATCCCTCTGGAGAGATCTGAATTTGAGACCTGGTGCCACACAATTCTTTGGAGAAATGACCCTACCTCTCTGAGCCTTAGTCTCTTTATGAATAAAATGGGTGAAAGAGGGGACACATGGGTGTGCAGTGAGTGCATGGTGGTTACTGTCTCTGGGAAGATGGCCAGAACTGGATGAGATAAGGAGATACACGTAAGGACTAGGTATAGGGCTACTTCTTTTTAGGCAGAATGGTTTCAGTTTAATACACCTGGCTAAGGGGCTGCCATATTTCTACTTTACCAGCCTAAAATGATATTTCACACTGTTAGTGATTCATTTCCTCTCTCTTTCTTTCTCTCAATTAATTTTAAATTTTGCTCTATTGTCATAAAATAATGAGGGCTTATTTTAGAAAATGTAAAAAAACCAAACCATTAATTATTCTGTAATTCAAGAGTTCATCCAGCCAAGCTTACCAGTCGTCTTCCATGAGTCCAGCTCTTCGTGCTGCAGCAGAACACAGCACAGACAGGTCCTGGCCCCCGGAGCTGACAGTCGAGCACGGAGAGACAGCTGACAGACAGATAAACCAGGAAATATTAACTGGTAATGAATGCCGTGATGAAAATGAAACAGAGCGCAATGTGACAGAGCCCCAGCTACCCTTGCCGGAGCAGTTAGAAAAGGCTTCTCTGGGAGGGGTAACATTCCAGCTGAGACCTGAATGAAAAGAAACAAATTGCACAAAGATCTGGCAAATATTAATAGTATCTGAGGCAGGGGGAGCAGCCAGGGCCAAAGTCCTGAAAGGGAAAGAGCGCCATGTTTGAGAAACAAAAGAAGGTCCCTGTGTCCGGACTGTAACAAGCCTAGGAGCAGCGATGTGGGAGGAGGCTGGAGACCGAGGCAGGGCCAGAACACAGGAGGCCTCGCAGGCTGTTCCCAGAGGCTTGAGTGTTGCTCAGGTGTGAATGACCGCCGTTGGAAAGCTCACGTGTCTGTGAGTCCCTGCCGCGGAGGCAGGAGTGGAAGCAGAGGCCCCGGTGGAGAAGAGCTCAGCGTGGTCCAGCAGCAGATGAGGTGGCCGGGCTGGCGGTGGGATGGCAGAGGGGAGAGAGGGGCCGGCTGGGTGTGTCTTGGAAGAGTCAGCCGGGCTTGGCGGTGGGCTGGATGTGGGGGTCCAGGGAACATGCGCAGCCGCAATGACTCCTGGTTTTGACCTAAGCGACTGACTGACGGGGATGACTGGGAGAGGCATAGGTTGGGGCGGGGGAGGAACGAGGGGAGCTGGGAAAAGGGGTGGGGGTCTATTTTCACAATGTTACATTGGAGGTGCCCATTAAACATCCAAGTGGGGGCTCTAGAGATGCCACTGGCTGCATATCAAGCTCAAGGGTACGCAGAGACCAGAGTCGTGAAACCGGCAGTCATTTTCACGTGTCTGATTGAGATCACCGAGGGAGAAAGGGTGTACAAAAAAAGGAGGACTCAAAATAGAGCTGTGTGGCACTCCAACTTGGAGGGTTTGAGAAGAGAAGGAGTTGCCGAAGGGAAGGCTGAAAAGGAGCTGTCTGTGAAGTGGGAGGAAGCCCAGGGCAGTGTGGAGTCGCAGGAGCCCGGAGGAGGTGTTTGGGAAGGACTGAGTCAGACGCTTCTGGAAGGCTGGCAAGACACGCCAGGGAAGCAACGCAGAGGTCACTAGTGGCCTGGACAAGTGGACACTCCCGACTATGTTGAGATAAGCATTTGAGATGACAGGACGGCCCACAACACAGGCCATGAACGTGGTCCCGGGACATTTGGCACTTTTCCTGCTGAACTGCTAAGGGGAAAAGTGGCCTCAGGAGAGCCCTGTGTGCTCTGCGCCCATCAACCCACGGCCCTCCCTCCCTCCTCCCTCCTCCCTCCTCCCTCCTTCCCTCCCTCTCCCTCCTCCCTCCCTCCCTCCCTCCTCCCTCTCCCTCCTTCCTCCCTCCCTCCTTCCTCCCTGTGAAACTTTGAAATTTTCCCAGCCCTTGGGGGAAGGCAGGCTGACTCAGATTAAAAGGATTACTTATTTCTGACTGACGTCGTACTTTGTACAGAATTTTGGAAGGCTTTCTTAATTGCTATTCATTTATTTTAAAAAGCAAAGTACCATGGGTATTCTCCTGAGAATACATACCCCAGCATCCTATGTTTCTGTTTGTGATCTCCCAACAGTGCCCAGCGATTTTTCAAAGCTGTAAATAACACTTGGAGGTCAATTCTAAGAAGTTACTTACTTTATTTACTTTGGGAAACATGAGAGTTGAGCTTCATGGAAACATTAAATATATAAATGCTGCTATTGGAGTTAGATTTTTGTGATTATGAAAGAGTTTGTTTCTGCTTTATTACATGATTTTGAGAAACCCAGAACCCATCAAAGTTATTTTCATTAACTAAGATTATTAATATTATGCATTGAATCATACTTTCTGAGAATAAAAAAATTCCCACAGAAGTGGGAAAAAAGAGCTTGTTCTGTAGTCATGGTGACAAGTAGCCACAGGAGCAGATTTTAAACTGATGCAAATGATCAACACCAGCTTGCCTCAGTGAACCTGCTTTTGCAAGTCAACCAGTCAATGTTCAGCTCACTTGTCTTTGAAGGCAATTGACCAAGAACAGTCAAGCTCAAGTAACCACACCTCCACAAATATTAACCACTCACCACTTCTCAGACCCACCAGTCCCTGAACTCCCTGCTTCCCAAAACTCTGCACAGATCAGCAACTGAGGGACTGTCTGACCAGCACACTGTCCCTTACCATAGGCAGCAGTAAATTCAACTTTGTCTTTTTATTTCAAGTGTTGAATGATGGTCTCACCATCACGTGCATTCTCTATCTCATGCTTACGTGTTGGGAGGATCAGCCAATTTATTAGTTCATCACACCCGTCACTGCACTTGGCACTGGTGACACAAAGGAAAGCAGGACATGGTCCACGTACTAGCGGAACTCTCAGACCTGGAAACACATGCCTAGAATATGGTGCAGTAATCACAACACCAGAAGAATATGCCAAGGTCTACAGAAGCCCAGACAAGGGAGTACACTTGGTTTGGGAGAAGAAGGCCAGAGAAGCATCCCAAAGGTGATGTTTAGGTTGGTGTTTCCATAATAGATAGGATTTTTCCAGAGAAAGACAAGAGAGGGGGCATTGTAGGCAGAGGGCAAACATGGGCAGAAACATGGGGACATACAGGAGCAAACAGATTCAGATATGTAGAGAATTACGGAGAACACGAGCATTCTGGAGGAGAGAGGAACAAAAGGGACCGGCTTGATAAGGGTCCCTCATGTCACATCTGAGAGCTTGGTTTAGCCTCAGGAAGCCTCAGCCTTCTCACTGATAAAATGAAATTAACAATATTGCCTAGCCCTCAGGATTGCTGTGAGGATTAAGTAAAATGAGGTGTACAAATATTATGTAAATGTGAGGCACATGTTATGTATCCAAGCAAGAATATATATGATTTGCATTGGACTTTGTCCTAAGGACTTTGAGGTGCAGGAGGATGAGTTAAATTACATTTGTGTTTTAGAAGGAGCTCTCTCAGGCATTATGGGAAAGGTATAAACAGTTTCCTTTGAAAAAATTTGGGAATAATAATAATAATAGGTAACAATCCTGAGCCCTTACTATGTCACGGGCATTTGTAAGTCAGTGCCCCATGCACTTTGCACACACTATCTCCTCCTGTAAGCTCATGGCATCCTTGCCTGGAGGGAGCTATGCCTGGAGGGAGCTCACCCATGAGTGGAGCGGGACAGTGAGACTGTGACTCGCCCAGAATGACGAGGTGGGAAACATGCAGCCTCCCTGGACCGGATGGTGCCTCCTTATAAGAGCTGATCAGCAGGACCCGGAGAATGTCCTGCCCGACTACAGGGGCCAATCCCAAACTCCATCACCATCTACTCAACACCGAATGAGAGGGCAGAGTAAGGTGGGAAATTAAGAAGACAGAGAAAGAGGCAACTATATCAAACCTGAGGGGGAGGGCGCTGATTTCTATTCATATTTGCGCTCTGCCTCTCACCAGGTCTGCAACCTGGGTCTGTCTCCTTGCCTCTCTGAGCCTCAGTTTGCCTATTGGTAAGATGGGGGAGGGGTGTTGTAATCACTTCCGTGGGGTTGCTGGGACAGTTAGGTGACATAAAGCCTACGGATCCCTAAACTGCATTTACTAGCTGCATGGCCTTAGGAGACTTATCTAAATCCATGGTGCCTCGTTGCCCTTCTCTATAAAATGAGGTTAATAATAGTTCCTGTTCATAGGGAATAATGTGTACAGGGCATTTGGAACAGTGGCTGGCCCACAGTAAAGATTATCCACAGCCATAATTGTTACTACAAGGGGTTTGTCCAGAGTTTGATACATTGTAGGTGCTCAATAAATATACAGATTTGGCATAGAAGAAAAGAGAAATTGGAGCAAGGATGAGGAGAGTTGGAAATGAGAGAGGGGCTTGGATACCTGCACTCAGAGCAGGGAGGTGGGGTTGGACGACCCAGAAGGAGGCAGCTCTGCCCCTCCCCCACCGCATCCCCCTTCACTGCGCCCCCTATTCCCACTCCCACCCTCAGATTTGTTTGATTCTCTGATGTTCTCCTTGCCCCTGGGAGGCACCTCACTGACATTCCCAGCAGGGACTAGGGCCTTTTTGGAAGCTCAATGATTTTGACAAATTAATGGAACAAAACCCTCTGGCAGTAATTTGCCAACCACCCCTGGCTTTGGCAGGCGCCCTGAAGAAGAGTGGCATTCCAGAGGCTGTTAAGGGCACTAGGCCCAGTGAGCCGACCACACAAATGAGGACGCACCCTAAACGCTCTCCCCGTCTGTAATTGTCTCCCTAGCCTATAGATCACAAGCTCAGACTTCTCGGGGAACCTGGAAGAAATCTTTGCCAACACCCAGACAGGTTAGCATCAAGCCCCCCACTGGGTAACTGTATGAACTCAGGTGAGCAGTTCTCCTCCCTCAACCCCCATTTCCTTATGTGTAAAATGGGGATAAAAACCTTTGTGAGGTTTAAGCAAGAGGGTGGAAGGGAAATTGCGACTGGCCCGGCCTCACCACCTGCTAGTTGTGAATCTGAATTCTGCTCAAGGCAGACAAGATAGCTCTGGAGCCGGCTTGCCTGCACACCCCCAGCTCGCGAGCTCTTCCGTGTGCTCGGAACAGTGCGCACGTGTGACAGCAACAGCTCGAGTGAGCAAAGAGCTCGCTGTGTTCCCAGTGCACGGCAGGTCTCCGTAACTGCCAGTTCCTCTCCGAGACCTTCCCACTCAGCTCACTACCCGACACTTCTAGGCCTGGAATCTGGGGAGAGGAAGGAAGGAAGGCAGTGAAAGCAGGAAAATAAAGTTTTTGCTTGTCTGGTTCCAGTCTAACCTTGAGTGCTTTCGTATTTTTTCTTATGGTAACAGTCATGGGTGCTTCGGAGGCCCCTGCTGCTGCAGATCTCGCCCCGAAATTCCCTGGATGCAGCCAATGCGTCATTCCCTGTGGCTCATTAGGTCTCATTTTTCTTCCCTGTGACTTTGGCTGAGCTCACCTTGCGCTTCCCGGTCCCCTCTAGGGCAGAGTCGAGGGCAACCCCACACCTACCTACCTACTCACCCACATCTGGTCCCCTGAAAACACACATCTTTGGCCTGCTCAGGTGGGAGCGTAGACCCCCTCCCTGCCCCCAGACACTCAGCCTGCCTCGCACCAGTCAGGAGCCAGAGCCCGGTCAGTTCTCTCATGCTTTCTACATTTGGCGGAAGGGAAGGGTGACTAAAGCAGAACTGGGTTTTGACCTCCTCCTTTGCAAGTCCTGCAGAATGCTCTTGCACCTAGCTTTGGAATATGGCATCTCTTGTCTTGAGACCTTGGTAGAATATGAGATGAGAATATGTCTATTTTAAAAGAAGATTGTAAAAACAAAATGCCATGAGAATTTACTGGTTAAAGGTGGAGACAGGGAAAAGGGGATGGAATCAGGATGGCTTCCTGGAGAAAGTGAAATTGGAGCTGGATTTTGAAGGATAAATATGAAGTTACCCAGTGGAGAATGAGAGAAAGTTCATTCCTGACGGCAGAAACCATGTGGACAAAAACTCAGAGGCTGAGGAGAGCTGTGTGTTTGGCATTTAGAGAATACCCACAGCAGAGTGTGGTAGAGTAAAGGTGGGACTTAGGCCAACCTAACTTACTTCAAAGCCTGGCTCTATCCATGCTCTTGAATGACCTTGCGTAAGTCAGTCAACTTGGGCGCCTCAGCTGGGCTGCCTATTTCTCAAGCCAATGGGTGTCCAGCTTTAGAAAGCAAAAGGCTTTTTAGGAATGTAGATTCCCAGGCCCCAGTGGCAAAAGCTCTGACTCAGCAGGCCTGGGTTGGGACCCAGAATTCTGATGCAGCAGGTCAGGTCCATGGACCAGACTTTGCAGATCTCAAGGGCCCTATATCTAAGAGAGGGGCTGGCATACAGCTGGTGCTCGGTAAGTGTTTTGAGCAATAAATGCAGGAGTCAAATCAATTGATTTCAAAAGAGCTTTTCCTGGAACAGTGCTCCCAGAAGTAACACATGGCTGCCTAAAACGTCTCCACACGTTTCACACCACGGAGGTGGTGCCTGCCTCACGGTGGCTTCTTCACAGAGGTGAAGGGCTCAGAGGCATCCGCCCAATCTGGGAACATTAGTCAGATCTGGTGACGGTGGTGAAGGCAGGAAGCCTGCCCAAGGACAAGTCTGTGGCTATTTTAAGCCTCTCCATGTCGTCATTGTGATGATGAGAGGGAGCTGGAAAGCTGAAAGAAACCACTTGCAATTCTTTGCAAAAAGCAACATGGTTTAAGGATGTTAGATCAAGCAGGGGACACAATACAGGGCTGTGGAGTCAGGCACACCTGAGCGTTAGTCCTGGCAAGCCATTTCATCTCTTTGAGCCTCAGTTTCCTCATCTGCAAAATGGAAGTAATGTTACCTGCCTCAGAGGACTGCTGTGTGGATTCAGTGAGTGGCAGGGAACATGCTTCTCCTTTTCTTCTTCTCTCTTTCCAAATACAGATAGTCCCAGATTTACGATGATTCAACTTATAATTTTCTGACTGTAAGACGGTGGGAAAGCCATGCAGAAGAATGAAACATGTATCTCTCACTATATGCAAAAAATTAATTCAAGATGGATAAAAAATTTAAATGTAAGCCATGAAATCATAAAAGTTCTAGAAGAAAACATTGGAAAAACTTTTCTAGACAATGGCCTAGGCAAAGAATTAATGGCTAAGGCTCCAAAGGCAAATACAGCAATAACAAAAATAAACAAATAGGACCTAATTAAATTGAAAAGCCTCTAGACAGCAAAGGAAATAATCAACAGAATAAATAGACAAAGTACAGAAAAGCAAACTTTATGTCTAGTAGAGGGCTAATATGCAGAATCTACAAAGAACTCCAACAAATAAGAAAAAAAAAACCTTAAAAAATGGGCAAAAGACATGAACAGAAGTTTTTCAAAAGAAGATAGACAAATGGCCAACAAACATGAAAAAAATTCTCAACATCACTAATCATCAGGGAAATGCAAATTAAAACCACAATAAGATACCACTTCACCTCTGTCAGAATGGCCATGATTAAAAGTCAAAAAACAATACATGCTGGCATGAATGCAGAGAAAAAGAAACACTTTTA
>CM052436.1:135843926-135931972 GCA_028533085.1 Varecia variegata | reverse complement strand
GAACAAAGAGATGTAAAGAACATTGGAAACCAAGAAGTGGGGAGGTTGGAAGGGGGGTGAAGGTTAAAAACTTCTGTATCAGGTACAATGAGCACTATTCTGGTGACGAGCACACTAAAAGCCCTAACTTAAGCATTATACAAAGTATCCATGGAACAAAACAATTGTACCCTCTTAATGTTTGAAATAAATAAAAAAAAAGATGTTGTGAAAGCAATATGCATTCAGTAGAAACCCTAATTAGAATTTTGATTTTCCCCAGGCTACTGATATGCTGCATGATACTCTCTTGCCATGTTGGGCAGCAGCAATGCGCCACAGCTCCAAGTTACCTACATGATCGTGAGTGTAAACAACCAACCAGGTAGGCTAGGACAAACTAGGGTGTGTGGTAGGTTGGGTGTGCAGATGCTCCTTTACTTACAATGGGGTTATGTCCCAACAAACCCATTGTAAATTGAAAATATCATTAAGTCAAAATGCATTTAATATACCTAACCTTTTGAACATCACAGCTTTGCCTAGCCTGCCTTAAACATCCTCAGACCACTTAGTCAGCCTGCAGTTGGGCAAAATCACCTGGCAACACAGCACACTAGAAAGCACTGGCTGTTTCCCCTCGTGATCCGGAGCCTGAGCAGCTGCCCAGCAATGTGAGAGAGGATCGTACAGCCAGCCACACGTTGCTAGCCTAGGAAAGGATCAAAATTCCAAGTGTCGCTTCTACTGAATGGGTATTGCTTTTGCACCATAGTGAAGTCAAAAAATCTTGAGTCAGACACCACCTGTGTTAAATGAATTTCCAATTTACAGTATTTTCAACTTACTATAGGTTTATTGGGACGCAGCCCAGTTGTAAGCTGAGAAGCACTTGTATTCCTTCTGTCATCTCTTCCCTTGTCCCTTTGGTTTTTCTTAGCAACAGTGGAAGTGAAAAGAATTGTTCTTTATTGAGGTTTACCAGGTGTAGGCATTTCACCACTGCATAACACACGTAAAATCTTTTAATCCTCATGATAACTCTATGAGGTTGGCACTTTTGCTGTTACCCCACTGTAAGATAAGAAGACTGTTATGAGTTGAATTATGTCCCCCTAATAAGATATGTTGGAGTCCTCATGCCCAGTCCTCAGAACGTGCCCTTATGTGGAGATAGGGTCTGTACAGAGATAATGAAGTTAAAGTGAAGTCACTGGGGTGGGCCCTAATCCAATATGACTGGTGTAATTTATTAAATGGAAATTTGGAGACAGAGACGTACATGGAAGGAAGACAGTGTGAAGAGATACAAAGAAGACAGCCATGTGCAAGCCCAGGAGAGAAGCTGGGACAGAGCCTTCCTCCCAGCCCTCAGAAGGAACCAGCCCTGTGGACCCCTTAATCTTAGACTCCTGGCCTCTAGAAATATAAGACAATGCGTTTCTGTTGTTTAAGTCACCCAGTCTGTGGTGCTTGTCACAGCAGCCCTGGGGGACCAATGCAGAACTGACATTCCAAGAGGTTAAAGTAACTGGCGTGAAACCACAGCAAGACGAGCATGTGGGAGAGTCTGGACACCCAGCCGGTTGCACTGGTGGCTCCCTCTGTGCTCTGCTGCTTCCTATCTCCTTCCTGAGTTTCTGCCCAACTTGTGTCTCCTTCAATCACTGTGCCTGTCCCTTTCTCTCTGTGGCTGTTTCTCTCTGCCTGTCTGTCTTTCCCTCACTTGCTGCTTCTCTCTTGAAGTCGAGCCCCTGTGGTTCTGAGAGACCTCGTTTCCCAAGTCTTCTCCTGGGCGGCCACCTGGGAACATCACCCCTTCCCCCAACCTACAGAAGGACCAATGTGTGGTTGTGGGCGACAGAGGGGATGAAAATATGTGCTATTTTGAGACATCTGCAAGCACAAATGAGAAAATATCTGTGATTCCTATTAATGACAGAGTCACAAGTATATCATATTCAGAATGAAAGGGAATCTAAATTTTCAGATAGATGATATAGTGAAAATAAATAACATGAGTTTGAGAGGAGACAAATATTCAAACCAGAAGAGCATGTAAAACTCTTAGCACATGTTAGGCACATATTACCATAGTTTTTTAAAAAGTGAGGGAAAAAAACAACAAAACCTTTGGTTATATGAGGTCTTCTCTGGTTCCAGATGAAGTGTATAATTATTTTTTGTAAATCTGTAAAGTATTATGGTGGAATTTTGATAGGGATTGCATTAATTCTGTAGACCACTTTAGGTAGAGTGGACATTTTAACAATATTGACTCTACCAATCCATGAGCATGGTAGGGATTTCCATCTGTGCATATCTTCTAGTTTCTTCTCTCAGTATTTCATATTTCTCCCTATAAATATCTCTCAACTCCTTTGTTAAATATATTCCCAAATATTTAATTTTCTTTGATGCTATTGTGAAAAGTGTGTGTCTTTGATTTGATTTTTGGCTTGACCATTATTGGCGTATATGAATGCCACTGATTTGTGTGCATTAATTTTGTATCCTGAGACCTTACTGAACTCTTTTACCAATTCCAGGAGTCTCTTGGTTGAATCCTTGGGATATTCTAGGTATAATAGTATATCATTGGCAAAGAATGAGAGTTTGATCTCTTCTGCCCCCATTCAGACACCCTTAACTTCCTTCCCCTGTCTGATTGCTCTGGCAAGGACTTACAGCACTATGTTGAATAGAAGCGGAGATAGTGGGCAATATTGTCTGATTCCAGTTCTAAAGAGGAATGCTTTCAATTTTTCCCCATTTAGTATGCTATTGGCTATGGATTTATTATATATGGCCTTAATAATTTTAAGGAATGTCCCATCTATGCCTATTTTGTTAAGGGTTTTTATCATCAAAGTGTGCTGGATTTTATCAAATGCTTTCAATCTTTACTGCAAGGCTATAGTAACCAAAACAGCATGGTACTGGCACAAGTACAGAGATATAGACCTTTGGAATAAGACGGAGATCCCAGATATAAAACCATCCTCATATTGTCATCTAATTTTTGACAAAGCAGAGAAAAGTATACATTGAGGAAAAGAATGTCTATTCAATAAGTGGTGCTGGGAAAACTGGATATCCACATGCAGAAGATTGAAACTGGATCCCCACCTCTCACCTCTCACAAAAATCAACTCACGCTGGATAACAGACTTAAACCTAAGATGCAAAACCTTAAGAATTCTGGAAGAAAATGTTGGGAAGACTTTTTTAGATATTGACCTAGATAAAGAATTTATGAAGAAGACTCCCAAAGCAATCACAGTAGCAACAAAAATAAACAAATGAGACCTGATCAAACTAAAAAGCTTCTACACAGCCAAGGAAACTATCATTAGAGCGAATAGACAACCTACAGAATGGGAGAAAATATTTGCTTTCTACACATCCAATAAAGGGCTGATAACAAGAATCTATATAGAACTTAAGAAAATCAACAAGAAAAAAAATCAAACAACCCCATCAATAAATGGGCAAAGGACATGAACAGAAATTTTTCCAAAGAAGACAGACTAAGGTCCAGCAAACATATAAAAAAGTGCTCAACATCTCTAATCATCAGGGAAATGCAAATCAAAAGTACCATGAGATACCTGTAACTCCAGTGAGAATGGCCTTTATGAAAAAGTCCCAAATGCTGGCTGGATGTGGAGAGATTGGAACACTCTTATACTGCTGGTGGGACTGCAAATTAGTACAACCGTGTGGAAAGTAATTTGGAGATACCTCAAAGAGCTAAAAATAGAAATACCATTTGATCCAACAATCCCACTAGTAGGCATTTATCCAAAGAAAAAAAAGACATTCTATAATAAAGACATCTGCACTAGAATGTTTATAGCAGCACAATTTATAATTGCAAAATGTGGAAACAACCAAAATGCCCATAAACACGAGTGGATTAATAAAATGTGGTACATGTATACCATGGAGTACTACCCAACCACAAAAAACAATGGTGATCTAGCACCTCTTATATTATCCTGGGTAGAGCTTGAGCCCATCCTTCAAAGTGAGGTATCACAAGGATGGAAAAACAAGCAGCATATATACTCGCCATCAAATTGGTACTAATTGATGAACACTAGGTGCTCATATGGTAGTAATACTCACTGGGTGCTGGTCAGGTAGTGGGGGTGAAGGGGGCGAGGGAGTAAATCCACAGCTAATGGAAATGGGGTACACTGTATGGGGGAAGAACACACTTGTAGCCCTGGCTTGGGCAAGGCAAACACGTTTCATGTAACCAAAATGTTTGTGGCCCATAATATTGTGAATTAATTATATATATTAAAATAACCTCTTTGCACAATTCTTGACCTGAAGTAGGTGCTAAATTAACCATTCAAGCAATGTTGTCTGGGAGGCATGATAACTTACAGAGATGTTTATGTTTGTTCCTGTGATTCTCCTCCAGGAACTACCTTCTGGACCATGGTTTTCCAGAGCAAATGTTCATTAAAGGCATTAAACAAGGGGATGGGAGAGAGGGCATTGCCTCTGAAGGCAGTGTGGGAGATGAGGAGGGTCCCTTGCACACTGAGCAAGTCAGTACCAGCAGCACAGGGATGCTG
This sequence comes from Varecia variegata, assembly GCA_028533085.1. NCBI lineage: Eukaryota > Metazoa > Chordata > Mammalia > Primates > Lemuridae > Varecia > Varecia variegata. The sequence goes on along the minus strand of CM052436.1, from coordinate 135,927,401 downwards.
GTAGCACCCCAGGAGGGGCAGGACCTCACAGGGCAGTGGCATTGGATTGATACAGGACCCAGCAATGATGGAGGTTAAATTTCCCACCAACCATGTGGATGGATGTTGCAAGCCAGACTGAATTTGGCTTGGAGAAAATAAAGAAGTGTCACTTTATTACTTTGTGGAGTAGGATGATGGCAGTGGGGGCGGGGTGGTAAAGTAGGCACTGAATGGCTATTCTTTGCCATTTTCAGGAAAAGCCCCAAGCGATGTTAAAGAGAACTGGAAAAGCTTGGCCCTGTGAGAAGTTAAGAGGAGAGAACTGATGGTCTTCGCAGTAAAAAGGAGAGAGGAAGGATGACATAAATGTAGAAGTTACATCTGCAGAGCTATGCGTGTGTTAGTGTCCTGCTGACTGGAATGGCGTTTGGGTCAGAGATTGTTTTTTATAAACAAACAAAATAAAATAAAACAGAACACTTAAGCACCTGCCAAAGGTGATTTGTCATGAGACAGGCTCTGCAGCTGGGCCCAGCCACTGCTTCCCGTGCGGGGCTCTCTCGGGCCGTGGGAGCTCTCACTCTGCTTTTCTTCTTGCTCTCATTCTACAGATTTCTCCACAGACCCGCGGCCTCTGTTTGCCTATCAGTGTAGAAGATTCCAAAGGGCTGCCTCTCCCTGGCAGCCTCAGCCCCAAGTCGACATGACCTTGAGTGTCCAGCATCAGCTCCCCTCTGACCCAAGTCCCCAGTTCCCAATTCCCAGAAAATAATCTGATTGGCTAGATTCAGCCAATGGAGTGCATCTCCTGGTCAGCTGTCCACCTTGGTCCAATCAGCTATGGCCAGGGAGAGACTGGGCCCCACTATGAAACATGGCTACAAAAGAACAGTTTATGGAGGAAGGTGTTTTAAGCTGAATTCAGCGGACACCTGTCCCAGGTATCTCTGTCACCTGCCCCTCCTACCTTTCACTCAGTGTGCACCTACACAACTTTTAAGCCTCCTCATGAACCAGCCTCCACATCCCACTGGGGGAATCAGCTCCTGCCTCCTGAGAGCCTCCCTTCGGATAGACTGAGCTCTGTTGTAATAACTACATACCTCATTGCAATTTTTTATTTACGTGACTATTTTTGGCTCATGTATCTCTAGAGTGGGGCTCTCATCTCTAGAGGCTAGCCAGGGCAAATAAATGCTGACTGAAAAAATGAAGAAATGAATTGATTGACTATCAGTTTTACATTCTTTGAATATATTTTAGCCCTCATTAGAGACCTTTGAGGGACATATCATTATTGCCCAGAAAGCTGAAATGGCTTATCTATGTCACACAGCCTATTAGAATGGAATAAGGGCTTGAACCCAGGTTTTATGACCCCAGGCTTCCTAACAAAACCATTAAGTCCAGTCTTTTTCTCTGTTGTAGACTTTGTCACAATCTCTGTGTTTTATAACTTCTGAGACATTTATTTGAAGAACACTATTTGCCTTTTAAGGGGTTGTGGGAGAAATAATTAGTACTTATTCATTGTCTGGAAATGGCAAGTTATAAAATGTAGCAATCTAGCTCAGTCTTCACTTTTTGATCTTTTATAGAACATGAAATTCTACTCTGCAATCATAGTAGAAAGGCTTTTCTTTGTCTGCTTTTTTAAAAGCGTATTTGAGCCCTTGCTAAACTCCTTCACTGAACGAGCATTTGCCAAATGACTGCTCTGTGCCCTGCCCAGTGCTATAAGCCAGTGACGAACACAAAAGACAGGCCAGATTAGAGCCTAGTAGAGCCTGAACTTTAGCTTTATGGAATTTATTAAGATTTTAAATTATCAATTGTTTTGCGATTTTCATGTTAATTACTACCTCTCCCATCAAACTGGATGTCACGTGGAATGGGACCTTGTTCACCACTACCGTCCTTGCCTGGCACAGTTCACCCTCCAGGAGCTCACAGACTGCTGTGCAGACACGTCCATGCAGACTGCTGTCGTACAAGGAGTCATGTGCTCCACCAGAGGGATGGGATGTACAGCAGCTGTGGGTCCCCAGGGAAGAGGGAGTCAAACCACTCACCTAGAGGAAAAAGGGAAGTTTCTCAGAGGAGGTAGACATTTGAATATGACCTTGAAGGAGGAGCAAGAATATTTTTTTTCTTTTAGGCAGACATACTCTAGGGTGACTCCCCATTACGCCCACCTCTTGGTATCCATAACTTGGGGTTCTTCTTGTTTCAAGAATCAAATTAGCAGAGTTGGTCTTCCTGGTGTGGGACTGGGATCTCTCTTGGACATGGTGTTCCAGGCAGCCTCTAAGACGGCCCTCAGTGATCCCCCCTCCTGGCATCCACAGCCTTGTATAATAAAATCCCTGAGTGTGGGCTGGATGTAGTGACTCACTTATGAATACACTACGTCAAAAATGATGGATGTCACTTCTGAGACTAAGTTACAAAAAGACTGTGGCTTCCAGCATGAGTGGTCTCTTTTGCTCTCTTAGTCACTTGCTCTCAGGGAAACAGCTGCCCGATGGAGAGGCCCAGCCTTGAGGAAAGTTCAGCCGAAAGATGACGAGAAACTGAGTGCTGGAGACTTTGTTTGAACATTGAATCTAATCAGGCCCTAATTCCAACCAACTTCTGGTCTTTTGAGTTACCATTTTCTTGCACAGGCATGTTTGAATTGGGCTTTCTGCACTTGCATCTAGAATATTCAAGATGAACATCAACAGTATGAGCACCCTCGTAGCCACACATCCCAAGTGTTCAAGACCACTTATTCCAGATAAAATGGAGGACAAATGACAAACATCCCCTTCCAAATCCCCACTATGTGCCCTTCTTTCGATGATCGGTCTGGGAAAAGGGCCTCACAGCCATTTTGAGATAGATGTTTTGGAAGGATCTGAAACCAGAAAAGCTGATTCTGTTCACCCCATGTTGAAGTTCCAACCATTTTCCTCAGATTAGCACTTGGACGCTAACCTCATTCATCCAGAGGTCAGCAGAACCCTCCCAGCACTTTACATCTGAGGTCACCCAAAGTCTACCCAAGATTTGTACAACTCTAAACCTCTTCCGCATTTCTGTACCTTTATACTCACTGTTCTGTAGGTTTGAAATGCCTTTCCTTCCTCTTCTCTGTCAAAAGCCCCATTCATTTCTAAGATCAATTTCACATGTCACCTTCTCCAAGAAGCCTTCCTTGTTGTCCTCAGGCAAAAATGTACTGTTCCTCCCTCTGACCCTAAGAAACTGAACATCCTCTTTTTGTACTTGTTATATATTATAGATTCTTGTTTTTGCCTTGCCTTCTCCACCAGACTGTGAGCTCCCTTAGGGCAGCGTCCATGAATCATCCCTCTTCAGGACTTCAGGATCTTGGGATGAAGTATCCACTAAGTAAATATTAAATTATAATAAATTAAATTTAATATACATTTAATTACATTTAACATACATAATTATATATGATATATATTCTAAAATATATTTAATATATTAAATGTATATTTAATATAATAAATTATATTGAGAAAGAAAGAGCAGAGAAATTCTCCCATTGCAGTTTTCTGTTTTTAAGACAGTCTGTCCTCTGGCTGCCAGGGTCCCTGAAGGAGGGCGTTTGTCTCCCAGAACTGTCGGACCTGAGCTAACTCACAGGATCATGATTCAGAGCAATTTTTAGTAACAGTAGGCAACATCCTTTCAACATCAGGCTCCAAAAGAACAAAGTGGGACAAATTAATGCATGTGTTTTAAGTTCAGAGTGAAAGATTACAGCTAAGTATCTTTCTCTGGACGTCTTAAGTGGGTTTTATTGTCATTTAGTTCTGAGGTAAATGGCTCGCATTCCAAAAGCATGTTTCAAGAATCCTAACAGTTTTAGCTGAAATGATTAAAAATAAATTGCAGATCATTATCCCCTTTATTACATTTACTGAACATTCAAAACATAGACAGTAGGAATCTAAACAGATCTGAGATTTTCCTGCCTCATCACTGCCTGCGTTCATTCATTCATTCATTCATTCGCTCATCCATCCATTTTCCTATTAAGTGTTCACTATGTGGCAGATTTTTATAAAGCAAACTCTCCCCCCCATCTTCTAATGTCTCTAAATTCCTCTTGTAAGCAATTTTTCAAACGGCATTGCCAGAGGACAGTTGACATTTGTAATGTTATTTTGATAACATAGCCATTATCCCTGCTCTTGTCGCGTGTCCTTCCTCAGCCAGGGTCATTTAAAATGCCCACTTCCTCATTTCAGGTTTTGGAGTCAAGAGCTATGAAGTCTGATGCGGCAATACTGAAAATTTAACTGTTTACAACTCACTTCACCAGTTGCTGCTCAGACACATTTCCATGATTGTTTCCGTTACATTTTCAGATCCCCGAATGCCTCTGTTAGCACATAGTATCTCTGTCTTACGCCTTCCTGCCACTCCCAAACTGCCTGAAAACTCTACGGACTTAGAGGTCTCCTTCTCCTCCTCTTTTCAAAAGCCAGAATGCTATTAATACATAAATAAAGCCAGAAACAGAGAGAACTGGAGAGTCTGGCCAGTCCGGTCATGGCTACCGCTGTACCCCTTGTTACTGCTCTGGTCTCACTGTTGAACTCTGGACCTGGGCAGCCTTGCTCCCCGAAGTGAGGCTCACACACCGCAGCATCCGCACGCCTGGACGGACAGTCGTGAGGGACAGAGAGTCCCGGCTCCGCCTCAGACCCGCTGAGTGGGGCTCTGCACCTTAACGGGACCCCCAAGTGATTCACAGGCACATCATAGTCTGAGCAGTGCCAGTCTTGGGACTACATGTCCATTACTGTCTCATGTCTTGGTGGCCCCAGATCCCTGACAGTGTCACAGTGGTGCCTGCATTGATGGCCTTCACGATTACAGCTCCCTTAGGGCTCACTCACAAGCACAGTCCTGTTTCCACCGGGCCGAAACCACTGAGGCTGAGTAGGGCTTTCCAACAATAGCCATACGCTGTAATAGAAGCAGCCCAGCCTTCAGACCGTTTGAGCTGAACTTGGGTCACTCACCCACCTAGAAATCCCCTTCCTTCCTGGTGAGTTGCACTCTGGGTTTCCAATTTTCTTTCCTGCCAAGGGATCTCCAATAGCATTAAGCCTCAAAAAGAAAAGCCTTTTCCTCCTAGGAGACTCCCTGAACCTCATACTTAATGCTTCCTTCCAATAACAAGCCAAAACAATTTTGAAAAAGAACAAAGTTGGAGGACTTACACTATCTCATTTCAAGGTGTGGTATAGCAACTACTGATAGAAACACGACAGTGAGGTTCTGACATAAAGACGGACCCATAGATCAGTGGAACAAAACAGAGAGTCCAGAAATAGACTAATATTAATACCTATGTGGCATTGATTTTTGACAAAAGAGAAAAATTAATTCAATGGGGAAAAGAATAATTTTTTCATAAAATGGTACTGAAATAACCAAACATTAATTTAGGGAAAAATATTTGACCCTTACCACACACCATGCATAAAAATCAGTTTAAAATGGATCATAGGCCTAAAAATAAGAGCTAAAAGTACAAATTTACAAAATTTGTTATGGAAAACATAGGAGAAAACCTTAGTGATATTGACATGGCCAGAATTTCTTATAAAATTCAAAAAGCATAAACCATAAAAGAAAAGAAAAGAATAAATTAGATTTTATAAAAATTTAAAATTTTCATTCTTCAAAAGACACTATTAAGTAAAATAAAAGATAATCCACAGACTAAACAGTTTCGGGGAGTTAGCTACACTCCCCGCAAAGAGGTGTTTTTTCTTCCAGTCGGGTCTCTCAGGCAGGGATCGTTGCAAAGGATGAAAAAATAATAGGACACAGAAATAAAAAATAATAATACGCAGAGCCAAAGATATAGTTTATAAAGTAAAGGTTTATGAAGATAGACAAAGGGAGGGTGTCCGGAAGGTATATATTTCTCCTGCGGAAATATAACAAAGACTGAACTTCTTACATGGGTACTTACGGGGTAGATACATGCTCGGATTGCCAAGGGCAACGGGATTTACATAATAACAGGCAGTTTGGTTTAGGGTCAAAGTCTTCTAAAAGGCTACTAAAGAACCTTTAACTAGCTCTATCTAGGTGAACAATGAGTTACAAAATCTTCTTAGGGCAAACTTCTAAGTTTTATGATAAGGCTATTACTTTAGCAAAAAACAGAGACATCTTGGCTCCAGTAATTATGTTTTTGGAGACAGAGATGATCTCAGAAGTCAACATGAGTTGTGCCTTGTGCTAATTACTTTAACCACATGGTTCCATCTGGGCCTGGCTTGGGCATTAGCATATCTATTTGATCAGCTCTCATCTCAGGGCAGGCAGCCTTTGATCAGCTGCTGGCAATCTATGGCCCTAGGTGAGAACTGTCTTGTCTTTCAAAACAGGTGAGAGCCATAGGCCCAGCTTACAGCTGTTTCTTTGAAATGCAGGTATCACTGACCAATGAGACACCCTCCTGAGGCTTATTTTTTCTTTAAGACAAAGCCTTATTTGACTTCTGAAATCAAATCTTGTCTCCAAAAATACAGGGGGCATTTCTATAACTCAGTATTCTTAGGCTCAACAATAAATGACTTATATCTAATATATATAAAGCACTCCTAGTACTCTGTAATTATAAAATAAACAGTCTAATCAAAATGAGTAAAATAAGCATGTAAAAAGATGTTCAAAACAGTCATCAGGGAAAGAAAAATGAAAATCACGATAAGATACTACTACATATCCATTGGAATGGCTAAAATTAAAAAGATTGGCCTCAATCGAGTGTTGACAAGGATGAGGAGATACGACCACTTTGGAAAACAGCTTGGCAGTTTATTGTTTTTAAAAGTTACCCTTATATTTACCATATGATCTAGTCATTCCAGTCCTGGATATTTTCCCAAAAGGAATTAAAACATGTGTCTACACAATGATTTGCACATGAGTTGTTTGTTGAAGATTTATTCATAATAAGAAACTGTGCATATTCATACAGTCAAATAGTACTCCTCAATAAAAAAGAGCAAACTACTGATACACATAAATCATTGTGCTGAGCAAAATAACTAAACACAAAAATGTATATATTACGCAATTTCCCTTCCATGGCATTCTAGGAAAGGCAATGCTCTTCTACAGCGACAGAGCGTAGAGTAGTGGTTGCCTGGGGCCCAGGGTAGGCATGGGGATTTATTGCCAAGGGGCATGAGAGACCTTTTAGGGATAAGAGAAATCTTTCTACGTCTTAACTATGGTGGTTACACAAGTATATATATATTTGTCAAACCTCATAATATTATGCACTTGAAAGGGTTAATTTGATGTTATATAGGTTATTTCTTAATAAATTTACTTAATAATAATAAGGGAGGTGTGGGAATTAGGGTGGAATATAGATGAAATAAAGTAGACCATGAGTTAGTAATTTTTGAAACTGGGTAACAAGTACCTAGGGGCTTATACACTACTTTCTCGACCTTATGTAATTTTGAAATTGTCTGTTAAAAACAAATTTAAAATAGGGGGATTATGGAAAATGGCAAAGTAGGAAGCACCAGGAATCTGTCTCCTCACCTACACAACAATCACACTGGCAAAATCTGTCTGATGTGACAATTTTGGAACTCTGGAGTCTACTGAAAGCTTGCAACTTTCATGAAAGGGCTCAGATGGTAAACTGCAGTTAATTTTGGTCAATTTTAGCTCTTATCTCAGCAGCAATTACACATTCCCCAACCCCCAGCCCCATAGTAGGCAGCTGTGCAATGTTGCTGATGTAGCTTGTATGCAGCCTGAAGGAGCCAGAGCAGGCAATAAGGACACTGTCCTCCAAGTGTCATGGAACTGTGTTTTGGTCACTGGATGTTGCTTCTGATCACAGAGGTGCAGACACCAAGGTGAGAAGCCATTACTGTACCCTCTTCCCATTTTTATAAGCCCCTCCCCGTGTGCTAAGTACTTCCAGGAGATATAAAAGGCCAGTGCCCTTCTCCCCTCCCCTTTATTACTCTTTTTTTCTCCTTTTGGGAACTGGACACTAAAGACTGGGGCATTCAAAATCAACTGCACATAAGAGAAAATTAGAAAGTCAGTGTGTATACACAGGGGAATGAACATGCTCAGAAAATACCCAGGAAGACTTCAATTTTACATCTCATGCTGATCCTCCACATGGAGACAGCTTACCACAATCAAACAAAACAAAACAAAACAAACTCAAACCCTGAGGGATGGGAAGAACCTTCTTTCCAGAGTTACTACATTACTAAATTCAAATGTTCAGTTTTTAACAAAAAACCCACAAGGCTTGTAAAAAAACAGAAAAGTATGGCCCATTCAAAGGAAAAAAAAAAAAAGACCCAGGAGCTACTGACCCCAAGAAAGACCAGATGGCAGACTTACTAGACAAAGACTTTAAAACAACTGTCTTAAAGACGCTCAAAGAACTAAAGGAAGATGTGGAGAAATTCAAGAAAATGATGTATGAATAAAATAAAAATAACAATAAAGAGATTAAAAAATTAAAAGAAACCAAAAGGAAATTCCAGAGTTGAAAAGTACAGTAATTGAAATAAAAAAATTAGTAGAAGTATTCAAAGGCAGATTTTAACAGCCAGAAGAAAGAATCAGTAAATTTGAAGGTAAAGCAACTGAAACTCCCTAGTCTGAGGAAGAGAAAGAAGAAAGATTGATGAAAAGTGAACAGAACATAAGGGACCTGTGGGACATCAGTAAGTGAAGCAATGCATACATTGTAGGAGTCTCAGAAGAAGAGAGAAAGGCGCAGAGAGATTATTTAAAGAAATAATGGCCAAGACATTTCAAATTTGGTGAATTTATAATTATATTTAGGTGAAATATGTAAACATACAAGAAACTCAATGCACTCAAGTAGGATAAATTCACAGATACCCACACCAAGACACATTATAATCAGACTTTTGAAAGACAATGACAAAAAGAAAATACTGAAAACAAAAAGAAAGAAATGACTTGTCATACATAAGAGATCCTTAATAAGATTATCTGCAGATTTCTCATCATACACTTTGAAGGCCAGAAGGTAGTGGCTGATATATTCAAAGTACTAAAAGAAAAAAAATACTTATCCAAGAATCCTATTTCCAGCAAAATAGTCCTTCAAAAGTGAGAGAGAAATTAAGACATTTTTAGATTTAAAAAAAAAACTGAATCAAATGGTAGTTTTACTTGTATCTCTTTGAGGTATCTCCATATTACTTTCCACAGAGGTTGTACTAGTTTGCAGTCCACCAGCAGTGTAGGAGTGTTTCTAATTCTCCACATCCCCACCAACATTTATTGTTTTGGGACTTTTTGATAAAGGCCATTCTCACTGGAGATAAGTGATATCTCATTGTGGTTTTGATTTGCATTTGATCAAGCAATCCCATTACCAGGCATCTACCTGAAAGAACAAAAGACATTCTATAAAAAAGACATCTACACTCAAATGTTTATAGCAGCACAATTCACAATTGCAAAGATGTGGAAACAACCCAAGTGCCCATAAATACATGAGTGGATTAAGAAAATGTGGTATATGTATACCATGGAGTTCTACTTAGCCACAAAAAACAATGGTGATCTAGCACCTCTTGTATTATCCTAGATAGAGCTGGAGACCATTTTACTAAATGAAGTATCACAAGAATGGAAAAACAAGCACCACATGTACTCACCATCACATTGGTATTAACTGATCAACACTTAAGTGTACATATACTAATAACATTCATAGGGTGTCGGGCAGATGGGAGGGGGGAGGAAGGGATGGGTATATACACACCTAATGGGTACAGTGCTCACCATCTGGGGGATGGACATGCTTGAAGCTCTGACTTGGGTGGGGCAAAAGCAATATATGTAACCTAAACATTTGCACCCCTGTAATATGCTGAAATAAAAAAAAATTTTTAAAAAACTGAAAGAGTTTGTTACCAATAGACCTGCCATGCAAGAAATCCTAAAGGGGATTCTGCAGGTTGAAATTTTTAAAAAATTGTAATAACTTGAAACTATACAAAGAAATAAATATTTCAGTAAAGGTAAATACATGGGCAATTATAGAAATTAGAATTATCATAATGATGATTTGTAACTCTAATTTTTGCTCTCTACCTGATTCAAGACTAATAAATTTAACTAAAAAACACCTATTATTCTAAAAGATAGTATTATTGTAACTTTGGTTTTTAATTCCACATTCTGTTTTCTACATAATTTAATATACTAATTATTTTTATAAACAAATATTAGTTTATATTTTTAGACACACAATGTACAAGGATGAAATTTTTTGATATCCATAACTGAAAGGGGTGGGTAATAACTGTAAATGAGCATAGTTTTGTATGTTACTGAGGATAATCTGTTATAAAATTCATGCTGGAATGTTATAACTTTAGGTGTTAAATGTAATCCTCATAGTAACTACAAAGAAAATAGTTATAGAATATACACAAAGGAAATGAAAAGGAAATCTAAGCATGTTACTACAAAAAAAATCAACTATATACAAAGGAAGGCATTAAGGGAGAAAAGGAGGGACAAAAAAGCAATAAGGCATATAGGGAACAGTTAACAAAGTGGCAATATTAACACCCTCCCTATCTGTAAGTATTTTAAATGTAAATGGATTAAACTCCCCAATCAAAAGACATAGATTGGTTGAATAGATTTAAAAAGCATGAAAGAACTATATCTAAGAAACTCACTTTACATCTAAGGCTATGCACTAATATGTTGAAAGTGAAAGAATAGAAAAAATATTCCATGCAAATAGGAACCAAAAGAGAATATGGATTCTTATACTAATAGCAGAAGAACAGACTTTAAATCAAATGTTACATGAGACAAAGAAGGACATTGTATACTAATAAAAGGTTCAATGTGGAGCAAAAATTGGCAGAACTAAAAGGAGAAGTATACAGTTTTACAATTAGCAAATAGTTGGAGCATTCAATATCCCACTTTCAATAATGAATAGAACAATTAGACAGAAGATAATTAAGAAAATAGAGGACTTGAACAACATAATAAATCAATTAGATCCAACAGACATATACAGGACACTCTGCCCAACAACAACAGAACACATTCTTCTTTAGTGTACATGGGATATTCTCTAGGATAGACCATATGTTAGGCCACAAATTAAGTCTCAATGAATTGAAAAAGAAGGATATCATACAAAATATCCTCTCTGACCACAATGAGATGAAGTTAGAAATCAATCACAGAAGGAAAACTGTAAAATTCACAAATTATTATAAATTAAACAACATACTCTTAAACACCCAATAGATCAAGAAATCACAAGGTAAATTAGAAAATATTGATTTACAAATGAAAACTAAACTACGACATACTAAAATTTATGGGACACAGCAAAAGTAGTGCTAGGAGAGAAATTTATGGCTCAAAATAGTTAAATTAAAAAAAAACAGATCTCAAATCAACAGTCTAACTTTACAACTTAAGGAACTAGAAAAAAAGCTAGTTCCTAAACTAAACCCTAGCTAGCAGAAGGAATAGTAAAGGTTAGAGCAGGTACAAAAAAAACAGAGAATAGAAAAACAAAAGAGAAAATCAATGAAACTAATATATGCAAGTCAATAAATGTGATTCACCACATAAACAGAAGCAAAACCAAAGATCCTGTGATCATTTCAACAATTGCAGAAAAAACATTTGATAAAATCCAGCACCCCTTCATGATAAAAACTCACAAAAAACTAGGCATAGAAGGAACATACCTCAAAATAGTAAAAGCCATATATGACAAACCCTCAGCTAACATCATACTGAATGGGGAAAAGTTAAAAGCATTCCTCCTAAGAATTGGAACAAGACAAAGATGCCCACTTTCACCACTTCTATTCAACATAGTACTGGAAGTCCTAGCCAAAGCAATCAGGCAAGAGAAAGAAATAAAGGGTATCCAAATTTGAAAAGAGGAAGTCAAATTGTCTATATATGCTAATGATATGATCTTATACCTAGAAACTCCAAAGACTCCTCCAAAAGCCTCCTAGATAAATGAATTTAGTAAAATCTCAGGTTATAAAATCAACATACAAAAATCAGTAGCCTTTCTATTATATATACCAATAATGACCAAGCTGAGAACCAAATCAAGAACTTAATCTCATTTACAATAGCTGAAAGGAAAAAAAATCTAGAAATATATTTAACCAAGGAGGTAAAAGATCTTCACTAGGAGAACTACAGGATAGTAGAATAACACAAAAAAATGGGTAAACATCTCATGCTCATGGATTGGAAAAATTAACATTATTAAAATGACCATAGCTCCCACAGCAATCTAAAGATTCAATGCAATTCTTATCAAAATACCAATGTCATTTTTCACAGCATTAGAAAAAATCAATCCTAAAATTCATATGAAACCAAAAAAAGATCCCAAGTAGCCAAAGCAATCCCATACAATAAGAAAACTGGAGGCATCACATGACCTAACTTCAAATTATACAATAAGGCTATAGTAACCAAAACAGCATGGTAATGGCATAAAAGTAGACACAGAAATTAGTTAAATAGAATAAAGAACCCAGAAATAAATCCATATCCCTGCAGCCAATTGATCTTTGACAAAGCAGACAAAAACATACTCTGGGGAAAGGATGCCCTATTCAATAAATGGTGTTGGGAAAATTGGATGTCCATATGCAGATGAATAAAACTGGATTTCTATCTCTCTTCATATACAAAAATTAATTCAGGATGGATTAAAGACTTAAATGTAAGACCTGAAACCATAAAAAAAGAAAACATAAGAAAAACTCATCTGGACATGGCCTGTAGGCAAAGAATTTATGACTAAGACTCCAAAACCAAATGCAATAAAAACAAAAATAAACAAATGAGACTTAACTAAACTAAAAAGCATCTGTACAACAAAAGAAATAATCAAAAGAGTAAATAGATAACCTACAGAATGGGAGAAAATATTTGCAAACTATGCATCTGACGAAGGACTAATATCCAGAATATGCAAGGAACTCAACTCAGCAAGAAGAAAGCAACCCCATTTAAAAGTGGACAAAAGACATGACAGATTTTTGTCAAAATTAGATACCCAAATGGCCAAAAAACATGAAGAGATATTCAACATCACTAATCATCAGATAAATGCAAATTAAAACCATGATGAAATACCACCTTACCATGTCAGAATGGCCATTACTAAAAAGTCAAAAAACAACAGATGCTGGCAAAGATGTGCTGAAAAGTGAATTCTTATGTACTGTCTGTGGGAATGTAAATTAGAATAACCTCTATGAAAAACAATACAGAAATATCTCAAAGAACTAAAAGCAGATCCACTATTTGATCTAGCAATCTCACTTCTGGGTATGTACCCAAAATAAAAGAAGTCCTTATATCAAAAAGATACCTGTACTCATCTGTTTATCATAGCACAATTCACAATCACAAAGATATGGAATCAACCTAAGTACCCATCTACTGATGATTGGATAAGGAAAATATGAGAGATATGTACATATATATGTGTGTGTGTATACACACACACACTCACACACATACATATATAAACAAACTATGGAATACTACTCAACCACAAAAAAGAACTAAATAATGCCTTTTGCAGCATCTTGGATGGAGCTAGAGGCCATTATCCTAAGTGAAGTAACTCAGGAATGGAAAACCAAATACCATATGTTCTCATAAGTGGGAGCTAAGCTATGGGTATGCATGGTCATACAGAGTGGACATTGAAGACTTAAAATGGTGGAGATTGGGAGAGAGATGAAGAATAAAAAGTTACCTATTGGGTACAATGTACACTTTCAGGTGATGGGTACACTAAAAGCCCAGACTTCACCACCTTATAATGTATGATGTTACTTGTACCCCCTAAATCTATTGAAATAAAAAATAATAAAAAGATAAATGAAAAAGTCAACATAATTAACAAATCTTTAGTTAGATTGACTAAGAAAAAAAGAGCAAAGACTCCAATAACTAAAATCAGAAAGGAACGTGGTACATTACTACCAATTTTACAGAAATAGAAAGGATTACAAGATAGTAATATGAACACCAAACAAATTGAATAACCTAGATGAAATGGACAAACTCCTATAAACATAAAATTTATGAACACTGTATTATGAAGGAATAGAAAATCTGGATAGATCTATAACTAGTAAGGAGATTGAATCAGTAATAAAATAATCTCCCAACAAAGAAAATCCATGGTGTTGATGGCTTCTCTGCTGAATTCTACAAATATTTAAAGAAGAGCTAGTACTAATCCTGGTCAAACTTTTCAAAAAAATTCAAAAAGAGGGAACACTTTCATACTCATTTGGTAAAACTAGCATTATTCTGATACCAAAGCCAGACAAAGACACTACTAGAAAAGAAAACTATAGACCAATGTCCCTTATTAATGTTGATGCAAAATCCTCAAAAAAAAAAAAAAAATACCAGCAAACAGAATTCAACAGTATATTACAAAAATTATGCACTTGACCTAGTGGGTTTTATTCCTGGAATGCATAGATGGTTCAATATATAAAAATGAATCAATATAATACACCACAGTAACAGAATAAAAGAGGAAAAAACACATGATCATTGCAGTTGATGCATAAAAGGTATTTGACAAAATTCAACAACCTTTTATGATAAAATCACTCAACAAATTTGGAATAGAAGGGAACTACCCCAATACAATAAAAGCCATGGAGGAAAAATACAGAGTGAACATCATATTCAATTGTGAAAAACAGAAAGTTTTCCCTCTAAGATCAGAAAGAAGGTAAGGACTTCAAATAACAAAAACAGTCTTGAAAAAGAAGAATAAAATTGGAGTACATACATTTCCTAATTTAAAAAATTACTGCAAAGCTACAGAAATCAAAATAGTGTGATACTGGCATAAAGACAGACATATAGATCAATGAAATAGAATATAAAGACCACAAATAAATTCTTGCATATATGATCTAATTATTTTCAACAAGGGTGTCAAAACCATTCAATAGAGAAAGGATAGTCTTCTCAACAAATGGTGTTGGGAAAACCAGATATTCACATGCCAAAAATGAAGTTGGACCCTTACCTAACACTATGTACAAAAATTAACTCAAAATGGATCAAAGACCTAAATAGGATAGCTAAACTATAAAACTCTTAAAAGAAAACATAGGACAAAAACTTTATGATGTTGATTTTGCATTACTTGAATATGATACCAAAGAACTAGGCAACAAAAGAAAACATGTACAAATTGGACCTCATGAAAATTAAAAACTTTCATGTATCAAAGAACACTATCAATAGAGTGAAAAGGCAATCTACAGAATGGAGGAAAATATCTGAAAATCATATATCTAATAAGAGATTAATATCCAGAATATTTAGAGAACTCCTAAAACTTAATGAGAAATAACCTGACTTAAAAGTGGGCAGAGGACTTGAATAGAAATATTACAAGGAAGATATACAAATACCCAATAAACACATGGAAGATGGTCAACATCACTGATGATTAAGGAAATGCAAATCAAAACCCCAATAAGGTACCATCTCATACTCATTAGGGTGGCTATTACCAAAACAAAACAAATATAACAGAAAATAACAAGTGTTGCCAAGGATGTGGAGAATTTTATTAGAATCCTTGTGCATGGTTTGTGGAAATGTAAAATGGTAGAGCTACTGTGAGAAAACAGTGTGGCAGTTCCTCAAAAAATTAAAAATAGAATTACCATATGATGCACCAATTCCACTTAGTATATACCCAAAAGAATTGAAAGCAGAATCTCAAAGAAATATTTGTGCATAACCTGTTCACTGCAGCATTATTCACAATAGCCAAGAGGTGGAAGCAAACCAAGTGTCCATTGATAGATGAATGGACACACACACACACACACACACACACACACACAGAATAGTATTATATTATTCTGCCTTAAAAAGGAAGGAAATTCTGACATATGCTACAACATGGATAAACCTTGAGGACATTATGCTAAATGAAATAAGCCAGACACAAAAAAGAAAAGGAAAGATTCCACTTATACAGGGTACCTAGAGTTGTCAAAATCATAGAGAAAGTATAACAGTAGTTGCCAGGGGCTGGGATGAGAGACTAGTGGAGAATTCTTGTTTAATGAGCACAGGGTTCAGTTTTGCAAGATGAAGAAAGTTCTAGAGATGGACTGTGGTGATGATTACACTAAAATATGAATGTACTTAATATCACTGACTTTACACTAAAAATGGTGAAGATAGTAAATTTTATGTTAGTTTTATTTTACCATTTCTTTAATTTGAAAAAAAAAAAAGGAAGGTTACCAGGGGTGGGGGTACATGGGAATAGGAAATTATTGTTTAATGGGTTTGGAATTTAAGCTTGGGATGATGAAAAAGTTCTGGAGATGGATAGTGGTAATGGTTCCAAAACAATGGAAATGTATTTAATGTCACTAATTTTATACTTAAAAATGATTAAAATGGTAAAATTTATATTTTATATATTTTATTGTAATTTTTTAAATCTTTATTAAAAAAAAAAAAGAGTTAAAAGACAACAGCAGCACCATGCAGTGCTAATCCAACCCGTGTGGTGCCATTTTGCTACATTTGGTTTAGTACTCACAAGTGACAGGGGACTTTGGGGAAGCGGGAGAGAAAGGGGGCAGGGTGGGGAGGAGAACAGTCCTCACTCTCCAGAGGCATACCTTGATATCTTGTGCCAGGCACTGAGTCTGGTACTTTATAGTATCTTACTTTCATTTAATCGCTATCTACGAGTTATTCTCATTTCTATTTCACAAAGTGGGAAACTGAGTTTTGCAAATTTCGAGTAATTCACCCAAGCTCACACAGTTCATGTGGCAGAGGAGAGATCTGCCTTGTGGGCCTGGCTGTCCTGTGTCTTGGTGCCTGGGAGGGGACTGGCTTGTCAGCAGAGGAGCATCCAGTGTGGCTAGAGCTCAAAGGTGATAAATACCGTGAGGGAATCCTCAGGGGTGAGGACATTCCATGCAAGGGAATAATGCCAGAAAGCACAGGAAGCGAGCACCAAGGAGCCCTGAAACAGGACCTATCAACGAAGGACTTTCAGTTCTAAAGCTCTATGAATCTCCTTGTTTTGTGAGCAGGATAGACTAAAAGGGACAATCCTATGTGCTTGTCTTCTTTCTTGGAGAATTCATAAATTGATACATTCAGCCATTTATTCATATGATGAATCATTTATTCTTCTTTCAAACACTTATTTACTTGCTTGTTATGCTTCAGACGTCATTCAGAAAACACCTGCACAGGTCTACTACCCTGCGGGCAAGCCCTGGAGACATGCACATGACAATGGATCGTCCCTGCTGCTAGCTTGGTCCAAGCCACCACTGTCTCTTATTCCTATTGGTTCTGAACCCCACAGGAGCTGTGCAGGTCCCCATCTTTCCAGAGCCACATACCTGGATCCTATGGAAAATTAAGGGAGATGATTATATTAATTATAATGATAATAGTTGTCACTTTAATTCAAACAACCCCTTGAACCCCTATGAAACAGGTATTTTTATCCCCAAAATAACCCTTTGAAACCCTGCAAAATAGGTATTTTTATCCTCATTTTACAGAGAACACCAGTAGTGCAAGAGACAGATACACCATAGCAACACATGAGACTGTGGCTGTGGAGGAGCATAAGGACAGGAAGGACCGGGAGCTGCAGCCCAGAGCCAGGAGAGCAGATGTCTCCGAGGGCCAGAGAAAGTGCCAGGAGGACCACTGGAGAGCTTCAGAGATGCGCATGGAAAGAGGCACTCCAGGAATAGGGGCCGCCCGTGCAAAGGCATGGGGCCTGCGGGAGACTGGGGACTTGCCAGTGGCTAGACATGACAGAAGCTTGAGGGGTGTGTGAAGTGGAGGGGTGCAGGGGACTGGAAGCTGGAGATAAAGGCAGGAACCACTCCTGAAAAGACGTGCTAAGAGTTGCCATTTTCCTGCATCAGTGAGAAGTCTCGAAGGGGCTTCTAGCAAGGGAGGGATGAGATCAGACTTGCAAAAGAGGAGAGTGGGGCCTTTGCGGCCTTTCGGCCACGTCCCTGACTTGTCATAGAATTCTCCACAGGGCCCACCTCTCCTCTGGACTCCCAGAGGTCTGCAGGGAGACCTCAGGAAGCCCCTTTGCACCCTTAGCAAGTGGCCAGGTAATTTGCTCTTTTCTGGAAATAAGACCTCTTGTGAATGAACAGCAGCAGACATCATGGCTTCAGAGAGGATGGTTTGTGCAGCTGTCCACCCAGGGGAATGCTATCACTTCCCTTGTGAGCGTGTGTGTGTGTGTGTGTGTGTGTGTGTGTGTGTACCCTCTTGCAAGCTTGTCTCATTCTAATTCATAGCCAACTAATGGTTAAGATAACAAATGTTCCAAAATGCCCATGAGGAAAAACAACTCTTTAATAAGGCATTTCAAGCACACCGCGTGAAAAACCAAACTCTTGATTTTCTCACCAGAAACACTACTCCCTTAGTCTTTCTCACCTCAGTAAATGATTCCAAAAACCCTGCAGTCATCCTCTACTTCTCTTTTTCCCCCGCACCTGACATGCAATCCATTAGCAAGTGCTGTCAGTCAACTGTACCATCCAGATGCATGCAGAATCCGACCTGTCCTCTGCTGCTATGTCAATGGTCCACGCCATTCTCATCTCTTCCTCAAGAAAGTGGTCTCCCCAGCCCCCCGGTCCCCAAGAGTCCACTCTTGCCCCACTACAGACCACTCTGCACACAGCAGCCAAAGAGACAATTTAAAAAGTACGAAACAGATGAGTTGCCATGCTGTGTCTTCTTCTCACAGGGAGTAAGATTCAAACTCCACGCCAAAGCACTGCAGGATTTGGCCCCTACCTCCCTCTCCAAATTAACTTCTTGCCACGTTTCCCAGCTCTTAGGGTCAGCCTCTGCTCCTCTGTCCAGAGGTTTTCTTCCAGAGCTTCCTTGGGCTTCTTCCCTTGATTCCTTGAGGTTCAAGTGTTACCTTCACAAAGAGAGGCTCTCCCTGTTGACCCTATTTAAAATAGTGCCCGCTGCCCTGTCCCCATCATTCTCTCTCCATCATGCTCTGTCTTCATTGCACCTGTCACTGTCTAAAATTATCTATCCATCTGTTGGCCGGTTTCCTCCACTGGAAGGCAGTAAAATCTATAAGGGCAGAGATTCTGACTGTCTTGGCCATTGTGCCTAGAACATTGCTGTGCACATAGTAAGTAAATACATATTTTTAAATGAATGTTTCATGTCCCTCCCCAATTCCCAGTCTTATTCCCCAGAGGCAACAGATTTTCATTATTTTTTGGTAGTTGCCTCTTTATTCCAATGATAAGTTTACACTTTTACTTTATTATTATTTAATTGACAAAATTGTCTATAGATTGTGCAACATGATGTTTTGATGTGTATATATACTGTGGAATGGCTAACTCGGGTTAATTAACATATCCATTATCTCACATTCTTATCATTTTTTGTGGTGAGAACTTTTGAAATCTACTCTCTTAGCAATTTTCAAGTATACAATACCTTGTTATTAACCACAGTCATCATGTTGTACAATAGACCTGAACTTAATCCTGTTATCTAACTGAAATTTTGTATTCTTTGACCAACCTCTGCCCAATTGCTGCCCCATTTATTTGTTATAGGCATTCATTATTTACCACCTGACATACTAAATGAGGTGTCATTAGTTCATTGCCACTTCTGCCTCCACCCTTCTTTCTCCCATCATACCAGGATACTTGTGTCACTATCTTTTGGTGAGTAAATAACATTATCATGATTGTATTAAATTTACCTACTGCAAAGCCAAGTAGTATACTATGATTTTAGTTTCTTTCTTGTACAGTTTTATGTTGTCCCTATGGTTTCTAATTACCTTTATTTTCTGCTTGCAATTTATTGTAAGCAGTAAGTCTAAAATTTTTTAAATCTCCATCTCATTAAGTATTCTAATAAACCCCCCTTTTTAGCAAGTCCACCCTCTAGAGTTCCCCTCTTCTGCTCCTTTCTAGACTGATCCTTTTCTAGACCTAGACACAGGTGACACCCTGGGACTTTTCATAATTTCTTTCCTGAGTTGGACCCAATATTTTCTAAATCCCATGTCTTCCTCATTTTGGGTCTGTTCCCTCTGATTCTGAATCCCATAGAATCTGTGGAGCTTCCCATCTCTCTTCTGAATCCTGTGGAACATTTAGGTATGTAGGAAACTTAATTTATATGAATTATAATAATACATTTTACTTTTAAATAATTCAAAGTAGTCCTATGAATTAGGTTTTACCTCCATTTTATAGAGAAGTAAACTGAGGTGCAAAGCAGTTAAGTAACTTGCCCCAAGTCACAGGTCCATGAAGCAGCAGAGCTGGTACCTGCCCCAGGACTGCCGAGCCCCAAAGTCTGAGGAGCTGCCGTCCACTGAGATCTTCCCACGTACCGGGCACTTTATCGTTATCACATGTCATCCTCACCACATCCATCCAGAAGGTATTGACATGAAAGCTGTTGTCAAATATTGAAGGCTGTCACAGAGAATAAGACATTAAACTTACTAAAATAACTCCAGAGAGCATAACTTGGATCCGTGAGAACAGGTCATAAGGAGATAAATGTTAGCTCCAAATAAGGAGAGAGTTTCTAACCGTCTGAGCTGTCCCGGAATGGATCAAATTGCTTTGTAAGATAGTGAGTTCTCTCTCCCTGGAGCTACACAAGGGGAATCTACCTGTTTGAAGAGACTGCAAATCTCCGTTTTGTGAGCTGGAGAGCTAGTGGGGAGAAGGGAAGTAACAGGCTGCTATGTCTAAATGTTTTTGTCTCCTCCAAAACTCATGTTGCAACTTAAGCCCCAATGCAGCAGTATTGGGAAGCATGGCCTTTGGGAGGCGATAGAGTCCTGAGGGCAGAGCCCTCACCAGTGGGATTAGGTGCCATTATAAACCATCCTGATGGAGGGAGTTTGTCCCTTTTTGCCCCTTCCAGCCCTTCTGCCATGTGAGCACAGCAATGAGGTGCCATTGTTGGCTTCCCAGACTCCAGAACTGGGAGAAATAAATTTCTGTTGTTTATAAATTACCTGGTCTGCGGCATTTTGTTCTGGCTGCCCAAACAGACTAAGACATAGGCAGAGCTCTTACTATAGCGAGGCTCAGTGCTTTGGATAGAGAATCTCATGAAAACTATGATGTATGCACTCTTATTCATTTGAGCAGTAAGGAAACTAAGCTCAGAAAAATAAAATGATTAACCCAAGGTAGCACAGCTAACGTGTAATTTCGAGTCTAAATCAGTCTGACCTTGAATTCCATGAGGTAACTCATGGTGGATATGTGATTCATAACCCTTCCAGCACCGAGGTTTCCTCTGAGACTCCTCCCACCTCCACAGACCTCTTTAAAAGATCCCACCTGCTCAACTCACCACCTCTGTTAAGCATCGGTTGCTAACCAAAGGGAAAGGGCCAACCAAAGGGAAAGGGCCAACCAAAGGGAAATGGAATTCCATGCCCATACAAAGGCACACCACACTTCTGATAACCTCCTCAGACTCACAGTCGATGTATGTTTACATTAAAACAGCCCACAAACCTTTGTAACTATCTTACAGAATCCCTCCTGAATTAATAACTCCAAAGTAAGATTTATTTGTACAGTTTTTATTGATGTTATCATTTAGGGAGAAGCATTATTTTTGTTGAACATTTCTTAGTTGTTGTTCAGTGAGCTCCTTTTTCTCTGCCTCCCTCCTCCTTTACACAGCCCAAATCTTGAATTTCATTCAAGATTCAATTAAAACCTAACCTCCTCCCTAACATTTTCTGTTTTGGAATTTCTCCACACTTGTGTTAAAGCAACAATCTTGAACTGCTCTCTAGTCACAGTCCATGTTTTGCATTTCCTTGTCTTTCTACAAAATTCTATCCTGTAGGCTCCTGTGGAAATGTTCCAAACCTCAAACTTGGAAGTGATAGAAATTGCAAGTGATAGAAACCAACTTAACCTGGCTTAAGGAGAAAAGGAAATGTATTGGCTTAAGTAACAGAAAAGTCCATGTGTAGTCAGGCATCAGACATGGTCAATCCAGATGCCTGGATTGACAATGGCATCAAGAGTTGATCTCTCTCTCTCCCTCTCTCTCTTCCTCTCTCTATCTCCCTCCCTCTCTTTTTCTGTCTCCTCCCCCTGCAATGACCAATGGCCCTGGTTTGCCTGGATTAGGGGATTCCAGGGATATGGTGGGATTCTCAGTGCTAAAAGTGAGAAAGTACAGGAAAACCAGGACAAGTTGGTTATCCTACTCTACACCTTGTGATTCTCTTTTCCTCTGTGCTGGTTCCAGCTTTATCCAAATCTTCACTGTGTGTTCCAGCATCTCAAGGCTTTATAGTATCCTTACAATTAACAATTCCAGTGGGGGAAAAATATATTTCACAATGGTTCCAACAACATCTCAGAATTGCCTCTTGGACTTGGTGTGGATCACAGAACCAATTTCCGGGGCCATCTGAAACGTGAGACACTGATGGACCAGGCATGGGGCACATGCTCGTCTCTGGGGCTGAGTTTTAGGATCAGTCTCACCAAAATCAACAGACCTGAGGATGAGGAAGAGATGAGTCCTTAGAGGAAAGTCAAGTTGCTCTTATAGGAAGAAAAGAGAATGAATTGTGGGCAGCAAAAACAATGTCCACCACAAGGAGTGACATGGCAGACCAGTGGACCTTGGTGTCACACAGACCTGGGTTCAAATCCCAAATCTATCAATTCCAGGCTGGGTGATCCCACTGAGAAATCCATGGTAATAAGAAGCTCTTAAAGCTATTGTGAGGATTAAAAGCATAAGGTGTTGGAGGTAACCAGCAAAGAGCGGGTGCTTAGCCAATGTTCTTCTTGTCACATTTGCCTGGAAATAAACAGCTTTAACCAGGTATCCCCAGAGCAGAACCCAAGGGCATCTTCATAATGTGTAATTGAATAGGAAATACTTTTTCTATCTTAAAGCAAGTGTGATTCTGGAGTTATTTTGAAAGCATTAGCATTCAACACTTCTATTCACTCTGAGATCCTGGGGCTAAAACGAATAATCTCATTTTAAAAAAACAGAGATAGAATATGAGAACATCAATTTTGCTGAAAAGTGTTTTACTTTCCCCAAGATATTTAATTAGACCAATCCTCTACTCTAAACTGTTCGGTCCTTCGTACAAGGTTTTCAATCTCAAAATCCGAGAAAGTTGTCTAGAGCTAGCCCTATGAAAACTTTGTAAGAATATTTGTGAAGGATAGAGATTAAATATCCAATTCTTTTTACAATCCACTTTGTACTTGAGATTTAAGTTCTTATTGAGGAGACAAGCATAAGAAATAGCCTATCCATCAAATCATAAAATTTTTAGAGGGTCTTTGGACATTCACCCTTCACTTTACTATTACGGAAACCAAGGCCATATTTAGCTACAAGTACTTCAAATGCATCACAATGTTTGCTGTCCTGGGCCTTCTCATGCGCTGTTCCTTAGGCTTCAGATGCAGATGCTTAGGGCTCCCCTCCTCCACACTGCTATGAGGCCTTGTGCCCCTTCACAATTCAGCTAAAGGCCACCTCCTGCGGGAAGCTTTCCCTAACACCCCCCACCCCCGGTGGATGAGCTGGCCATGGCTGTGCACGCTGCATCGCAGTGGGCAGCAGTCACTGATTTTCTTGGCTCCCTCTGCCAATCCCCTGCTCACCCCCACCCCTCCCTGTCGCTAGATCCGTGGGAGAAAAGGCAACGTGTGGCTCATTGCTGAGTCCCCAGTGTCTGACGTGGAGATTGGGACACATCCAGCATCCGTCATAGTTTGCTGTCTACCTGGGGGGATGCATTTTGTAAGCATGTGGCAAATCACAGCATTCCCATTCTACAGGACAAATTTGAGTCAAACAGCAAGGAGGGGGCTGGGCTCAGCCACAAAGGTGGAATGTGGCATTTGACATTGATCTAAGGTACACTGTCTGTCGGTTGTGTGCACACCAGAGCTTGGCAAAGGACACTGGACACATTTAAGGAGCATGCATAGTCAACAATCAAAAGGCAAAAAAGTGACTTAAGAAAGGGACAAAAACGGTTTAGAAAAGGGCAGGTTGCTTCTGCCTGAGTAGTGAGTGTTTCAACAGACAGTGGAGAAGGTGGCTGTGTATGTAGATCGAGAGGACCGTGTGCGCAAAGGGCTGGAGGCAGGAAAGTGGTTGTGAATGACCAAAAAAAAGAAAAGGCAAAAAAGGGATATGGCCCTGACATGAGAGCCTTGCAGAGTCTGTGATGTGTGAAGTGCATGCACGGGAGAAGGGAGGGAGGAGAGCTTGTATTATCAAGGCAGACCAGACACGGTCCCACTCTGTGGACCAGCAAAACCCAGACTTGGGTGCAATGCGGATTAGTGGAGCTGAGTAACAGTGCACTACCCGGCCTTACATGTTCCTGCTTGTGCCTCGAGACCGTCTTCATGACCCTGATTGGTTATGAGCCTGTCTCTCCCGCACTGCTCAGGCGCCACGTGGAGTGTTGGAAAGGGCCCGGGTAGGGTATTGGCCCTACCACTGGCAGCTGTGTGACCTGAGGTACAGGTCCCCACCTGTGCCAATCTGTGAGAGCGATGCTCACCGTACTGCGTTACCTTGGAGTGTGGATGAAACTGTACGTGGGAAGGTTCCTGGCCCACAACAGCTTGTGCAGGGCCGGTGAGCTCACCCTTCCCTCAGTGTCTCCCCACTGTCACCAAAGGTGGGACAGTCATTTCTGCTTCCCCAGAACCTACACCAGTGCCATGCTCATAGGTCTTTATTAAATGACTAGCTGAATGAGTGATCAAATAAATGCATGAATTAATTAGGGTAGTTAATGGGTGAATGGAGAAATAGATAATTAATGAATAAATCATTCTCTCGTGGTGAAGAATTGGGTAAGGGATGGCACCTGAGTGTCACATGTACAACATCGTGATATCAAAAGTCTCCAACAAATAAATTTGATCCTTCATCTAAATGGCCAGACAAGCTGGTTGGGACAATCCTCATGCAGGCACAAGGCTTGTCCTTGCTCTCAGCAATCACAGCTGTCCCCACTGGCCGCTATGTGGCCGCCGGGTGTGATGCTGGGCATTTCGCATACACTCTCCTGTGCTCCCACAGTGAGCGTCTGTCTCCTCGCTTTACAGAGGAGGGACTGAAGCTCCAAAAGTCAAATCGCTCGCGCAAGAAGGCCAGCCAGCGGCAGACCCAGGATTTGAATTCATATTTTATTGTTTCTAAGACGGCGGGCCCTTTTGTTGCCATTTAGGACTTAATTCTGGGTACGCTGGGCCCGCAGTTGGTTATCAAGAAGGAAAGATAACGCTGAGTGAAACCCCTGGAAAAGGTGCATTTCCCTTCTTGGTCCCAGGACCCGGAGTCCTGAGCAACAGCAGCCGGCAGCGAAACAGCAAGCGCTCTTGTCCCCGCTGCGCTCTGCGCAGTGGCATTCTTTGCTGCGTCTTTCAGCCTTAGGTCACTCCACCCGCCTACGCACTAGGTCTGAGGGCAGTCTGGGTCTCTCCCTCTTCGCCTGCCTCCTCAGCCCCTGCAGAGGGAAAGAAGGTGAGAAGCGTGGACGGAGGCGGCCGGAGGCCCGTCCTCTGGGTGAGAGGAGGAGCTCTGTCACGCTCCTAGGACCGAGGAGAGGCCAGGCGGAGCCTTGATGGAGATGCCGTCGGCGTCTCGTGTCTGTCATGGGCATCATGTGCGGATTCCACACATACCTCAGGGTTCCTCGTTGCTCTCTGAAGGTTGCAATGAGCACAAGCTTCGAGGGCAGCTGGCCAGGGTTCAAATCCAAGCCTTACCACTTACAAGCTCTGTAACCTTAGACAGTTTATTTTCCTTGAGCCTCACGGCCCTCATCTTGTGAAAATCAGATCATAATCCCTACCTCCTGGCCCGTTACGAGATCGGGTGCTAAACCAGGGGGTCGGACGTGCCCCGCATGCGGCGGGGGCACGGAGAGGGTGGCCAGCCGCGGGGGGCAGTGTGCAGACATGTCAGAGGTGGGGATTTGACGCTGGGGAGACCGGTTAAGGGGCATTTTTGTCTTCCTGGTGTAACAAGGGGCAGAAAGGCAGACTGGGGCTTATCAGGGAAGTGAGAGGCACCCAGCGCCTTTCTGGCCAATCCTCTTATCTATTCCTGGGGCTGTCACACTGCAGACTCTGAGGACAGGCCAAGGTGGACTCAAACAGTCCTGCCTTGCTGTGTGCAGCTTTGAGACAAAAACGTTCATCATGTCTGAGCTTGATTTATTCATCTTCAAAATGGGGAGGAAAACTCCTACCTTGGAATGTCGTTAAAAGGGCAAGACACCCCGTTGATAAAGCACTGAGCTGCGGCCGGCCAGCCTGGCGCCTACAGAGCGGCTCCTCAGCAGGCAGGAGCGCGCTGGCAGCCAGCGTGAGAACCATGGACAAGCCGGAGGAAACTCGTCGAATTGAACACAGACTGAACCCTTCCAATTTCCTTCACTTGGGTAATAGTAGCAAATGTTCATACTTTTATGGAATCTTGCATTTTTCAAAGTTATCTCTCTTGACTTATCTGAGCAATAGCCCTTCAAAAAGGCTTAGTGGTGATTTTCAGAACCGATTTTTAAATAGCTTAGAATATTTCCATAGTCTTTCAGAGGGACTCCAGTAACAGCTGTCCCTACTGTTCACAACAATAAAAATTTCCTACAATCCTAAACTTCATCATGGTCTTTTAGAACTTCATATGTTTGCACGTGGTGTTCCTTCTTGGAATTCCCTTTCCTCTTTCCTCCTCTTTCCATCTGCTCCCCACTACCCTTCTCCACACACACACAGTGAGCAAAATTAGGCATCCCCAGGGCCCCAACTCCACCTCATGCTGACTGGGGGGTGCTGGGCTAATTTCTCAACTTCTTCTGTCTCTGTTTCTTCATCTGTAAAATGGCAAAAGTAGTAATGGTACCTACCTCCCATTATTCTTGGTATGGTTGGGATCTCATCCTTTAAAACTTATCCACTCTTCTACCTGCTTGTCAGGTCATGTTTGCCCTTTTTAGTGCTCCCATGACCCCAGGGCTTGCCCAGGTGTAGTGTGAATCACACCCTTCGGCCCACTAATCCCACCCCCAAGAGTCTAGTACAAGGACCTGTCATCTGAAATGAATTCAAAACTTATACACAAAGATGTCCATTGAATCATTGTTCTTAATAATAAAATTTGCAAATAACGTAAATGCCCATGAAGAAGGTCATGGTCAATGGCTAGGCCAATTATTTGTGTTTTGTTTTTGCCTCATCCACTAAGGCTTGGATCATGTTTGGTTTCTTTTTAAACCAAATGCCTCAAAATGAGCCTTGAATGAGATGGCTACTCAACAAATATTTCCAGTCTCCTATTCCACAAAGATTTATTGAGCACCTATTATGAGCCAAGCACTGTGCTGCATGCCTTATGTGCATTATGTTATTTAATCTCCAATACCTCTTGTACTAGGTGCTGTCTTCAGCCCCAATTTTAAAATGAGGAAATGAGACTTAAAGACAGGAAATCAGGCCCAGGTCTACTAGACTTGAACACCCAAGCACTAACCACTATGTTCTGATGAATGAATGGATGAATGAATACCTCCGATAAGATAATAGTTTGTCTACCCACAAGGTAAACGCAGTTATGATATTTTGAATGGAATTCTCCTAATGTTTAGACCAGCTGCTACTCTACAAGGTGAAAGAGTCTAGAAGTATTACTAATTCAATTTTATACATGAAGAAAGTTAAGTGACTTGTCCAGGTCCCATAGCTAATAAGCGATTGAGTTCTAATGAGAATCAGGCCACCTGGTTCCTCAACTATGGCCCTGTTCATTGTCCTTGTCCCAACTAGAGGTTGATGGCTGCAATTCAGTTATAAGATAGTGATTAATTTAAGGGCCAGTCTTAAAAGAAAACATTGACCATGAAGAACATCGTGCATTTGCCTGCAAAACGATGTGGCGGGTCTTTGTCAATGCAAAGTCCGTTGCCAAAGTTTTCTCCTGTAGTACTGCCACACAGAACGGACAATTAGGCACCATCCAAAACTCTGAGATCAGGACCACATTTAGCCCATTCCAGCCCCTTCCTGTGGCCTATGAAATATAAAACATGACTACTCTCACAAAGAAAATCTACTCTCATTCCAGTTTTCTATGTATGCTCTCTTGACCACCCAAGTATTGCAATGCCTCTTACCTCATATTTGCCCAATGACCTTGACCTGGTTTTTCTAGAAACAATTTCTAGAAATTTCTCCTTCATAAGGGTGAGGGTGTGAAGTTTCTTCAGCTACTTCTACCAAGAAAAACCAAAGTTGAGAGTTAAAGTAAGGATGGGATCATTCAGGTAATAACAATAATAATAATAACAGGAAAAGGTGGATAGTCTAAATCAGCCAGAAGATCTACAATTTTTCAATTCCTTGAGAAATTGTTCAATTCCCCTCCCTATTTGGAGATGTGTACATGCAGCTTAAAATGAAACAGAACCTTTAGGCTGAGGATCTCAAATGGATGTTGCTTCAAAGTCACAATTTAACAGTACTATTCAGGAAGAAAAATAAAAGTGAAGTTGCCATGGAAACCTCTGTAACACCTGGCATAGCACCTCTGACTCACACAGCTGTATCTTAGAGAAACACAGGCACAAACTGATGCTTTTATTCAATTCCTGGAGCCAAATGTGCCTTCCCAATACACAGTGAGAGGATATTTACTGATATGCATCAATCTTTTTGTAAGGAAGAAGTTATGAGAGAAATAAAATCTCTCATAGCCCAAATGCACTTTTATTCTACCCTAAATATGTCATTTGGAAAAATCTATTTCCTTCTCCACAATTATTTCTGTTTTTGTTGTGCTATAGGAGAGATATGCCCCTAAATTCAGTATTTTCAGCTTGCACAGATAGTTGGTAGGAAAAACAGGTGACAAGGTTAAATGTATGGAAGGTCAAGTTTGTAAGCATGAACTGCACAGACACTACACACAAGAAAGGATCCTGTATTGAAGCCAGAAATCTGAGTGTGACTCTTGACTTCACCCTTAGCCAGCTAGTTGTGTCTCCTCTCTGACTTTCAGCATCCTCACCAACTACGTCTATTACCTATGAAAATACCTACATCACCAGGTGATGGCAGGAATTCCATTAGATCACTGGAGGAGAAAAGTCTTTTTGTAAACTGTAGAGGGAGGAGAGAGAACTGCCTTTTATTGAGTGCCTGTTATGCACTGGGCACACATAAGAAACTTAATAATTTTTAAGCATAAAGCACAAGGCAAACAAATTATGGATGAGACTGTATAGGTCGATAGGAACAGGTCACCTAGGACCTTGATATCACACTAAAGAATGTGGATTTCATGGTGTAGGTAACTGGAAGTCACTGGTGAATTTCGAGCAGCAGAGTTGCATGATCAGACTGAGTCTTCGAAGGGTCCCTTGTAGTAATGAGATGGAGACAAAAGGAGAGGAAGAAGAACAGTAGGGGGGTTATTACAATAAATAGTCCAGTAGAGAAACGGTGGAGGTGAAGATATTTTTAATGATGCCTGAGTGAGCAAAGTGGGTGATGTGGTTTGGCAATGGTCCGGTAGATGAATTGCTATATCTGCTCAAATGGTGACTGTTATGGGTTAAATTATATCCTCCGAAAAGATATGTTGAAGCCCTAAAGCCCTAACCCCCAGAACCTGTTAATATAACTTTATATGCAAATGGTGTCTTTGCATATGTAATCAAGTTAAGTTTAGGTCATATTGGGTTAAGGTACACCCTAATCCAATGATTGGTGTTCTTATAAGAAGAGGAATTTGGACACAGAGACACCCAGGGAGAAGGCCACGTGATGGCAGAGGCCTGCAGTGATGCACGTACAAGCCAGCAAGTGCCAAGGAAGGCCAGAGTTGGCAAGGGCAAGGAAGGATCCTTCCACAGAGCCTTCAGAGACAGCATGGCCCCACTGACACCTTGATTTCAGACTTTAAGCTTCCAGAAGTATGACAGAATAAATTTCTATTGTTTTAAGCCACCAAGTTTGTGGTACCTTATTACAGCAGCCCTAGGAAATGAACATGATCAGACAGAGAGAAAAGAATTCTCTCATCATTTTATAGCAGTTCCAATGACATTATACCTGTAAGAAGTGCCCCATGGAGTGGGTACTGGGGCGTGCCACCCAGGTCCACCCTCCGGGATGGAGGCACCGATTACCCCTCCACCCCTACCCTAGAGTGTTGGCTGCAGAGAGCTCACAGGTGTGTCCCTCTCCAGGAATTGCCCTCAGCTGAAAAGAGCTGCCTCAGCTAATATCTTATTTTGTCCTCTTCTCTAAAGCAGCCCATATCTAACTACTAGTTGATGTCGGGGTACTAAGACCTCTTGTCTCAATTCAGGACATTTCTGCAGAGCCATCCTAGCTCCCAAGCTCCCCGTGGGATCACCTGAAGACTCTATTGTAACTACATCACATCCCAACTTCCCTCTCCGTCCAATCCAGTTTACCTTACTTCCTTGCAAATTTGCTCCTGAAGCAATATACTTTGTGCATGCAACCTTCATCTCAGAATCTTCCTCCAGGGACCTTAACGTAAGATACCCCACAAAATTATTTCCAGCCTCACAAATCAAATGTTGGCTTTTAGCCATAATCTCACAGTTGCATCTATAAGAACCTGGAAGGCATTCTTGAACAATAAAATATAACCAAAGTATACAAATTAAAAAGCCCCTCCACAGATGTAGATTTCCATATAATTCTTAAAGATTCTGATATGGAAAAAATCTCATTCTACCTAAATTAAGAGAATATTTGAAAACTTGTGCCACACTCCAGTCTAGGGCATGGAGTAACGCTGCGAGCCGTGGTACTTTATCCGTCTGAACCACCACCGTCCGCAAATGTCATCACAATGAATTGCAGACCCGTGGAGAGATGATGACCCAGGCCAACCCGAGAAGCTTCAAGGAACTGGAATTTATAATGATAATGAAAAACAGCCAAGTGAGAATGAAAATAAGAAAAAGTTTATTAAAGTCCCAAGGACAAATAGAATTTGAAGCACACAAGGGACTATATATGGATAAATGTATTAGCTCTATTCACCTGGACTGAGTCACTAAATCTCTTTATCAACAGAAATTTGATTTTAGAGGCAAGAGGCAAGAGATAAGGAGACTAGTTGAAGTCAGCACTTGGCCTTTTAATTTTAAGGAGTCCAGGTATCTTTATACACATTCAACCCTTGTGGTTATAACTTCTACATGCACGACCATAATTGTCAAAACTGTTTATCTGGGACTTGATGTCAGGAACTATGATAAACACTTTCCATGAAGTCGTTCATTTATTTCTCACAGGACTCTGTGATTGGGGTCCTCATTTTGCAGAGGTGGTGAGGGAAGCAGGGAGGGTACAGCCCCTGGCCCGAGGCCTTGCTGCACCCCCAGCGCCCACTGGTAAGGGGGGCGGGATTAGATCCGGGGCAGCCAGGCTCCGACTCTACCCCATTTTTGCCTTCTTTACTGTCTGGCCTCTGCGCACAACTCCTTACTGGTCTACCTTCCTCTTCCTCTCTCTCCTTCTGATTCATCTTGGGGTTTGAGAGGGTCTGTACAGAAAGTCCCTTTCTTCCCCACTAAGTTAGGAACCTATTAAATGAGAAATGGGTCCAGAAGTCAGATGCAGGTGTACATCAGCTTTCTCACTGATAAAAGCCAGGCTAGAAAATAAGGCTTAGGCCTGGAGACAAGCAGATTGGCAATAATCCTCTGAATGGCATTTATCTTCGGAACTGCAGGGTGAATGGTGAGAGAGCAGTCTTTCCTGCCAAGTTCACCAAAAAGCAGACATTAGATAGAGATTGTGCCTTCTCTGCAGGCGGACAGTCCTGAAAAGCAGAAAGAGAGAGAAGGGCTCTGCCAGGCAAGGAAATAAGGCTCTTGTCCAGCCCCCTCCCCATGGAATCTCAGTTCTAAACATGTTTCTCCCCCTTATAAACTTTGATTGGTCCCCTAACCCTTCAAGATCGCAGTCCAGCCCCGTAGTGAGATATTCAAGGCCCTTCCTCCCCGCGGTTGTCATTCGAGCTATTCACCAACGCTTCCAGTTCGTGTCCTTTCGAGCCTGTACTTTAAGTTGGGCAGGCCCATGTGGCTGGCTTTGGCCAATGAAATGTGAACAAAAGTGACATGTGTCCCTTCTAGGTGGAAGCCTATAAAAGCCCATTCCTTTATCATTTTCCTGTCCCTTTGCCATAGTGAATGATGAGGATCCAGGTGGCAAAGGGTCTGTCACCCTGAGCCAGGATGACAAGCAGCAGAGTCCCCCACTGACCCATGATGGATCTGCAGCACAGGCCAGAAATGAACACGTGTTGTTTTACACCACTGAGCTTCGGAGGCTATTACTAACCCACCCCAACCCATGCACTGACAGCCTCCCAATCCCTTCTCCACATGCTATGATTTCTGAACACAGTGTGACTTCTCACCTCTGTGCTTTTGCTCGTGCTGGTCACTCTGTTTGCCTTCATGGACACATCCTCCAACATCCAACCACCGGCAACACCACCTCCAAACCCAGATCCAAAACACCTCCTTCATGTCTCCTCTGTGCCCTAGGGGCAGAAGCCAACACTCTCTCCTTTGGGCTTGGCTCAGAAAAACATTTAATGAGTCACCGAGTGAAGGTCTATGGCCAGACATGACTTGTCTGCCATCTTTTACCAGTTTAAGTAGCCTCCTGTTGGGTAAAGCCTGTAGCCTTTTCTTCTTCATTCCAAGTGATGTTGATTTTCCCCACAGAGTACGCAGAGGCATGCTAAACAGGCCCCCACACTGCAGTATGCCAGGCTCGCCTTTAGCCCAAGGGAGGGACTTGGTCTTTTCCTCAAGGCATTCAGTGCATGTGCCAAGTACTTACTTCGGGAGCTCAGGGAGGAGCTGCAGAGGCAGCAGCAGAGGGGAGGAGGAGGCACATGGAGCAGCATATGGTGCCAGTGGCACCTTGCCAGGGATGGCAACACTCACGTTGGCCATGGGAATAGCTTGTAGAACAGATTACATTCCTCCCTTCAGGGAGGGAGCCAAAATGAGACTGGGTGTTGTGCCCAGACCATGGTGGAATGCTGAGGATGGATGGGCCCTTCATCTCAGGCAGTGGTTCTTAACCCTGCTCACACATTAAAATTGCCTGGAGAGTCTTTTAAAACTCCAATGCCAAGGCAGAATCCCAGACTAGTTAGATCAGAATCTCTGGGGGCGGGGCCCAAGCATCAGCACTTTTTCAAAACTCTCTATTGACTCATGTGCAGCCAGGGCTAACAAACACTCTTCAGTACAGCAGGTGTCTGGTCTTCACAGAGGACCCAGAAGGCTGGTGGCGAATGCACATGGTTTATTCTGCTTCATGTCTCACATCTTTAACAATACTTATATCCTATAAAAGTGGAATTTTAAAATCAGGGAAAGAGGAGTTAATTTTTCTAGGTGACCTCTATACAGGAGAGCTTGGTGGTACATATCTTACACGCATTGCTTCATTTCATTGTCACATCAACCCATAGGATGGCCACCTGCTTTGAGAAATGAGAAAACTGAATTTTAAAGAAGTGAAATCATATTCATACAGTTAAGAAACGGCAGTCAAGATCCAGTTCATGAGTCCTTCTCCCTCTACACCAGTGGTTTTCAAACTGCAGTGGTGTACGAGGTGCTGCAAATGTCTAATTCAAATATCACTTTTAAATGCACACTTAATTTTCAAAGCCATAACAGAGAAAAGCACACATCCAATTGTCTCATGTACCAAACTGTAGCACACTGGAGTCTTCCCGTGCATTGCTGTGCATGTCTGTGTTAATTCATGTCCGTGCAGACCTCCGAGGAAGAATTCTTCTG
Organism: Varecia variegata; assembly: GCA_028533085.1. Classification (NCBI taxonomy): domain Eukaryota; kingdom Metazoa; phylum Chordata; class Mammalia; order Primates; family Lemuridae; genus Varecia; species Varecia variegata. The sequence continues at coordinate 135,893,335 of CM052436.1, read as the reverse complement.
ACATCTCTGTATTTACCAGGAACATCTGGAAAATGGGTTCACTGATTAGAATGAATAAAAGCACATGTTTTGGAAAATCAGGCATGGGCATGTTTACACTCATATAAAACTGTTCAAGTGAGTATATTAGGGAAAAATATGTGCCTGGTATCCTTGGGTAAGTGCTGAGTAGGACAGCTCCATGCAAGTGGCCATCAGGGCTTCAAGCCAGGTGAATACTCACAATACACAGCACAGCCAAGTCCTTCTACAATACTGGTGGGGTTTACAGCAAGTCCGGAGGCTTCTGTAATGTGACTAAGCTCTGACAAGCAGGTCACAGTGTTACCAGTCTCCCCCTGCAGACAAAGGGTCCATGACGAAACTGAAACTTAAAGCTCTGGTCCAATATGCAAAACACAAGAAGTTTGGCAGTTTTGAAACTCACAGGATGCTCATTACTTTAATAATTAAATCATGCTATAGAACACTAGATAATGGGGATTCTAAATCTACCAAAGAATCTTTGACTTCCTCCAAATTGTACATTTACAATTCAGAAATGCCAATATACTGTCAATGATTCAAAGTCGAAACAGAAATTTGTATTGTGCTTTCACACATTAAATGTGTGCTCAGTTAAATTTGACAAATATCCTGAGATTACTCAGTGAGCTGTTAAAAACAAGTATCTGCAGGCATCGGCCCTGGAGGTGGACGTGGCTGGGTGGTGGCCTAGGGGCCTGCCGCTGTGTGCTCGGGTGAGGCACAGACAGGGCAGTGCGCTGAGTGGGCCTCAGCCCAGGCCGGGAGGAGCCAGCAGCACCCACCCGTGCCCTCAATGCTTGCAGGGGCTCTGCAGGGCAGAGAGGAGGTTGAGCCAGGGTTGCAGGTAGCAGGTGGATAAGGAGACCCACAGGATCACCGTCGGTTTCTTCCTCTTCTGATGCAGAAAATGAAGCTGTGATTGGATATTTAGAAGCATTATTGTGGATGACAAGTTCCAGTTATTACAGAGAAATGTAATGGACAATTACTACCAGAAGCTTGAAAACACAAAAGAGAATCGACACACATGCCCACTTTTGCTGAATATGTTTCTTTGGTAGGAAAGCATATTGAACAGCTGCTCCAGCAGATTCCTGGACTCAACGCGGCAGCCTTCACAACATGGCAGCACAATAAAGAGGACCAGGCTGGCATGTATTCCACCTGCCCCTCACATTTACTGATTTTCTGGCTTTTAATGAAATGCTTCTGAAGTCCAGAGCAGAACAAGAAGGCCAGGAAGCAGACTTCAACAGTGGTTTAGTGGCAACTTCTTTGTGCAAATCAACTTCTATGGTAGCTTCCCAGAACAACCTTGGGCACTAGCTCCCACCTCCAGGCAATGGGATTTTTCTGGACGTTTTGGCCCAATAGGCTGGGAGAGGTTTGGGCTAATGAAGACAGGAGAATGCCTCTTGGAAAGACTTTGTCCTGCAGCACTGCATTCAAGTTAAGGATTGATGAGTCAAAGAGGAAATGACCTGACTCTCTCAGGACCTCTGTTTCTCCTGAGATACCTTCTTGTGTTCCGTACTTCTTTAGGAGTAGACGCCTCTCTCACCTGCTTCTGAGTCAGACTACTCTGAGCAAGCTGATGTTGAGTGCTCCACCTGGAGTCCCCTTCCCCCAGCATACATGTGGGTTTGTCCAAAATGTAGACTAACCCCCACCTCCACCTCCACCATCATGAGCCCTCTTTGTCCTAAATACCACAGCAGGCTTTGCACAAGTTTCAAATTTACTATGCACTCTCAGCTCTTCCACTTGGGTCATATAGTTTCAGTCTGTCAACCTTAGAATTTCCTTGATTACCCCCTTAGAGATGAAATTATTATATACTGGGTGCTTTTTAGTTGTTAGTGCTATGAAGGCAAAAATGCTTTCTACGTTGGCGTTTCTGTTATACTGGGCACCAATGAATGTATGCTTGTGCTAGAAGTAGACTGAAAGGTATTCTTTCCTCACAGCACATTAGATAAGTTTGTGCAGGTTTGTTTAAAATCCTTTCTGTATAAACCAGTGTTTGATGTTCTGTTGGGGTGGCTGTGAGTTTGGTAAAAAAAAAAAAAAAAAAAAAAAAAGACTGCAATTCCTTCTTCCTGCCAAAATCTTTCCTACCAAGATGGTATTCCACTAATCTAGCTCAGCATGAGTAAGAAATAGCACAGCTTAATGCTAATCTGTCTGGCTTTGATTCAGAGCAATGTTTGGTAGAATGTTACTGACCAGAAAACATGTATGTCACACAGAAAGCAAGAAAAACGTAGTACCTAGTTTTTTTTTAAGTATGTAATTTGTAGCTACTGCTCTGTATGAATTAAAACTTTCTCAACACAGAAAACTAAAACATATTTTAAAAAATACAGGACTAAGCAGGGCATGGAGGTTAATATATGATAGCCATTCATAAGCCTCAGTTCATATGGTAAATTCACTGCAACCGCCTTTATATCTTCATTGACTGACTTTAGCACTAAAAATTGTTATAATTTGAAATGGAACTTAATTTAACTAAAAAGTTTCTGCACAGAAAAGGAAATAACCAAGATAGTAAATAGACAACCTACAGAATGGGAGAAAATATTTGCAAACTATACATAAAACAAAGACCTAATATTCAGAATCTGCAAAGAACTCAAACAAATTAGCAAGAAAAAAATAAATAACTCCATCAAAAAGTGGGCAAAAGACATGAACAGATTTTTTTCAAAAGAAGATATACAAATGGCGAACAAATATATAAAAAATGCTCAACATTACTAGTCGTCAGGGAAATGCAAATTAAAACCACAATGAGATACCACCTTATCCCTATCAGAATGCCTTTATTATTAAGTCAAAAAACAATAGATGTTGGCATGGATGCAGTGAAAAAGGAACACTTAAACACTGTTGGTGGGGATGTAAATTAGTACAACCTCTATGGAAAACAATGTGGAGATTCCTCAAAGAAATAAAAATATACCTACCATTCAATCCAGCAATCCCACTACTGGGTATCTACCCAAAGGAAGAGAAGTCATTATATCAAAAAGACACCTGCACTCAAATGTTTATTGTAGCACAGTTCACAGTTGTGAAGATATGGAATCCATCTGAGTGCCTACCAACTGATGAGCAGACAAAGAAAATGTGGTATATATGCACCAGAGTATGACTCAGCTGTAAAAAGGAATGAAATAATGTCTTTTTCAGAAACTTGGATGGAGCTGGAGACCATTATCCTAAGTGAAGTATCTCAGGAATGGAAAAACAAATACCACATGTTCTCACTTATAAGAGGAAGCTAAATGGGTATATATGGTCATAGGTGGTGTAATGGACATTGGAAACTAAGAAAATAGGAGGATGGGAGGGGGGTGAGAGATCAAAAATTGCCTACTGGGTACAATATACACTATTCTGGTGACAGGTACACTAAAAGCCCTGACTTCTCTACTATAAAATTCATCCACGTAACAAAAAACACTTGTCCCCGTAAGTCTATTGAAATAAAGTAATATAAAATAATATTAAAAAGTGTTGAAAATCTAAAAATCACTGCCCTGTGTTAGGCTGCCTTCCCAAACAAAAATATTAATTCACAAGAATTGAAGCCATCCTACTATAAACTGAACATTTGTGTCCTCCCCAAATTCATACGCTGAAATCTAGCCCCCAAGGTGATGATATATGGAGAGGAATCTTTGGGAGGTGATTAGGTCGTGAGGGTGGAGTGGCCCCTTCTGCCCTCATGAATGGGATTAGTGCTCTTATAGAAGAGGCCCCAGAAGGCTCCCTCACCTCTTGCACCATGTGAGGCTACGGCAAGAAGAACAGCCACCTATGAACCAAGAAGCAGGCCCCCACCAGACACTGAATCTGCCAGCAGCTTGATCTTGGACTTCCCTGCCTCCAGAACTGTGAGAAATAAATGTCTGTGGCTTATAAACCTCCCAGTCTATGTTCTTCTGTAATAGCAATCCAAACAGACTAAGGCACACCCTATGTAAAGAAAAAGAAATAGTTTATTAAGCAGTTAAGTTGTGAGTGTGTTCGTGTGTGTGTACTCATGGGCCTACATGTATCCATTCATATGCACATGTGTACTGCATGCACTCATGACATTACAAATACTGCTTAGATCTAGCATTGGTAAAGTGAAGACAAATGCAGGAAGACCTGGGGTGTGCCAAAGCTCTAGTTCTGACCTCCTTTCTTTGCCTGATTCTTTCTCTGATCCATTTCTTCATCCCAGTCTGATCCATATCCTATACCCATCCACCCTAGACCAGTCACTTCCTTGTATGGAGCTGATCTATTAATTGTGTGGGAATCTTAGTCTCTGTTTTTAATTCCTCAGAGTTCTTCATAGACACCATCTGCCTGGAAGCATAGCACATTCCTTCCATGATGTCTGTACTGCTCTACCGATGTCTGCCCCTGCATGTCATTGCACAAGTCTGTGGGGATGAGAACTCCCAGGTGAAGTTCCCCGTCATGCTACCTTAATCTGATAATGCATCACAGAATCCACCCTATGAACCCAGAGTAAAGGGCTGGGTCTATTCCATACGATTTTGACCCAAACAAAGAGCTTAGTGAAAGGGCATTTCAAGCACTGGACCTGTCACTTATTAATTATGTGTCCTTAGACAAATCACTCTGCATCTCTGCACTACAATGTCCTCACTCCAAAATGGAGAAAAAAATCCCTACTTTGGAAGGTTGTTATAAGCATTCAATGACTTATGGAGACAATGTGCTAGAATATAGAATTGCCTGATAAACATGTTGTCTTAAGATATGTGTTGATTTTTTTCTTAAATCTCAGCTCCTTTTCTTTCAACCATGGTCAAATCAGTTGAGATATTTTGTAACCTCTTCAAAGTTTTCACTTTCTTCCTAAAAAAGCAAGAAAAATCATTCCATAATTACTTACTAAAAGTTTTCTAATTTCTTTCTTGACAGATAACATTATCTAATGTCTTCTATTCTTGATGCAATACATAGAACATCTTTCATTTTTTCTACCTAAAAGAGTAAATTTAAGGTAGTTTTCAACCTTTTATCATTCATTCTCCATCGTTGATCTTTAATAAATGCTTTAAAACAAAAAATTTGTTTTTCCTCTCTTTTCCATGGTTCTTACCTTGCAGCTTGAATACATACTTAAGCAAGTTTCTAGTGGCATGTCACACTACAAGATGGAAATTAGGGTGGGGAAGTGTGGGATTGACAGTCAGAGATGCACTTCACCTTCTGCTCTCCCCATGACATGGGCAAGTCACCTACCTCCCTGCTGCTGCAAAATGAGCAAAAACACCCCCTATCTCCCAGTGTTGGTGTGAGGAGCCAATGACATTCTGAATGAAAAATGAAATGTGGAAATTGTAATGCTCTGCACAGGTGCTCTCCTCTACTTACCAATCTGCCCAGGAGGCCAGAGTCCCAGGCAGAGAAGAACAGGGTTTTGCACAGAAGCATAATGTACGAAACGCAGGGCATGCATTCTCCATGATTATGCATAGGCGTGCCTCTGAGGTTGGAGTGCTGGCTCTGCTCCAGAGACACCATCTTTGCTAATGTCACACTCAACACCTCTCCAGACTGCAGACCTTTGTGGAGAAGCAGTTTACACTTAAACCAGTTAGGAAGGAGCCACTGCAGCTGCTACACAAGAAGTTCATTCCACAGACTCTTGGAGCCTCTGCTCTGAGCCAAGCCCTGTGCCCGGCACGGTAGCTGCGGAGAGGAAACGGGTGCGGGCCTTCAGTCACCTTCTCCCCGGGTGCTGGGATACAGTGGAGAGAAAAAGAAACAGGGACCTGCTCTCATGAAGCTCACATTTTCAGAGAGAAAGACACAAACAATAAAAGGAAAAATGTTTTAAAAACGATCTTAGAAAGTGAAAAGTGTTATGAAGAAAATAAGATGGGTTCATGTGATAAAAAGGGTGAGGGGAGGTCCCAACACTTTGGGAAGTTGAGGCAAGAGGATCACTTGAGGGCAGGAGCTTGAGACCAACTTGGGCAACATAGAAAGAACCTATCTCTACACAACATCTTAAAAAATAAAAAACAATTAGCAGGTGTAACGGTGTGCACCTGTAGTCTCAGCTACTTGGGAGGCTGAGGCAGGAGCATCACTTGAGCCTAGTAATTCAAGGCTGCAGTGAGCTCTGATAGCACCACTGCACTCCAGCCTGGGTGACAGAGTGAGACCCTGTCTCCAAAAATAAATAAATAAATATTTTTCTTACAAAAAAAAGGAATGGAGAGTTATTGTGATGGATGGCCAGGAAAGGGCTCCCTTAGGAGGTGACGTTTGAGAGAGAAAAACGAGCATGAAAATGAACTAGTGGCGCTATTGGGGGTTTGGTTAGAGGATGGAGTGTGGGAAAGGAATATGTCCTTTTAAAGCACCTACTATGTGCCAGGGACCATGCCCTGTTAACACATTTCCATTTATTTAATCTTCACAAGCCACCATGGCAGTGACTGGGCCAACTTTGGTCACCAATGCCCAAAGCAATGTATGGCACATGACAAGTCCTCTAATGAAAACAGAATGAATGAAAATGGGGATGAATGACATAGAATTTATCAATCCCATTTTATAAACAAGGAAACTGAGGTTCTAAGAAGCTGGGTTTCTCAAGGCCACACAACTACAAACCATAGCGCTAGAATAGTTGTTCCTGGGCCTGTCTTTAAGATGTCTGATATTTCATCTTATTTTATTGAATTAGAATTTTATAATTGATTTACTAATATTTTAGGTTTTGTGTTTGTTTATTTGTTTTAGAGACAGGGTCTCGCTCTGTCAACTAGGCGAGAGTGCAGTGGTGGAATCATAGCTCACTATAGCCTCGAACTCCTGGCCTCGAGCAATCCTCCTGCCTCAGCCTCCCCAGTAACTGTGATTGCAGGCGTGCGCCACCGGGCCCAGCTATGTTCTAATATTTTGTTTGGGATTATCTATATTTACATTTGTAAAGTGATATCAGTCTGCAGTTTTCCTTTGTAAAACTACCCTTTTCTGTTTGACATCAAGATCTTTACAATAAAATGTGCTGATTTGCTTTTACTGTATTGCTATAGTAGCGACAGCATGAAATAGGGATTATCTGCTGTTGGATATTTGGTACAGCTCGCCTACAGAGCCCTTCCAAACAGTCGTTTATTAAGGGAAGGGAGTAGTTTTGACTATTATTTTTGTTAATGTGTCAGTGTTTGGCCCCTCAGGGTCAAGGTCTGCCCTACAACTTGGGGACAGACAAATAAAAATAAACTTTCTTTGTGAATCCAATTTGCAAATAGTGGTCATTCATTCCACAAGTATTTCCTGAACATGTGTGAACGTGTCAGGCATTCTTCTAGGCACCCTGAATACAGCAATGAGCAAAACAGAAAAAAAGAACCCCTGCCCTCGTGGAGCTTATATTCTAGTGAAGGAAGACAGACTGCAAACAACAGTGTAAAACATACAGACTGTTAGAAGGTGATATTACTCTACAGAAATAAGGCCAGGAAGGGAGGTAAGAAGTATGCGGCAAGAGGAGGGTTGCACTTTCCAATAGGTTAATCAGAGAAGGCCTCTCTAAAAAGCCGCATTTAGGCGAAGACCTGAAGGAAGGAAGTGCTGCGGCGGGGAGGCCTAAGCGAAGCTCAGTTCCCAGGTGCAGGTTTGGTTTCCCTACAGCCCACAGGCCCCCCTCCTGGGCGTGCAGACAGCCACCGTCACACTGTGTGCTCACTCACGTGGCCTTTCTTCTGCACAGGCGTACTGCGTACTCCTGGTGCCTCTTCCTCTTCTCAAAAAGACACGAGTCCTGTTAGATTAGGGTTTCACCCTTATGACCTCATTTAATCTTAATGACCTCTTTAAAGGCCCTATCTTCGAAGACAGTCTCATTGGCTTCAATATATAAATTTTGGAGGACAGAATTCAATCCACAACAGTGGGAAAGCAGAAAATGCTTTTTATGCTGATGGGAAGAGATCCATGATTTCCATGTGAAAGCAAGTATAAAATTGGACCAAACAGTCAAAAACAACCATTTTAAGACACTGTAAATTGACCAGCGTCAGACAACAAACATATTTTATTTTATTTTATTGGAGATCATTGAGATTCTTTGATTTGAAGATTAATACCTTTCATCAAATTTAGGAAGTTTGGGGCATTTTCTTCATTTTTTTCTGTTATTTTTGTTTTTTCTTTCCTTTTGGGATTGGGATGATTGACATCTCAAATCTCTGAGATTCTGGTCATTTTTCTTCAGTCTTTTGTTGTTATAAATGGCCTTGTAGCAGCTGATGTTCACACTAACTGCCTCCTCTTTTTTGTTATTAATTTTCATATGTACGTTACATCTATATATGTTATAATCCTAACAATATATAGTGTTATAATTATTGCTTTAAGCAATCTATGTGCTCTAGGGAAATTAATAGAATAAAAGAGAATTCTCTCTCCCTCTCTCTCTCTCTCACACACACACATATACTCCTTTTATATTTATTCTCATAGTTACATTTCCAGTATTTTTCACTCCTTCCTGTGGATCCAAGTTACCATCTGGGGTCATTTTCTTTCTGCCTGTAGAACTTCCTTTAGTATTTTTTGAAGGACAGTTCTTCTAGAAATCAAGTCTCTCAATTTTTGTTTGGGAATGTTTTTATTTCACTTCATCCTTGAAGGATAGTTTCACAAGCGATAAAATTTTGGTCACTAGGTTTTTCTTACATCATTTTGAATATGTCATTCTAGAACTTTTTGGCCACCATTGTTTTTGACAAAGGTCAGCCACTAATTGTATTGTTATTCAATTCTTTTTCTGCTTTCGAGACTTTTTTTCTTTGTCTTCAGTTCTCAGCATTTTGACTGTTTATGTATCTAGGTATGGTTCTCTTTGTTTACAATTATATGTATTACACTTTTGTTTTTGTTACATGGATAACTTTTATAATGCTTAAGTCAGGGCTATTAAGTGTTCCCATCACCTGGCTAGTGGTCATTATAGCTGTTAGGTAGGTTTTTAGATACGGCTCCTCTTTCCTCTCCTCTCTTCTTGATTTCCAGTGACCCTTACTTCTCTCTGTGCCCACGTGCGCCCATCAATTAGTTCCAAATTATTAGACAGTACATGTGGTTGGGTTTTTCTTCCATTCTTGAGATACTTTGCTTAGGATAATGGTCTCCAGTTCCATCCAAATTGCTGCAAAATACATTAATTCATTTCTTTTTATGGCTGAGTAGTACTCCATGGTATATATTTCCTACATTTTGTTAATCCATTCATGAATTGATGGACACTTAGGTTGACTCCACATCTTTGCAATTGTGAATTGAGCTGCAATATACATTTGCGTGGAGGTGAATTTTGATATAATGACTTCTTTTCCACTGAATAGATACCCAGTAGTCAGATTGCGGGATCGGATGGTAGGTCTACTTTTAGTTCTTTGAGAAATCTCCATACTGGTTTCCAGAGTGGTTGTACTAATTTGCACTCCTACCAGCAGTGTATAAGCATTCCTTTCTCTCTGCATTCATTCCAGCATCTGTTGTTTTTGGACTTTTTAATAAAATCTATTCTGACAAGTGTAAGATGATATCTCATTTTGGTTTTAATTTGCATTTCCCTGTTGATAAGGGATGTTGAGAATTTTTTTGATATGTTTGTTAGCCATTTTTCTATCTTCTTTTGAAAAGCTTTCATTCATGTCTTTTGCCCACTTTTTAGTGGGGTCATTTGGGTCTTTTCTTACTGATTTGTTTGAGTTCTTTGTAGATTTTGGAGATTAGCCCTTTATCGGATGCAGAGTTTGTGAATATTTTCTCTCATTCTGTACATTGTCTATTCACTCTGTTGATTATTTCCTTTGCTGTACAGAAGCTTTTTAATTTAATCAAGTCCCATTTATTTATTTTTGTTGTTGCTATAATTGCTTTTGGGGTCTTAGTCACAAATTCTTTGCCCAGGTCAATATCTAGAAGAGTTTTTCCTACATTTTCTTCTACAATTGTTATGGTTTTGTGGCTTACGTTGAAGTATTTTATCCATCTTAACTTAATATTTGTTAGTGGTCAGAGATAGGGGTCCTATTTCATTCTTCTGTATGTGGCTATCCAATTTTCCCAGTACCATTTATTGAACAGGGCTTCTTTTCCCTAGTGTATGTTGTTGTCTGCTTTGTCAAAGATCAGTTGGTTGTAGGTAGATGGTTTTATATCTGGGTTCTCTGTTCTGTTACATTGGTGTCTGTCTCTATTTTTGTACCAATATCCTGTTACATGTGTTATACTTTTATACAGCTGGTAGTACAGTAAGTTTGCTTAGACCACCATCGCCACAAACACAGGAGTAATGTGTTACACTACGGATATGTTACATTATTAGGCAATTGGAATTTTTCAGCTCCATTATAATCCCATGGGACCACTGTCAAATATGTGTTCTGTCATTGACTAAAACATCATTATGCAGTGCCAAGATTGTATATAAATAACTTCTACAAGCCAATGATAACAAAAATAGACCAATTTTTGAATGGGCACAGAAGTTGAATGGGCATTTCTCCAAAGATAATATACAATGGCCAACAAGCATGTTAAAAGATATATCACTAATTATTAGGGAAATGCAAATTAAAACCACAATGATGTATCACCCCACACTCATGAGTATGGTTTCCATCAAAACACACATACACACATACATACACACACACACACACACACACACATACACACACAGAAAATGACCAGTGTTGGTGAGAATGTGGTGTGGAGATCCTTGCTTTGGGATACTTGGGCACTGTTGGCGGGAATGTAAAATGGTGCAGCCACTGCAGAAAATAGTACAACATTTCCTCAAAAAATTAAAAACTGAAATACCATATGATCCAGCAATTCCACTTCTGGGTTTATATCCAAAAGAATTAAAGACAAGATCTTGAAGAGGTATTTGCACACCCATGTTCACAGCAGCACTATTCACAACAACCAAAAGGTGGAAGCAACTTGTGTCTATCAGTGGATGAATGGACAAACAAAATTTAATATATACAAACAACAGAAGATTATTTAGCCTTAAAATAAAAGGAATCCAAGGTTCATCTACAACATGGATGAAACTTGAGGATATTGTGCTAAGTGAAACAAGCCAGTCACCAAAAGGCAAATAGTGTATGATTCTACTCATATGAGGTATCTAAAGTAGTCAAACGCATAGAAAGAGAAAGCAGAATGCTGGTTGCCAGAGGCTGGGGATAGGAAAACGGTACGTTGCCATTCAAAGGGTACAGAGTTTCAGTTTCGCTGGATGAAAACATCCTGGAGATTTGTTGCACAACAATGTGAGTACACTTAACACTAATGGACTGTACACTTAGCAATGGCTAAGATGGTAAATTTTACATTATGTGTTCTGTATCATAATTTTTTTTTTAAAACCTAAAGCACTTCCTCACAGCCACTTATATAATGAATGACAAATCCAGGTTTGTCTAACACCTCAGTTAAGGGTTCTTTCTGCTGTACAACAGAGTTTTTGTTTTGAAAAAAAACAAAAACCAAAATAAACTGTAATCTTAAGAGTGCTGGAGTGGCTGTATCAACATCAGGCAAAATAGACTAATAGAATTGAAAAGAGAAATAGACAATTTAATAAATTTAGTTGAAAACTTTAATGTTCCTCTTTCTGTAACTCTGTAACTGGCAGAACAATGACATATATAGAACCTGGCCTAACTGACATATATAGAACACTTCATCCAACAAGAGAATATATTCTTTTCAACACACATTTTTCAAGATGGACTATATGCTAGGCCACAAAAAGAATTTCAATAAATTTTAAAATTTGAAATCATCCAAAGTATATTTTATGACCATAATAAAATTAAATTATAAATCAATATCAAAACAAAATCTAGGAAATTTTCAAATATTTGGAAATTAAGCAATAAACTTTTAAATAACCCATGGGGCCAAGAAGAAGTTACAGAGAAAATTAAAAAATATGTATATATATATATATATATATATATATATAAATATATGGAGTGCAGCTATAGCCATGTTTAGAGGAAAATTTATAGCTTTAAATATAGAAAAAGAAAAATATACCAAAAATTAATAATCTAATTTCTATCTCAAGAATCTGGAAAAGGAAGAACAAATCAAACACACAGTAAATAGAAAGTAAATGGTAAAAATAAGAACAGAAATCAATAAATTAGAAAAATAGAAAAACAAATAGAGGAAATCAATGAAACTAAAAGTCAGTTCTTTGAAAATTTACATACCCTTAGCTACACTGACTAAGAAAAAATAAGAAAAAAGACACAAATTACCAAAGTCAAGGATAAAGAAATGAACTTCTCTGTAAACCTACAGAAACTAAAAATATTGTAAGGGAACATTATAAGCAGCTTTATGTCAATAAATTAGGCAACTTAGGTGAAATGGACAAATTCCTAGACACAAATTACCAAAACTAACTCAACAAGGAATAAAAAATCTGAATAGCCATATATCAAGAAAAGAAATTGACTTAGTAATTAAAAATCTCCCCATGTAGAAAAGCCCAGGCCCACATGGCTTCACTGGTGAACTCTATTAAACATTTAAGAAAGAAAATAGTATTATATACAAACTCTTTCCTAAAATAGACAAGCAAGGAAAACTTCCCAATTCATTTTATAAGGCTGGTATTACCCTGATACCAAAGCAAGAGAGATGTCATAAGAAAGGAAAACTACAGATCAACATCCCTCATGAACACAAATTTTTAAAAATTCAATAGAATACTAGCAAACTGAATCTAGCAACAAATAAAAAAGTATGTTCTGTAGATTGGTGCTTCTTTCCTGCCTACAGATGCGCAATATTGACCACCTGAGATACATTTTAGCAGATGCTGTTGTCCCATCATACAGGATCATGAAAAATAATGCCCTTGGGGGCTTCCCTCAGGCATTCATAGACAAGAATTGGTGATAAATATCCCTGCTCTCTTGCCCTTTGATTGAGCTGACTCTAGCGCATGTTTTACCTCCTTTCAGGGTTGCCAGAGGGATTGTGCCTCAGCAGCAAACAGTGGTAACCAGTTCATAAACACATCGTGTATGAGCTTTCTTCCCTTCCCTGTCCCACTTCCTCACTCCCCTCCTGGTGCTTCCTGGAGCTACCTTCCCAAAACTTTGAGTACTCAAGTCCTTGTCTCCAGTTCTGCTTCCAAGACACCCCTCCTTGCCAGTTCCTTTCTGCTATGGCACAAGCTGAGAACAGTGCAGGAGAAAGTCTACCACGATTTTTAATGAAGTTATTTAGCTTGAAGCCAGAAAGACAGATGGCAACTCAGATTATAATTGACTTTCTCAGGAAAAGCCTGAAAAGAGAAAAAATTCATTTGGGTAGAGAAGGGGAAAATTCAGCAACAGAAGAAACTGGGTCACCCTTGGCATTTGGGCTTTCATATCTCAATAGGCAGAGCTGATGTGATGACTGTGGAAATCCAATCCAATCATCGTCTTCGTTACAGTAATGGTACTGACTTCACATGGCAAGCACTGTGATATTAGGAGAGAGACTTTCCTCCCATTACCATGGCAATTACCTGATGTCCTCATCATTTTGCAAGGCAGTTTGCATATACCTCCCCAGTCCCAAACCCAGGACCTCGCTGCCTAATTCTGTGCATGGTCATCCTATATCCAAGGAGAGATACAAGATGATAATTAGGATCCAAAACCATAAGAGTCCATTCTATTATCTCCCCTTTAAACAAACTCTCATGCCCATGTGAATGAATGCTGTGAAGTGATGAAAACAAAAACTGTCTGCTGAGGTTTCCCAGACCTGGTTTCACCAGATTCACTCTTTCTTACTGACTTCTTCAATGAACATTTATCTGTGGACCTACTATGTTCCACCTCTGCAACAGAATGTGGCAGATACATTCCAAGGTGTCTGAAATGTCACACCCTTGGTAATCTCCTTCTCTTGAGTACAGCAGAACCTGTGACTGACTTTTAACCAACAGGACATGGCAATGGAAATAGGATGTCACTCCCTTGACTACGTAAGACGTCATCTTAGCACACTGGAGTGGAAGAGACTCCCTTTGATTTGAAGAAGGAAGATGCCACGTGGCAGCAGCCTAAGTACAGCCTCCAGGAACTCCAATGGCTCCTAGATGCTGGGAGCAACTCCCAGCAAACAGTCAACAAGAAAAGAGGGACCTCAGTTGTCCAGCTTTAAGGACATTATTCTGCCAGCAACCTGAGGAGTTTGGAAGTGAATTTTCCCCATTCAAGCTTCCAGACAAGAATGCAGTCTAGCCAACATCTTAATTACAGCCTTGTAAGATGCCGAACAGAGGACCCAGCTAAGTCATGCTTAGTTTCCTGACAGTGGAAACTCTGAGATAGGAAATGTGTATTGCTCAAAGCCACTAAGTTTTTAGTAATTCATTATACACCATAGAAGACCAATACACAGAATTAGGTATACTCCTTGGCTCTCTAACACTCTTTGTCTTTGGATTGGTTTCCCCATATTCAACCTCAGTCATCTTTCTTGACGTCCCAAATTGGACGTATCCCCTCAGCTCCCAGCTGTGAAACATTTGAGTATCTAATGGACAACTGGTAGGAGGAATCCAACCCATGGCCTGGAATGACCCAGCTGACTTGCTGCTGAACTACACTAAGGGAAGGGGAAAGGGCTGGTGCCCTGGCACTCTCTCGGGGCACTGGCCAGTGTCACAGTGTCACCATACCCGACTCCTCCTCTTGCTCTTGAGCACAGTGTTAGACCACATTTCCCAGACCCCTTGCTGACAGTAACACTGATTCTCACCAATGGGTCATCAACTTCCAGAAGTGCCATTGTCACCACTAGGGCAAGAGTTTAGAGTGACTGTGCCTTCTCTGTGCTTTATTGTCTTCTCTCACTCACCAACTTCAAAAATTCCAATGGAAAATTCTGAGGCCTGAGAAAATGGTAGCAACATGTGATAGAAAGAGCCCAGGTCCCTGAAGAGACTGCATGTAGCTAAGTTCCAACCCCACTCCAGCCTTTATTGGACAGTTCTATCAGTCAGGGTTCAACCAGAGAAACAGAATCAGTGGGAGACATGTATTAAAACACACATGGCAAGGAATTGGCTTACATGATTGTGGGGCAAGTCTGAAATCCTTAGGGCAGTGCACCAGGCAGGGCAGGATGGAGCTCTTCACCACCAGATGAAGCTTCAGTTCACAGATGGAATTCCTTTTTTTAATTTTTTTCTTTTTTAATTGGTACATAATAATTGTACACATTTATGGGGCATGTGTGACATTTCGATACATGCATACAATGTGTAATGACCAAATCAGAATAACTGGGATATTCATCATCTCAAACATTTACCATTCATTTGTATTTGGGTACATTTCAAATCTTCTCTTCTAGCTGTTTTGAAATATATAATAAATTATGGTTAATTAAAGTCACCCTATGGTGCTATCAGACACTACACAAAAATACAGTTAGATGTATGGAATTTCTTCTTCTAGAGGATATTCTCAGCTCTCCTCTTAGGGCCCTTCAACTGATAGAATCAGGCTAACCCAGGTTATCTAGGATATCTCCCTTGGTTAAAGTCAACTGATTATGGATTTTAATTATATTTTTAAAATACCTGCAGTGCAACATCTAGATTAGTGTTTGATGGAATAACTGGGTACTGTAGCCTAGCCAGGTTGACACAAAAAACTGACCGTCACAACAATGAAGGTAACTAGTAAACAACTGTGTTAAGCCGCTGATGCTTGGAGTGAGTTTAATGCCACACCTAGCGTCAAGCCTACCCTGACTAATATGAGTGAGCTCCTTCTTTCTTCAAAGCCTCAGTTTTTACTTCTGAAGAATGGAGATATTACTAATAATATTTCATTCCTCAGGCTGTCTATATCCCTAATCAGTAAAGATTAGGGCCTCCAAAGTCTTTCGGGACCCCTTTACAGGACACAGGTGGGTTTTCTGCCCATCAGTCCTTGATTTCACAGCAAATTCCACTGAATCTCTGGAGTGTCAGCATCCCCATGGCCATGATCCCTCCCAGATCAAGCCACTTCATCTCTCACGTGGACCATGTGCCAGTCTCCAAATGGGTCCTCCTGCTTCCAGACACCCCCTTCCCATTTATCCCCCACACTACTACAGAATGAGCTTTCTATGCACAAATTTGACCATGTTATATCTCTTTTTAGTTATTTCTACCATTTTTTTGCCTTTTTATAAAATCCAAAGCCCTTATTTCCAAAGACACTCAAAACTTTACAACTTCCATATTTAGCTTCAGCTTCTATCAACTGCCTCCCCCAACTCTGGGTCACCATACCTTCGATTCGTTGCACCCACACACAAATCTCCTCCCTTTGTCTAGGAACATCTAACTCGATTATACTTCTGTGCTCTCATGAAAAATGGTTTTGGTTGTTTACTTTGATATTCCTGATAATAACTAACGTGTATTATCTCTTTTAATTTTCACAACACCCCTTTGAAGTTGGAATATCACTATCACCCCATCTTACAGAGGAGGAGACTGAGGCTTCCAGAACTGAAATGACTTGTTCAAGGCTTCTCTGCTAGTAAATATCAGATCTGGCATTTAAGCCCAAACCAGTCCAACTCCAAAGTCTAAACTCTTAATCATCACAGTAAACTCCATCCCAAATCTTCATACCTGTTGTTCTCTGTTTGTAATCTCCAATATCACCTCCCTAATTCTTACGTTTTTCACCTGGGAAACTCCTCCTCCTCCTTTAGGGCTCAGTTCAGACATCACAGAGTCAGTAGTGTCTTGCCTTCCCCACCGCCAGGAGCCTGCATTTCATCCTCCCACAATAAGAGCACCTGTCATGCTCATGTGCCTCCTGTTTTCCTGGCTGTACCTTGACTAATCTGCAGTCCACCATTATAACAACTAGAAAGCAGTTAGAGCCCTGCTATCTTCCTTTTGAAAGTTATCTATAAAACTGTCAATTAGGCTGTAGATGCTGCAAAAATAACCAAGATCTTTGACATTTTGGCACCCAGATTCTCCCTCTTATTCAAAAACAATAGGTATAATGAATACATAGATTAAGTCACACATGTAAACCAAAGAGAGACATAGATAAATATTGCAAGGCAAGGAATACAGGCCATTACTGGGAGTGCCCTGTTAAGTGGATACATAAGTGAGAAGGTACAACAGTGCCCAAATCCTGTTGGGAAAAAAAGGTTAAGAAATGCTAGCCAAAACAGATGATTCTACTCCCTCTTTTAAGAGGGATCTTAGTCCTGCTTCGTAAGTTCCAAAAGCATATTGCTTAACAGATATTGGAGGGAGGGAAACCAGGTAGGGGGCTAGAATACCTGTCCTAAGAGAGATAAAATGCCTGCTTCACCCTGTCTTCTGACTTCTCTCCTCATACTACCTGCTCCTGTAGCAGGATGCATACCTCTTGTTGAACATAGGGTTGTCCACTTAACTTGCTTTTGATGCTGAAATGTGGGTAAAAATGATGCTTGTCATTTCAGGCAGAAGTTTTAAGAGCCTATCCATGTCTCTTTTCCCCTCTGCTACAAAACTGTTTCTGTCCTATATGGAAGTTGCTCCATCAGCTTGGGTATTGGAGAAAAGATGCAGCTTACCTGGGACAGACATGTTTCAGGGACAGGTAACAAAACTTTCTTGTTGAAAGCCGCTGAGATTTTTGAAGTCATCTTTTATACTGCAGCATACCCAACCTGTTCTAACTCAATAAATCGGTTACAAAAGTGGAGTTTCTTCTATAAAAGCAAAATACTCAGCTTCGGAGACTGGAAGGAGGCAAGTCCACGTAGCACAGTGATGAGACATTTGGGAAAACTTTCACCTGCCCTAATAGCCCTGATGAGATTGCAACTTTAGACAAGACAGAAATGAGATCAGAAAGAACTGGACAATTTCTAGTCAAGACTAAAACATGACAGGGAATCCAGAAACTCATGACCTTATATATTCTGAGGAGCTACTCCTTCTCACACCCAGAGAAGGATAAAACTGAGAAGTGGCAAAGGCTGATTAAAACCTGGGAAGGGCCAACGCAAGATGGAAGCCATCATACCTTTTGTTAAGCCCTCTGAAATAAGTTGGCACCTGTGTCTTCTGAAATGTTGGCATGTGTGTATATTCCTTATATAATCCCCTTCCCTTGAGTGTAAGCAGAAACTGTGAATATTATGGGACATCACTCCCTTGCTTATCTTATGTGGCAAAAGAGATTTTGAAGAAGCAATTGAAGTCCCTAATCAGAGAATAAGTTTCATCAAAAAAAGAGATTTTTCTGGATTATCCTAATAACCAGGTGAGCTCTTAAAAGAGGTTGGAGAGATCTGAGGAAAGAGAAATTCTGTGGCTGGCTTTGTAGAAGTAAACTGTCATGTAAGAACCTGAGGACAGTGATCCCCAGAAAGCAATCAGCAAGGAAACAGACCTCAGTCCTGCGACAGTGTGCAACTGTATTCTTCCAACAACTACATGAGTGTGAAAGGATCTCAAGCTCCAGAAAGGTACACAGCCCAGACAACACCTTGATTTCAGCCTTGTGAGTCCCTGAGCAGGGAATCCAGCCACACAACACCCAGACTTCTGACCGAGAGAACTATGAGATGTGTTGTTTTAAGCCCATAAGATTGTGATAATTTGTTAGGTACCAATAGAAAACTAACTCAGCACCTAATAAGTCTATCAGTTGGACTAAATGGCTCAGGGAAAAGATCCTAAGAGTGTGCTCACACAGAAAACTGATAAACTCAAGATTTCTACAGTTAAATTTTGAGATAAAGTCATGTTTCAGACAGAATTCTGGGTGTAGCTATGGGCATATGTTGTTGACCGAAAGGTACAAGCTAAGTGTTTGGGAGAGTGTTATGTTATGTCAAAAGAACTGCCACTCTAGACAGGAAAAGACTGTGACAGTCC
Organism: Varecia variegata; assembly: GCA_028533085.1. Classification (NCBI taxonomy): domain Eukaryota; kingdom Metazoa; phylum Chordata; class Mammalia; order Primates; family Lemuridae; genus Varecia; species Varecia variegata. The sequence goes on along the minus strand of CM052436.1, from coordinate 135,874,314 downwards.
AAGACTTGTGGATCCTCAATCTTCTATAGGAGGAAGCAAGTAAGAGAGCTATTCATGTCCCCATCAGGGCATGTTCTCCAAAGTCCTCTTCAAGTGCAGCTAAGAAAGGTCATGGAAAAGGAAGGACATCATGCCCTTCCTTTTAAGAAGAACAATAGACAAAGATTGTCCCATCTCCTTAGAAATTGCTAGATGTCTGCCACAGAGGATTACGGAATTGCTGTGGACCAGTGACTACTCTGTGCCTCCCATTCTTTCTCTTTCCAGAAGGAAGTATTCACTGAGATTATCCTATCCCTGTTCTGACACTGCATTTGGGTAGAAAGAAACAGATAGTTTGTATTTGTGGCTGATTTGTGTAGTGATGATGTTGGTGTCCCATTCCTGTAACCTTACCCTCAACTCTTCAACACACACTTCCCTCCTGACTTCCAACTACATCACCTGAATTTCTTTGCCCAAGGGTTCTCTCTGCCAACACGGAAGTCCAGAAGTGCTAAGGAATTAACCCACCTGGGAGCATCCCCCCACCAATGACTGATGAGACTCAATGCATGAATACCCAGAGTCCTTGTCCCTCACGTGGAGTAGCCTGAGTTGTCTGTCTCACTGGCTCCCGTTTCTCTCTGATGGGATTTAGCTTTAATTGCCCGAGCCTTTTATTGGATACCTTCTGTTCCTTGTTTCATTTCCCAAATCTTTGGCAGCATTTCCTTCACTTCTCAGATAAATAATTTTTACATGAGTCCCTATTGCAAAGTCTCTTTCTAGAGAAATCCAACTATGACAATTTCTTTCTGGATCTAGGTGTTCCACAGCTGGTAGAGACCATGCAGAAGTTACCAAACCTCTTGCAGAACTCTTGAACTCTGATCTTGATGCAGAGATTGGGGTGGGGAGGTCTTGAGTTGACTCCCTTAAGGAGAGGGAGCAGTTGAGTGTTTCCATTTGAGGGAGGGTAAATGAACTCAATGTGCTATGGCCAGAAGAATGACTTTCCTTCTTTGGTTTCCCTGCCCTGTGTGAAGATCATACATCCCCATTCTATTGAATTTAGGAGTAAACCATATGACTTCTTTGGCCCATGACAGCAGGCCCAAGAAGTGATGATTCATTTTCCGGGAAAATCTTTAAGATTTGGCACATGATTTGCTATATTTCTTTCCTTTCTGCTGTATATCTGAATATGTTCCAGAACGAGGTTTTTCCATCAGCTGGATCTGAGTGAAGACTTAAAAGTAGAACCTGGCTGACTCAGGATAGGTAGGAGTAAACCTTTGGTATTATAAGACTCTGAGATTTTAGGATTGTTTGCTACTTTGACCTAATGTCGTCTGTCTTGACAAATACACTGTTCCAAAACAAGAATTTGGAGAAAGCAAAGAAGACGTAAATACCTAGCAAAAGAGTAGAACTGAAGCTATACAACCATTCATATTCTCTGAAAATCAGGAGACTGCCAAGAGGAGACTTTGGCTCCTGTGATTTGGAAAGAAAAATAATCAGTGTGGCTATTTAGAGGAGCAGTAATCATAAGAACAAGAGGGCAAAGCAAAATTATGCAAGGCCATTACTCAAGGAATTCAGGAGGATTTTTTTTTTTCTCCCCACAGATGGAGTCACAAATAGCCAGAATATATTATCACAGGCAATCAGAAAACTGTTGTCAGTAATTTTAAATGGAACTTTGGCAAGTGAAGTGTTGAAAGAAGAAAACACCATGCAAAGCTCCCGGTAATCTCTTGTATGGTTTTTAGGGTTCCAGGATCAGGGAACCCATATCAGGTACTGGCTCTCACTAATTTTAATAGAAAAAATGATTGTTATATTGATATTGGATAGCTCTGGCATCTCAGAGAAGGTTGAGACCTGGGTTCAGATACTATGCAGCCAAGGGTAATGTCTCTAAATCACTGTACGTATTGGCCCAGTAAAAACACCTGTTCATAGCTGCCGCTGATGGGGACAGACTCAGCAGCTTACATTGCCAATATTGTGGATGGTGCTACAGCTTGAACATTTGTTCCCTCCAAAACTCATGTTGAAATTTAATCCTCGATGTGGCAGTGTTGAGAGGTGGCGCCTTTAAGAGGCGACTGGGTCATGCGGGCTCTGCCCTCATGAATGGGTTAATGTACTAATGGGTTAGTTATCATATGAGTGGAATCAGTGGCTTTATAAGGGGAAAAGAGAGGCCTGAGCAGCCCCCTTGCCCTGACGCCCTGCACCACCTCGGGACTCTTCAGAGAATCCCCACCAGCGAGAAGGCCCTCATCAGATGTGGCCCCTTGACCTTGGACTTCTTAGCCTCCTTAATTGTAAGAAATAAATTGCTTTTTAAAATAAATTACCCAGTTTTCAGATATTCTGTTATAAGCAACAGAATATGGACTAAGATTGGTTTTGACATTAAAACTGGAACTTGGATGAAGCTGGCACCATTGCCACACACAAAAGATTTGGTGCAGTGTGTGCTTTTGGTGTCACTAACCTGTCGTTCAAAGTCTGAGGTGGGTACACCTGAAGGACAAACCCAGTGTGGCGTCCAAGGGAGCCTAGAAAAAGATCTGGCATTTTCCTTTTTTATAGTGAAAAGCAGATTCTGTCTCAGAGATGGGAGAGTCTTCAAACAGAAGCAGGGTGTTCAGATATTGGGTGAAGAAGAATGACAGGCATCTATCATAAGACAACACTTCCCACAAGGAGAGGCAATGAGGAGCAATAAAAAGGACACAGAATTGGGTTAAATCCCTGCTCTTCCCCTCCTAGTTCTATGTGAACTTTTTCATCTCTGGGCTTCAGCTTGTCACCCATAAAATGGGTGATTGCCATCACTATGATTGCAGTTTATCTATTTACCTTTCCATCTACCTTTTTGTAACAGAACCATCCAAGGGCATTTCTGGGTCATATCTGCAGAAGTTGCAGACCATAGTGAGCCACAAGCGTGTTTGGACTGGTCCATCATGCTTCTGAATGTTTGAATTAATTGTCAACTCTGAAAATACTATAAAAGATCTAGGTTTGTGTTTGTTTTATAAGTTGAGATCAGATATTGCAATTGTTCTTTTTCTTATATGTAGAAATGATGCCACCTTTCACCACACGCCCCTCATCCCGCTTCCCTAAAACCATCTCCCTGCTTCTCCTGTCTGTCAGCATAACTTTCCTGGTGATGACTTGGAAGGAAGCATCCTGGACCTGAATCAGGGGGACTCCAGTTTGATTCCCAGCTCTTCCACTTTCTAAAGCATGTGTAGCTTTGGGGCAGTGACTTAGCTTTTTCTGAATTTTGATTTCCCCATCTTTCAGCATGACAGTGAACGTCCTTTGCAATCAGGCACTTTACATACAGAAAAGGCACCAGAAGCCCTTTATCATTAAGCTTCAGTTGTTTTTCCAGTGTCATCTCCTGCCACTGCTTTCCCCTTAGTTTGTGTTTTAGCAACACTGAACTTCCCCTGGTCACACCTTTACATTTGCTGCTTGTGCCTTCTGATTGCCCTCTCCCTCCTGCCCTCAACTTCATTCAAGGGGCACCCCTCCACAAAGCACCCCATATCCCTCCAAGTTAAACTGGCTTCTCTTGGGACTTTCAGGGCTCTCTGACTCCTTCTGCCATATGACCATTATTTCGCAGCTTTATAAGTTTTCTTTCTGTGACCCACTAGACCAAGCCCCTTTGATGGTTGGGTCTTGTGGCAAGATCATGGGGAAAATGAATGAACTTGAACTACTTGGGAGAATCTCAAAATCATAAAATTGAGTGAAAAGTTATGTTACAGAAGAATATATACAGAGTAAATAATGCTTATTAAAGTTTTTAAACATGAAAGAATATTGTATACGTTTTAGAAATATACACGTGTGTGGTAGAAGTAAAACATGCATGGGAAAAATAAACACAAAATTTATACCAATGGCTTCCTGGGGAAAGGAGATGAGATATACAAGGGGAGTCGGGGTGGAGGGAAGGAGACTTGTTCACCCAGAAGGCTTTAATAGACTACTTTTTAAAGCTGGATGGTATATTACCACTTATACTTTTGTGTGTATGTTAAGTATTTTAAAATAAATTTTAAAAGGAGAGTAAGGAGCATGAGATTTGAAGTTAGAAAGACCTTGTCTCTGCTACTGTCAGTGAGATACTAGACAAGTTATCTTTTGGATCTCAGTTTCCTCATCCATAAAAATGGGAATCAAGAATTATTCTCAAGAGTTTTGAGAAAATTATAAGAGATTACATCTATGACGTGAGTGTCCAGTGCAAGATCTGGCATAGATCCAGTGCTCAGGAAATGTGTGTTGAATAAATTAACAAATATTAGGAACCATATAAGGTGCTTTAAAATACTTCCAGGGGACCTTACTTTTTTCCCTAAGGTTGTTATGACTATGCTTCTTTATTATAACATATACACACATGCACACACCCACACACATTTTAAATTATCCAAATATAATAACAAGCACATAGTTAAAAAACAAAAAATATAGAAGGACTTACAATGAAAAGGAACAGTACCTTTCCTTCCTCTTTCAGTTCTATTTACCAGAGATAACCAATAAGTCCATTAGATTAGAATACTTTGCATTTAGATCAACACAAACAACTTTAACATTAACATGTAATTCCCAGTTGGAGGAAACAAGGAAGAGTGTAGAGAAATTGATACTTTCATATATTGCTGAGGGGACTATTTGGCATATAAAATACACATCTTTCAATGTAGCATTAGAAATTTATCCTAATTACATAGCTATAAAAGTACTTCAAGAAATGTACTTAAAGATATTCATTGCAGCAAAAACCTAGAAATAATCCAAAAGTCCTCAGTAGGGCACTTGTGAAATACAATAGAATACAATGCAGCCATTAAAAAGAATAAGGCATTACAAGAAATAATAAAAGCGGTTTAAAAATTGAAAAATTTTTTAAAAATGAAGTAAATCTATACATTCTGTTGCAGACAAGTGTCCAAGATATATTATTAAGAGAAAGAAGCAGCCAGGCACAGTGGCTCATGCCTGTAATCCCAGCACTTTGGGAGGCTGAGGTGGGAGGATTGCTTAAGGACAGGAGTTTGAGGCTGCAGTGACCTATGATCACACCACTGCATTCCAGCCTGGGTGACAGAGCAAGATCCTGTCAAAAAAAAGCTTACTTATTTAGCACCTTGACGTCTTTCAATTGAAAACTTCATAACTGTCTCATTAGTAAATACTTGAGTGTTGAGAGTAGAACAAAAATGTCAAGACCCTGAAATGTTCTCTTCCCCTCTAGAGATCATTCTCAATATTTAAATACCCATCATGAAAATAAAACATGAGCCCTCAGGAGAAACAACGCAGTCTAAGGAAGGGAAACTTCGAACAGGAGGCTCTGCCTCCCTGGAGTCGCCTCTTGCTGCCAATCACCTCCCCTCCACCCTTGACCCAGAAACTTCAGAAACTCACAGCGCTGTAGGCGGTCCGTGTTTCACTTTCTCTATGTGCAGGGAAAGAGGCAGTCCCGTGGCGGATTCCATCCCTTCCTTACTGGCTTGTACGTCTCAGCACCAAGGACAGCTCCCAGGCACACCCTCGCCTCTGCTACCAAAACTGCCAGTGACCTGCAAGTGCTTTTCAGTGGCATTTGGTCAGAAAGTAAGTTGAGGCAGCTGCAACTAACCTCAGCAGTTCTCTGCTAGCTTCAACAGTGGGGTCTTCTTAGTGAAACTACTAGTAGGTGGAGGCAGGCCATTTCTCAGCAGTTTCTCCTTGGAAAAACCATGGAACCTTGAATCCCAACCATATTGAAGAGTTCATTTAAATGTTTTCTCAAACCAGATTGTGTACCAGGCAATGGTCTACTGGTGAAGAAAGACTTAAAAAGTAAACATCTGAATAAATACATATTTTTCAAGTGCAATACAAGAAACAGCTCTGGGATAGAGAGTGACAGAGTTAGAGCAGTGGTTTAGTGTTGATTGTCCAGGGACAGGCCCTCTGAGGAGCTGGTGTCGAATGTGGATTAAGGGAGGTCAGCATGCCAAGAGCAGGGAGCACAGCCACGAAGAGGTACTGTGTGCAAAGGCCTAGGAAGGCAAAGCGTTTCCGTAAGAGGGAACAGAAAGTGCAACAGCTCTGAAACCAGAAGGAGGCAGCCTTGTTTGAGGAGCAGAACAAAAGCACTGTGGCTTCAGGGCTTCTGCGAGATGAAGAGGTCATGCAGTGTGGTCAGAAAGCGTGGTCAGGGCCACAGCAAGTAAGGCCTAAAATGCCATAATTAAAAGTGTTGATTTTTTTTCAACAAGTAATGAGAAGTAGTTTAATGATGTAAGCAGGGAAGTGAAAGAATCGTATTTGTGCTTTAAAAAGACCACTATTGCTTTTGTTTGGAGACTAGGCTGAAAAAAGGCAGTTATCAGGAACAGCTAAGAAGGCAATGATGAGAAATGAGCCTGATGTGGGTGGGGAAGGGGGCTGAAATGAACAGGGGGGTGTGGATTTGGGAAACATCTTAGAGGTAGAACAAATAGACCTTGTTGTTATATTGGATGTGAGGGTGACAGAAAAAGAAGGAATTGAAAGTGAGTTTGAAGCATCTCATTTGAGCAAGTAAGTGAATGGAGATGTCTTTAGCTGCCTTGGGCAAAACTGATGCAGGAAGAACAAATGGATGAGGGACCAGGAGTTCCCTTTTGAGCATGTTAAGTTTGAGAGAGCTGAGAAGCATCCAAGTTCTGAAGGGGTTAAGTAATCAGCTGGTTGTATAAACTGTGAGCTCAGTTTGGGTTGGAAACTCACTCAGACATCATTTAGGTACAGATTGTATTTAGAATGGAGGTTCTTATTGGGGATGGGGGCATTTTTGTCTCCCAGAGGACCTTTTCCAATGTCTTCAGACATTGGTTATTACAACTAAAGGGGTACAGCTAGCATCCCGTGGGTGGAGGCCAAGAATGCTGCTACACACCCTGCATTGCACAGAGCAGCACGATCCACTCACTCCTCTGAGCCTCACTTCAGCCCAGGGAAACATGCTGTGGTGTTCGTGGTTTACAGCTGCAGTCAGCAGGGCTCAGTTGGGGTCATGCACAAAACAACCCCAAACATCTCCCTTCCCCACTAAGCCAAATCAAGGGACAATCTCCACTCCACACAGCCTTTTCAAAAATTGCTTGATCCCAGTCCTGGAAACCCAAAGGTGCCAACTCCTACCCCCAAGCCAACTTCGATTTGTTTCACGGGATGACGGCAGGCCAGCTCTGGGTTAATTTTGCTCAGCCGTCTGCCTGCCAAGCCTCAGGCAGCCTCCTTGGAAAGTCAGGCCTCTGTTTTGCTGAGACAGCTTCAGCCAAGCAACTATGGCCTCTGGGCCCAACAGGCCTTAGCAATGCTCAGACCTGAGCACAAATTCGCTGAGCTCATGATATCATACAAATGTCTTCCCAGGGGGCTGAGGAAGAGAGAGACTGTCCAGGGCTCTGACTGCTTAACGAAAAAGGGAGAGGACTGGACAGTTTATCATTTGAGTCTCTAAAGAAAAATTTAAAAGGAATTATTGAAAGACTCCAAAGTTCAGAAAAGATTGTTGAGAGATAACAAATGACCTGTATTCTCTAGCTTTTGCAATTCTCAGTTTCCTCCTTAAATGCATGAAAATAATGATCACTTCTTTGCAAGAACAGCTGTGAGGCTTCAACAGCAAACATATATAAAAAGCATATCATATAATGTCCAGCACAAAAAAAGAAAGAAGTTGGCAAATAACAGCCATTTTATTTTATTTTTTTGTATTTACTCAGGATATTATGGGGGTACAAACATTTTGGTTATGTGTGATGCTGTTTGCCCCAACCAAGCCAGGGCTACAAGCGTGTCCCTCCCCCATACAGTGCATTCTGCCTCCATTAGTTGTGGGTTTACCCCCGACCCTGACCCCACCCCGACTGGCACCCAATGAGTATTACTACCTTGTGAACAACTTAGTGTTGGTCAGTTAGCACTAATTTGATGGCGAGTACATGTGGTACATGTTTTTCCATCCTTGTGATACCTCACTTCGAAGGATGGACTCAAGCTGTATCCAGGATAATATAAGAGGTGCTAGTTCACCATTGTTTTTCTGTAGTTGACTAGAATTCCATGGTATACATATACCACATTTTATTAATCCATTCTTGGATTGATGGGCACTTGGGTTGTTTCCACATGTTTGCTATTGTGAATTGTGCTGCCATAAACATTCGAGTGCAGATGTCTTTATTATAGAATGACTTTTGTTCCTTTGGGTAGATGCCTAGTAGTGGGATTGCTAGATCAAATGGTATTTCTATTTGTAGCTCTTTGAGGTATCTCCAAATTACTTTCCACAGGGGTGTATTAATTTGAAGTCCCACCAGCAGTGTAAGAGTGTTCCAATCTCTCCACATCCACATCAGCATGTTGCTTTGGGACTTTTGGATAAAGTCCATTCTCACTGGAGTTAGGTGATATTTCATTGTAGTTTTGATTTGCATTTTCCTAATAATTAGAGATGTTGAGCACTTTTTTATATGTTTGGTAGCTACTATTATGTCTTCTTTTGAAAAGTTTCTGTTCATGCCCTTTGCCCATTTACTGATGGGTTGTTTGATTTTTTCTTATTGATTTTCTTGAGTTCCACATAGATTCTTATTATCAGCCCTTTATCAGATGTATAAGATGCGAATATTTTCTCCCATTCTGTAGGTTGTCTACTTACTCTAATGATAGTTTCCTTGAACAGCCATTTTATTTTAATTTCACTTTCTTAAACAATATTTTTTCATCAGAGAGAAATTAGATAATGCAGATAAATCAATAAAGAGAGGAAGAGCCAATGACAAGCCAGCCGTGCGAAAACAGTCACCATCAACCTTTCCAAGAGTACCTCTCGAACTTTTTCTGTGCATGCATATGCACACACCCATGTGAGATTACATCATTATCAGAGGCTATCCCCATAAGAGCAGAAAGTCCACATGTCCCAACGGCCCCACAAGCATCACTCTGGGCCCAGGCATGTGTACATGAGCGTAACTTTGCTCTCTGCCCTTATGTGAGTTCAGTCCACATGAGCTGCAGATAGAATGGCTCTCGTAAGCTTACTTGGATTGAGGCACTGAATTCCTTCGAGAGCAGGTAATCTTGCAGTGCCGGTTCACATTATCTTTGTGAGCCTGGGGACAGACAGAAGAGCTTCATTTCCTTAGCAGTGAACTTCATACATCAGGAGTCGCTAGCAGGGCAGTCAGGGAGGCTCACGTTGGCTGACACTTTGTGGGAGGCACTTTCGTGGTATTTACTCATTTAGTCCTTACATCTTTATGAGGTTGGTACTGTTACTGTCCACGTTTTACAGATGGGAAAACTGAGGCACAAAGAGTAAAGGAGACCCTAAGGTCTGCTTCCTCCAAGAACTGCCCAGGGGATGTTGGGCAGCTCATTAACCTCTCCGAGCCTCTCTTCGCTTGTCTTGCAAGGAAGCTGCAATGTGTGCATTGTTCTCAGCACAGACAGGGAGCTCAAAAATACATGATTGTTTCCTTTTTCTTTTTCAAAAAACCCTTCGCAAAATTTTGACTCTGCTCCCCCTTCCCCAGCCCCCAGGACCAGAAATACAATTTAATCCATTTGATCAAGCTTGTAGTGAGCTCTTTTCCTGGTCACACGTGTTCATCTGTCTTCTGGAGCCTCATTAGGAGGTCCATGGCGCCAGGGCTGGGGCCATGCCAAGAGCTGCCAAGTGCAACAGGCTGTGATTCCCATGGCCTTGGAGTGAGCCCTTTCCTGTTTAATTTTCACCTGTCCATGATGGCTGTTAGGTGCTTGGGAAGCAGAAAGAAAATCACAGGATTTTAGAAAATCAGAGCCTGAAATCAGCTGAGAACAAGTATTTCCCCCCTCTGAGGCTCTCGGCAGTTCTGGACTAAGAAATTAAGCCATCCACTGCTAAAATAATGAGGCCACGCAGAGCAGAAAGTCCATAGGTTTGTGGATATTCACCTTCCTCAGCTCCAAACTGGAAGGGCCCCCAGAGCTCGCACAGAGGGGCTCTCACATCCCTCTGCCCTCTGCACTGTCATGGATTGTGGGAGGGGAGGGGACTGAGGCTCCGTGGAAATCCTGGCTCCAGCCCCATCCTCTGCAAATCAAGGACATCTCGTCACTATCTGCACGCATCCGTCAGACGAACGCTCTTGGGTGTGTGAAGCTCTGATCACATGGGGAGTCTGCCAGATGGAAAATACAGCAGCCATAGGCAAGGGCAACCTGTCAGCTGGAAAGAGAGATCGTTCCTCATTCCTACCGTCAGTTCCCTAGGGAATAGGAAGGGCCTCTAGAGCAAGAGCAGGGAGGGCTGTCCCTGCACTGGCGGCACAGGTGGGATCTGTATCCATGTGTCGTGATCAGGGAGGCATCAAGAAGTTGGGGCAGGTGAGGTGGTGGGGAGGGGCCAGAGCCCAGGCAGGGTCCTGAGAGACCTGTGGGGGTCCCCAGGTGCAAATCTCAGGAAGCCTCTGGAAGAGACAGAACCTGAGCCTGGACAGGAGGGTCAGAAACCAGCTGTGGCCTCCCATGGACTCCTACCCATGTGTGGACGGCCGTGGCTCTTGGGAGGTAAAATACCTAATTGTTTCTCTTATGAAGATGGTTTCATTAGGTAGCAGGAACAAACCTCAGTTCTCAAATTTAGATGCACAAGAAATGCAACCTAATTGTTTTATATCTCAGTTCCCCTTCTACTCCAATACCCATTCCACTGGAGTGACAGAAACCGGATCTCAGCAAGTTGGAGCCACTCCCAACTCCGGGGTTGGCCTGAAGCTCTGGGAGGCCTGTGCAATTCCAAGGACACAAGGATGGAAAACACTTTGGTCCTCACTGCCAAGGGTCCCTGCAAGGGATGGCTGCATCCACTGTGCTATAGCAGCAAGGCCCTTCTTGCTCTGGGGACCACCCTTCCACCTGTGGGCCCCTCTCTGGGGCTCAGGAGTCACCTTGATGCTTCCATGTGCTGCAGAGGTCCGGACTCTGTCTAAATGCTTAACTGTAACCATGACACTATTTAGTCTTGCCACTATTGCCACCTCACCAGGGCTATCCTCAGAGGGGAGACCTGAGTCCCCTCTGCTCTTGAATCTAAAAAGCACATCTAGAATTCCTGTTATTTGTAGACCTTGGTTTTGAAATGAGACAGGGTCCAGGACTCGTCATTAGGGCCCCAAAACTTTAATGTACTTTTTGTTTGCTTCCTTGACAACTCTAGCCTCTCTCCACAGTCTACAAAATGTCCCGCTGGCCTGGGAATGGTGTGTCTCTTCCATACTCATTTATGTGTTACTTATCAGGGTCCAGGAACCCTTTCCAGTCCCCGAACGAGGATAGGAAACTCAAAAGGCAAAAATAAATTTTCTTTTATTCTCTGCCTTTGTGCCATGTCATTCAGGATGGTTCAGATATCAGAATTTGAAAGGAGTAGTGGCAGAAGCAAACACTGAAAACAAAAGTAAAAGCACCAGAGAGGTGTGTGTGTACAGCACATGCGTGTGCACATGTGCGCAATATCCTGCCATATTCACCACCACGCTCAGCTCAGGAGGCTGCAGAACGAGACTCTCTCTGCACCCAGTGGTGGGGTGTTTCCAATCCCTTGCACCCCAGCCCAACACACGCTGCTGTGTGGCTTTGGCAGGGCACTCCCCGGACCTGTCCCCTACCACGCACACTGCTCCTCCCTTCCTCAGACACAGGAACGGCGGAGCCCAGAGCCAAAGAAGCACCAAGGGCACCTCCCTCTCCTCTTAAGGCGGCACTACAGCATCAGCTCCTCCCACTCTGCCTCTACTTCCCCACCCTGCTCTCTCTCCAGGCCCCTCTCTGTCAGTTTATCATGACCCAGCTGTGATTATCTATCTCCCTGGAAGTTGATCAATGTGCTTGGAAAGGTCCTGGACAGTGTCTGAAAGCTTGGAGGACCCAAGGTCAAGGTCCATGCTGTGTAGATACCACAGCATTAAAGGGGGCAGTGGTGAGTCCAGGGGCGTCGGAGCCAGAAACTCCAGTGGTCGGATCCGTTAAGCTGCCCCTGCTCCTCCCTGCAGAGGGAACTCGTGTCTGGGGCTTTCTCTCATTGGGAAAATGTCTTTTCCCCTAATGTTCTGGAAACTGAACCCAATACTGAAATAAAGCCTTGAAGTAAAAGTGGCCACTCAGTACTGATTCCTTTCTTCCTCCTTCAGGAGATATTTCTGTCACCAAACACAGCAAGAGCCACAGAGAAGGACCCAGCAAACTGACTAATTGTCTTTGATAAGAAGAGTTTGTAGCAGCTACAAAGTACTGTGTACTCAGGATTGATGCACCGTATAAGGCGACTCCTGCCACAAACCTATCGGGGAGCAATCACTGGTGCCCCCCGTTACACAGGAGGATAGCGAAGCTCAGGGAGCTGCATCCAACAAGGTACAGCTGAGGTTCAAGTGGAGCTCGGACTCGCTTCCGATCCCAGGCTCTCACCTCCTCTGCTGCCCCCAACCAGTGGCAATCATCTGGTCCACCCTCGCGCTGAGCAAGAGCAGGACGCAGACCCAGGGCCAGGCGGGGAGAACGCGGTGCCTCTGGCAGGGCCGCCCTCGCGCCTGGCAGCAGCAGGACCGTCGCTGCCGCTGCTCTGCTGGCTCAGGCACCAGCCGCAACCTGCCAGACGGCTGTGGGCGTAGGCAAGTGAGCTACAAACTCCGGAAAGGTCTGTTCTTCTCAACAGGCATTTTGCTTTTCATTTGTATTTTGTAAGCGCAACAGAAGCCTTTTCCATCATGGGTTGCTGCCCTCTGCACAGGCCCTGGGAGGGGAGTAGGCCAGGGAAGGCCGAGCTGCGGGCGCCTGGCCTAATGGCTGCCCGAGCTCCAGCCGCGCCCGGCCAGCCAGCACCCCGGCCCTGTCCCACGGCTCACACTGGGCTTGGCTCAGAGACTCCAAAAGGCCACCTGCTGGGAATGTCCTGCGACCTCTTAGCTGACCCAGCTGTGAACGCGATGTCTTGTTCCACTGTCCCTCAGAGGTGGGACGGGGATCAGACTGTGGACTCTTGGACAGACAGACCCGTTCGGAGTCTCAGCTCAGTTCTTAACTAGCTGTGGTCCTGGGGAAAATGCTTCAACTCTCCTGGTATCAGTTTCCTCATCTGCAAAGTGAAGATGACAATGAGGACACCTAACAAAACTGGGGTGATGGGGATCACATGAGGAGAGGCAATGTCTGGCACAAAGACCAACGAATTCATTATATTGTAGCTAACAGTCTAATTTTCCTGATACTAATTAATTATATTATTAAAAACCATTAATTATTAGGTCACTTACTCCTCCCAGAGCCTGTCTTCTTAGCCATAAAGTACCTAATGTTCCTTTCAAATCTGCCGTCCCACAGCCGACCACACGACGCTCTTGTGAGCGGCGAGTGAGGTGACGGAAGCACGTGACGCGCCTGCACAGCTGGCCACCATGACGGCGCGAGCAGCAGAGGCAGCACCCGTGGGTGGCGGGACCACTAGCGGTCACCATGTGGAGGGTGACCATGTGGGCAGTAAGTGGTACCTTACCCTGTCCGGGCCTCCATTCTCTCTTCCGTAGGTGACTGAAGTGCCCCCGCCAGGCCGCATAGAATGTGCAGATGTGCGGTAGCATTCCGTGAGCTTCACCTGTTACCACTGCCCCACTCTCCAACATGCAGCCCAGGTCATCCATTCTTGTCAGCAGGCACAGTCGGTTCGGGGGGCATTTATGGCCCTTCCCCGCCCCTGTCCCCCCCACCCCGGTTTTTCCTTTTAGATAGTGTTGCAATGAACTTCTTTGTGCACACAATTTTTACTGTCCAGCACTGGGAGTTATGATTTTCCCATTTATTTTTTTTATTTAGCAGTTATGAAACAGCACCTCACATTGTTTTGCTTTGTGCTTCTTTGATTGCTACATGAATAATTTCCCTCACATGCTTTGCTTCCTTCTTCTTGTTGCTACTGAATCTCAACAGGTGAGGGTTCCCCAGCGACCTTAAGAGATTGCCTGACTCTGAGCAACACGATTCAGCCGGACGTGGTGGGGAAGAGAACCCTGGTGATCTGGGCCGTGTTCAGCTAGGCTTGTGCCAGCCTGGCCCCCTTCCCCAAGTGTGGGGGTCCGTGTCTCCAGGGGCTGGTCTCCTGACTGCAGCACTTTCCTGTGCTTCTCTCTTCCATCGTTGCTGCAACAAGAGCCCTCGTGCCTATTTGTGGGCATCTTGCCCCAAAGCCTTGTAGCTTCCATCTAGACACATGGCTGCATCCGCCACAACAGGTTCACTCCCCCGTCAGCCCCAGGGGGCCAACCCTAGAGGAGAGCTCTGCCACACTCCCATGTGACTTGAGAGTCCAGCCAGGCTGGCTGCCGCCACCACCACCGTCCTGCGCGAGGTTACACGAGTGCAGGGGCATCAAGGGGTCTGAGTTTGCATCCTCGCTCTACCACCCACTGGCTGGGAGACGTGGAGAGCTCTCTTAATGCCAGTTCCCCATCTCTGGAGCAGACACACACAGCGTGCTCACGCCACATGGCTGTCAGCAGGAGAGGCGGCGTGGCCAGGACAAAGCACCACAAGGGCAGAGGCCTGGGAGGTAGACGGGCTTGAGTTCCAGTCCCAGCTCCCCGCCTGTGTGCTGCGAGACTCTGCACAGGTCTGAACCTCCACTTTTGGTGTTTTCTCCACAAAATTTCTCTTTCTCAGCTCTATTGATATATAACTGACAAATAAAAATTGCATTTCTTCAAGGTGTACAACATGATTTGATATATGTATACATTGTAAATGATAACCACCATCAAGCTAATAAACATACCTATCACATCACATAGTTACCGTGTGTGTGCGTGTGTGTGCGTGTGGTGAGAACACTTACAATCTAGCCTCTCAGCAAATTCCATGTGTACATGCGTATTATCAGTGATAGTCACCACGCTGTCTCCAGAAATTACTCACCTTGTAACCACAAGTCTGTGCCTCTTGACCAATGTCTCCCCATTTCTGCCATACGCCAACCCCTGGCAGCCCGTCTGTCTCCAGGAGTTTGACTATTTTACCTTCCACAAACATGTGAGATCATGCGGCACTTGTCTTCCTGTGTCTGGCTTACCTCACTTAGCACAATTCCAGGTTCGTCCCTGTCGTCACAGATGGGGGGATTGCCTTCTTTTTCTAAGGCTGAGTAACATTTATTGAACACACACACACACCACACACACACACCACATTTTCTTTATCCAAAAATCACTTAGGTTGTGTCCATATCTTGGCTACTGTGAATAATCGCATCTCAGTTTTTACGTCTGTAAAATAGGGAGTTGCCTTCAGCCCGCTGGGCTATGAGGTAGACTAAACAGCACAACGTACATACAGTGTTTTGTGCTCTGCCTGGCTCCTCGGTGAGCAATAAACCCTAGTTCTCTGTCCTGCCCCTTCAAATAAGATCAATTCCGTGAGAGTGAGTGTATCGTGCACCGTAACATCTGCATACATTTGAAGTCTTGGCCACAACACACAGACCCCGAGGCCCCCTGGGGACAGCCATTCCCTGCTGGTGATTCAGTGAGGACACATGCAGCTGTCTGTGCCGCACACAGGACCAGGAAAGAGTGACCTCCACCCAGGTCCTGCCCCGAGAGGCTGCCAATGAGCACACCTACAGTGTCCACTCCCAGCTTACGGCAGTGGGCCAAAGTGCTTTTGAGGGCATAAAAAATAGGCAGAGGGCTTAGTGAAAGAAAGGAAAAAAGCCTAGATCCCCAAAGACTTCCCACTCCTTAGGGCTAGAGCTAGGAATCTGCATTCTAACAAACATTTGCCCTCCCCTCCAGGTACTTCTAATGCAGGTGGCCTGTGGACACCTTGAGAAACAGCGTCTAAGGTGGAAGGGAGCACTTTCTCTTCCCAAGCATGAGACGAAGCCGTGTGGACTATCTGCCTTACACACACACATCGGGCTAAGGGTGGGACTGAACGGTGACCAGGCTGACTCAGTCTCACTCCCAGGCTGAAGATCCTCCACCAGTGACGGGGAGGAAGGGGAGTGAACTTGCTACAAATGCTGGGGCCTGCCCCCGTCCTACTGAACCAGAATTGCTGGAGGTGGGCCCGGCATCTGTATCGCTACAGAAGCTCCTCAGCGGGATTTACAGACACCAAAGCTCAAAAAGTGCCCTCTGAAGAGTCACGCACAGCCCTGCCCTCCCAGGGCTACGGTCCAGTGCAGGCAACAGATAAGGGAGCAAGCACCGTGTCCACAGGTACGGCCATGACACGGCAGGCGTGAGAACGTGCTCCCAGGGCCTCCAGGAGGAAGCGATCCGAAGGGAACCTGAACGTGGATCACAGAGTTCGGCATCAACCAGGCGGAGGAAGGAGGGAGTGTCTGCCACTGGCCCTTGGCAGGAAACGATGTGGCACATTTTGGGAAAGGAAAAGAAACCTGAGAGGCCTGGGCATCCTCTTCACAGATCAGCAGGTGACCCAGCTGTACGTGGAGCAGAGGAGGCCGCCGTCCAGCTCTGCCTGACCCTGAAGAAGCCCAGACTCTGCTTTGATGATGAATGTTGAGGGAAATGGGTTCATTGCAATGTCTGAGCATTTTCAGAGAAGGTAAGATTATCTCCCCATGACACTTACTTTATGAATTTGTACTCTTTTACACAGAATGGCTCGTGCAATCCTGGAAGGCATAGACAGCAGCCCGCATCTGAGGCAGGGACGTCAAGGCTCGGGTACATAGCAGGCAGCTGGCAGAGCGTGGTTGCTATGGGCATAGAGCCTGGAGCAGCCATCTGAGCTCATGTGCTGGCTTCGTTACTTACCAGTGGGTTCCACAGACAGGTCATGCAAGCTCTCTGTGCCTCGGTTTCCTCATCTTACAATGGGGTAATAGTAATACCTACCCCATAGATTTAGAATGAGCACAGAGTTGATGTATTTAAATGGCTTTGAATAGTACTGGGTACATGGTAAGTGCCAGGTAATAGTGAGCTGCCGTGATTAACAAATCAGTAATCCCTGGGACAACCCCAAAGCTTTTCATTGTTCCCACCTTGCAGATAAGGACAGGTGAAGTTTTGCCGGAGGTCACACAGCCAGCAAGTGGCAGGGCTTGATGCGCTTGACTTCAAAAGCCCATATTCCTTCCCCTTATGCCCAGTGCCTGCACTGAGACCTGGGAGATCCGGGACCCATCGGGGACGGGCTGTCTGGAGGACGGAGAAGAGCACAGGCTCTGCAGGCCGAATGTGGGCGTGGGACCTCG
This sequence comes from Varecia variegata, assembly GCA_028533085.1. NCBI lineage: Eukaryota > Metazoa > Chordata > Mammalia > Primates > Lemuridae > Varecia > Varecia variegata. The sequence continues at coordinate 135,856,982 of CM052436.1, read as the reverse complement.
CTCTGCCATTCACTAGCTGGGCAGCCTCTGGCATGCCGACTTCTCTTGCCACAGGGTCACCATTGGTAAACAAGGAATTATAATATGATTTATCTGGGAGAGCTGCAAGGGAGGAAGAGTCCATACATGGACACTAGTCAGAACAGCGTCAGCACCGAGAGAACAGTAAGTGCTAGCTGTTGCAGGTTCCTGCTTCTCCATTTGAAACCTTAACCCCAGAGGTGTTGTGGGATGCTCGGGTATTAAGGAAGTAATAAGTTGTATATGCCTTAGATTAAGGAACAGTACCAGAGAGATCTGGACCATGCCCCTGTATTAAACGCAGCAACACATCTACAGCAAAACACACAAATAAGCAAATTGCCTCACCGAAGTTCAGATTTAGCCACCTAAGGATCAATAAACTTTTCTGTAAAGCCAGGATCAGAAATATTTCAGACTCGCAGCCACACAGTCTGTCACACGGTCGTGGCTGTTGACCCGTGGCTCATCACGTTACACAGCCACTTTCCGTTCCCAGAGCTTTGAGGATCTGGGAATTCCACAGAAAGAACTATAGACCTGTCTTCCTTTCTGTATTTCATCATTTCCTCCAACCAAAAGCCCTGGCAAGCCCTTCGCTGTTGTCTAGCATTAGCAGAAGCCCAGAAAACAAATGCATTTTCCAACACTACCCCCAGTTTGTGTGGTAAAGCAAAATCTTTCCCAAAATCATGGTTTCCAAAAGAGAAAGTGTTATTAAAGGTGACACAGGAGTTACCGTACCTGCCCAGAGCTGAGAAACAGGGGGAGTGGCGGCCAGATTGCAAGGAAATTTATAATGTCCATCACATCTTCAAATATTGAATATATTTCAAATGTTTCCATCACATCAAAAGTATTGAAAATAGCTATGGACTTCCATGGCAGCCCCCCAAAGTTGCTCGGGGTATCAGCTACTATGCCAGTGACTTGCATTTTAGGGAAAATCAATTGATATACCAGCATTGTCCTGCCACCCCAGAAAAAAATCACTTGTAATGCAGTTATGATATATTCTTTTTTTTTTTTTTTTTTTTTTTTTGAGACAGAGTCTCGCTTTGTTGCCTGGGCTAGAGTGAGTGCCGTGGCGTCAGCCTAGCTCACAGCAACCTCACACTCCTGGGCTTAAGCGATCCTACTGCCACAGCCTCCCGAGTAGCTGGGACTACAGGCATGCGCCACCATGCCCAGCTAATTTTTTCTATATATTTTTAGTTGGCCAGATAATTTCTTTCTATTTTTAGTAGAGACGGGTCTCGCTCTTGCTCAGGCTAGTCTCGAACTCCTGACCTCGAGCAATCCACCTGCCTCAGCCTCCCAGGGTGCTAGGATTATAGGCGTGAGCCACCGCACCAGGCCTATTATGATATATTCTGAGATGTACACAGTGTCATTGTCAATAGCTTGTGTTCACGTAGCTCTGAATTATCTGAGCCTCTTCCCACCTTGGTCAAATTCTATTTTATTGCCAGGGAGGATCACAGGACCGATGCCTGTAAAACTCCATGATGCGCACAGAGGATAAGCACTTGAACACGACATCCAGATGGAAACCAGTGCTTAGAACAGGTGAGGGGGGCAGACGCAATGGCTCATGCCTGTCATCCCAGCACTTCTGGAGGCCAAGGCGGGAGGATTGCTTGACGCCAGGAGTTCGAGACCAGCCTGGACAACATAGTGATACTCCATCTTTACAAAAATTAAAAGAATTAGTTGGGCATGGTGGCATGTGCCTATAGTCCCAACTACTTGGGAGGCTGAGGCAGGAGGATGGCTTGATCCCAGGTGTTCGAGGTTGCAGTGAGCTATGATGACATCACTGCACTCTAGCCCAGGCAACAGAGTGAGACCCTGTCTCTAAAAAATATAAATAAATAAATAAAACAGGAGGTGGGGGAAGGACTGAATTTGGCCCTTGGAACAAAGGAGTTGCTTTAAAAAAAAAACAGAGGAGTGTGTGAGTGTGTCTGTGTGTGTATGTACACCCTTTTTGGCCTGTTAGAGGTGCATGATGCTGTCTTCAGAGCCTGTTGGTTAATCAAACAAAGAGTTCTGTTAAGGTCAGAGGGTCAGACAAACATGAACTGAAGTCAGCTCTGCCCCTACGGTCTGTGCAACCTTGGGCCTCAGTTTCCACATTTGTACAACGGGGAAATACTCTGTTTCTCATCAAATTGTTGTGAGGCTTCACACAATGGCCAATCACTTGTGGAAGTTCTTAGCACAGGTCCCTCACTCATCTTATTTCGTTTCAACAAATATCAATCCAGCACCTATTACATGCCAACTGCTCAGCCAGACCTGGGGGTCCGGAGACGAGTAGGACTGAAATAGCCCCTGACTGAAGCTGGAAGAGCCCTGCAGGGCTGGGGCATGGAACACACTCTCAAGGAAAAACATCGTCACAACCTGTGAGCGGTGAAACGACGGTGTAAAAAGCTAGGAGGGTGACACGGGAAGCAGTGAGTGTGACCGAGGCAGAGGCTGGGGTAAGCGGGGCGCCTGCGCGGGGCCGCTGCTCTGTGGGCGTGGCGGTGTGGCCCGGACCTGCGGTCAGCAGGCACCTCGCTTGTGAGGCGGCAGCGGTGGGGCCGTTCCGGAACCTGACAGAAGCCTGTGTGGCTGGAGAGCCTTCTCCAGAGGAAGGGACAACCCGTTTCCACTTCTCAGCCTACTATCAGGGCTCAGCGAGCAGTATTTTTCTTTATTCCTCGTGTAACACTGAACAACTCTCAGCTGTAACCTGTGAATAATTTATGGCCATTTCCATTAAAATCAATAGCAATAGCTTTGTAGAGTCCCAGGACGAGCTCAAAAAGTCACCTCGGCTCTTTCAAAGGCAGCTGAGCCTGTGCTGAGGACCCCTGGCCTTGGTCCACTAGCGTCACTTCTTGCCCCAGCCCCAGCCAGCCCCAGCGGCCACTCCTCCACGTGGCAGCCCTTTCCACACCTCCAAGCCTCCACTGCCACTGTTGTCCTTGTGAGGACCGCCGTCCTTCTCTGCTCCCTTCGACACCCCACTCCAGCTCACCTTCTCCTTCAGCCTTCTTGGGCCTGCCCCTCTTTACCTGGCAAACCTTATCCTTCAGGTTTCAGCTCAAATGTCAGCTCCTTCAAGAATTCTTCTCTTGGCCAGGTATGGTGGCTCCCATCTGTAATCCCAGCCCTCCAGGAAGCCAAGGTGGGAGGATCACTTGAGACCTGGAGTTTGAGACCAGCCTGGGCAATATAGTGAGACCCCCCCTCTACAAAAAATTTAAAAATTAGCCAGGTGTGATGGTGGGTGCCTGTAGTCCCAGCTTCCAAGCTACTTGGGAGTCTGAGGCAAGAGGATAGCTTGCACCCAGGAATTGGAGATTGCAGTGAGCTGTGATCACACCACTGTACCTCAGCCTGGGTGACAGAGCAAGACTCTGTCTCTTTAAAAAAAAAAAAAAAAGGGCTTCTCTTGTCCATCCCAGCTGTTATGAACTGACTGAATGTCTGTGTCCCCCTCAAATTCACACATTGAAATGCTCCCCACAGCGTGATGACATTTGGAGATGGGGCCTTTGGGAGGCGATTAGGTCCTAAGGCTTGAGCCCCCATGATGGGATTAGTGCCCCAATGAGAAGAACCTTGAGAAAGCTGGCTTCCTCCTTCCTCTATCTCTCTGTCTCTCCCCTCCCTCTCTCTGCCACGTGAGGATGTGCCCAGAAGCCACCCATCTGCAAACCAGGAAGAGGCCCCGCCAGAACCTGAGCACGCTGCACCCTGGTCTTGGACACCGAGCCTCCAGAACTGTCAGAAATAAATGTGTGTTGTTTAAGCCCCCAGCCCACACTGAGCGAGACAGGTGTTAAATTAGGACTCTCTCTTCTCTCTGAAGGGCTACGTCACTTCCCTCCGCTGAACTTACAGCAGTCCGTAGCTACACACTGATCTGTGAGCCTTTTTAATCCTCTAAATCTGCTCTCCCTTCGAGACTGTGAGTGCCACGGGCACAGACACCAGGTGACTGACGCTGACCACACCATCCCAGCACCTCACACGCGGTTCACAGAGTAAAGCCTGCTTTCTAAACTGCTTTATTTCCCTCAACTGTAGCTACCAGCGCACGACCTGTACTTGTCTCCTTACCCGCTTGCTTCTTTCCCACCAGGATATTTCCGTGAGACGAGGGACTTTGTCTGTCTTGCTCCTGGTCTTTCCCTAGCCCTCCAAACAGTGTCCAGCATACAGTAGATGCTCACTAACTGGTGAGCAGATGAATGAGTAAATGGACCCAGCCTTCTCTGGGTCCCCACATGAGCTGATTTCATACAAGACGCTCGCAAACATCCTGTCTCTGTACCACCTCTGTACCACTGGCTGAGATTTAGAGAAAGTTTCGATGCAGTTTGAGCTGCAGCATGTTTTTCATCGTAATTCTGATCTTTCCCATTTAGTCAACACTTTTTCGAGTTACAGTTTGAGGTGCTAGAGGGGAGATGTGATATAGGAAAGAGAGTATGGGCTCAGAGGTCCAGCAGGTGCAGGAGCACATCTCAGCCCCATCACATGCCGCTTGTGTGACCACTGACTTCACCACTGACCTTAGTTTCCTCATCTGGAAAATGGGAGTAATAATCATTTCAAGCTCACAAGATTCCTTTGAAACCCACACCTGGTAGGTGCTCTCCCCTGCCAGTTGCCTCAGGTCCATGCTGACCTGGGGTGGAGAGAATCCAGGCAGAGTTGCTCCAGAGGGCAGCTCCTCCACATGGAGCATGGCGCCTTGGAATTCTTGCCTTTGAGGAGACATAAAAAATGGGCTGGACCAAGGCCTATGGCCAGGGCGGCACCTCCAAAGTCAACGAGAGGCTTCCTAGCTCAGAAAGAGATTGAGCTTCAGTGCCCAGGAGAAGCGGGGCTCAGAGAAGGAGCCATCTGACAGCTGTGGCCTCAAGGCTGGGAGGGTCCAAGTCACCTTCCCCCACCATGAGAATTCCCCTGAGCGTGCTAGAGCGGGACTCTGTGGTCTTCACCTGCCCAGCGGCCACCCCACTCTTTGCTAGTAAGAGTATTTTATTTGCCAAAGTTCTCCATAGAAACAGAACCAATAGAAAATAGATAGATAGATAGATATAGATATTAAATACACAGGATATATAGCTATATAGAAAGAGATTTGTTATTAGGAACTGGTGTATGTGATTATGGAGGCTGAGAAGTCCCACCATCTGATCTACAAGCTGAAGGCCCAGGAAAGCCAATAAGGTAGTCCTAGTCCAAGACCAAAGGCCTGAGAACCAGGGGAGCCAAGGCTCAGTCCCAGTCTGGGTCACAAGGCTCTCGGGAACCAGGAGTGGCCATGTTCAAGGACAGGAGAAGACAGATGGCCCAGCTTAAGCAGAGAGAGCAAACTCACCTTTCCTCTGCCTTTTTGTTCTGTTCAGGCCCTCAGCAGACTGGACGATACCCACCCACACTGGTGAAGGTGATCTTCTTTACTCACTCTGCTGATTCAAATATGATTCTCTTTTGGAAACTCCCTCACAGACATACCCAGAAATAATGTTTTACCGGCTATCTGGGCGCCCCTTAGCCCAGTGAAATTGATGTGTGAAATTGACCATAACAAGTCCAACCCGTATCAGCTTGACACCTATACACATCTCCTTAAATCATACTTAACCTCCAAATAAAGGCAATAACAAGGCCATAATTTGCCTAATATGACACAACTGTCCTTTGTACAACTGAAAACACACTGATCCCTTCCCTAGAAGAGGAGGTAAAGTCCCTGAGTGGTGTTTACTCTTCTGGTATCCCATAGCTTAAATGTTAGGATGTAAAACTGACAATACTTAAATACTGATATAAAGTCATGACACCTTATGTTACATGGGAAGGGAATAAGAGATAAAAGAAAACAAAGACATTTACAAGGTGACAGATACAAGGAGGAGGGATGTGAAGCAGCAAGACCAGTGGTGACTATCTTATGTCACTGGGATGGTTAATTTTACATGTCAGCGTGGCTGGGCACACTATTCTAGACGTCGGGCTGAAGCTGACATTTAAATTGGTGGACTTCAAATACAGCAGACTGCCTTCCATAATGTGAGGGCCTCCGTCCAGACAGTTAAAAGCCTCAATAGAACAAAAAACTTGCCTCCCCCAAGCAAGAAGGAATTCTGCCAGCAGATGGCCTTCAGGCCTGACCTGCGACACGAGCTCTTCCCTGGACCCCAGCCAGCTGGCCCACCTGGCAGATTCTGGATTTGCAACTTCCGTAACTGCACGAGCCAGTTTCTGAAAATGTCTCCATTCTCTCTCTTCCTCTCTGCCTCTGCACGTGTATGCACATGCACATGCACATGTACATACATACATATGTATGTGTCTGTACACATATACACACACATATGCACGTGTGTATACACACACACATATCCTTTGGCTTTGTTTCTCTGGAGAACAGTGACTAATACAGTCATATTTTCTCCAAATTTATTTCAGAAAACTTCTGTGCTTCTGGAAAATGCGTTTAATAAAATTTCTATCCATTGCTGCTTTCTCCTCCACCACACGGAAAGTATGAGGCTGAGCCGTAATCATTTGTCTCTGCCCCCAGCACTTTTAAACTTTTAAAAAAAATAAATCAGTGACTAAACGATAATGTTGTCCAAAGTATGGTGCAGACCCCGTTGTTGGTGAGATGATTTAAAGGCCCACACACATCTTCAATTACTATACATAGAAGATTTCTCATCCAAACTCTCCATTTCGTCGATAAATCAGGCTGACTGTCGGCTGCAGCCCTGTGAACACTCACTCTCTCACCCACACGGGACCCTTGCTGCCCCAGGCTACTGCCTACCCACCAGAGGTACTGGGGTTTGTTCCCAGTGCAGGCATGACTACTATCAGTATGTGATTCAATTGCGTATCATGTAAACCAATGAAATTTGAGTAGGAAAAGAAAAAAAGCCTAAATGATACAAAATCAAGCTGAGTGCTTCAGACAGAACTGATAAAGGAGAATTGCTAAAAAACAACAAGAAAAATTCTGCTGTCCAGTCAGGTAGAAAGGAAGCCAGCTGTTAAAAGATTAGGTAAGAGTAATAAAATGCTAGAAGACATTCACACTCACATGTTTTTCCCAGGGTCTAAATTCTCACCTCATTTTAAAGAACCTGAAAATAGGAAATTATAGGCAATGCATTATAGATGCATGACACATACAAGGAAGGTCCCATGCAGATGAAAGCGGAGATCAGGGTGAGGGTGCATCTACAATCAAGGAATGCCAAAGATTGCCAGAAAGCCACTGGAGTCAGAAGAAAAGCATGGAACAGATTCTCCCTCACAGCCCCTCGGAAGAAACCAACCTTGATGTCGGACTCCTGGCCTCCAGAACTGTGAGCAGTTACATTTCTACTGCTTAAGCCACCCAGTGCATGGGACTCTGTCACAGCACACCTAGCAAGGGGACAAAACCCCCAGACTCAGAGAGAAGTCCTTTGCTTACCTCACATGATTACATGTTTGAGGTTAGAATGATTCATTTTTCATTTTTATCTCTTTAACTTAATTTTTTCTATTAACCATTTAACTATAAGACCCATTGGCGAAAAGGGGTTCTATTCTGTTTATCTTCATGAAAATTAGAAAAGTTAACGGTACACAGAATCCACGATTTTGCAGATATTATTGCATAAGGCAAGGCTAAGTAAAACTGGGAATTGTACAAAGTCTATTTAAAGAAGATGATTTGGTGCGAGGTAGTACATGTGGTTCGTGGAAATAGCCTGTATGGTGGAGACGTCACGCAAAACCCTACAATTTTAGGAAACACTCGTGAGGAGAGGCTTCACTCGGATGTGTCACATCCTGGAAACTGGAGCAGATGACATCATTGCCTCATCTGGGAAAAGGATAATAGCTGTTTCATTTGCTGGCTACAAGTATTAAACGGGAAGATTTAAGTCAAAGCGCCTCGGAAGTGCTGTAAAGTGGAACCACGTGCAGAAGGCGACGCGCACAGCCTGCGCCTCTGCCCGGGTGGAGCCGCGCTCTCCCCAGGAAGCCCGCTCGGGTCGAGCTGCTAAGGCGAGAAGCGCCCGACTTCGCCCCCTCCGGAAGCGTCGGAAGCAGCTTGGTCTTCCCGTTTTGTTTGTGCGTTCAGCTCCCTGTTGCCTCCACATCATCAACTCGGCTGGTCACCAGGCCCGAGGGGGACGTGGAAACGGCGAGCGGGAGGACTGGTTCCTCTCGGGAGCTAATGAAATCAGGCTTTCGTGACGGCCCCCCGGCCGCCAGGGCAAACCCCTGAGCTTAGGGCTAGAAGGACGTCGCCAGAAACCCTAAAGATGCAGGGGCTAATTTCCCGTGCGCTGGGGGAAATAACAGCTGGGTAGGATGGGTGTGCCTCCCGCCGCAGGTCGAGCTGAGGGAACGCTGGAGGCAGAGTTTAGGGCTGGAGGGAAGAACAGGTTCTCTCAGCAGAGGTCAAAACCCGCTGGAGGCCTATGTGCCTGCCACATCCAGCCCACAAATGGCCTTCTGTGGGCCAGCAGTGCGTTTTTGTTTTAAAAGAACCAATATTTTTTATGTTGGGAGATTTTTAATTAAAATCTGGATTTCTGATTCCTCTTGAATAACTGGAAGATCTGAAAACACAGAACCCACTTCTCACAGGGCAAAAAATTGATTTGAGCAGATGATGAGGTGCCCCCGCCCTTAGATGGCCTCTGTAGGGTCCCTGACCTTGCTGCTTACACCCTAAGGGCACAGACACCCTTACAGCCAGCTGTGCCACCTGCCCAGCATGTGGGGCTTTAGTTTGTGAATCCTGACTTATAATATAAAATCCTGACTTCTATAAATATAAACATTAGAATGACATTCAAGACACTTTAAGGCTTGACCACTGATTGCTTTTAAACACGAGGTCCCCTAAAAGATCCATAGATCACCCTGAAATTGTATGTGTATGTATGTGTATGTGTATGTATTGTATGTGTATCAGAGGCAATCAAATTCATCAGACAATACATGTGCCCCCGTGTCCTTGAATCTAGTTATGGTCATGTTAGGTCTGTCATGGGCTGAGGGTGGAAGTGGTGTGTGCCATTTCCAGACAAAATCTTAGAAGAGCTGTTGAATAATCCTCCAACTTTTCTATAGCCCGTCACAGTAACTGGGTCCATCCAGTGTTCTAAGATGGTAAAACCCCATCAGCCTGGGGCCCTGGATGTCTGTGTGGAGCAGAGTCCCTGCCATCCTACGTGGAACATGGAACTTCAGCAAAAAAATAGACTTCCATAGTGTTAAGCCACTAAGATTTTGGAGCTGTTTGTTACCTGGGAAGGTCCTATGCTACCCTGACTTATAAAACAGTATGTCAATGTGCATTTTGCCAGAAGGAGAGTAATTGCAGATTTCACCAGATTTCCAAGGAAGCCCACGACTAAAATAAGGTTCAGAAGCACTGCTCTTGGGGAAGTATAAATTTACGTTCTTGGTGAACACAGTATCTGCAACAGTTGCCCTAATTTGGATCATTCATTTAATTATTCATTTATTCATATATTCATTGGGACCCTTGCCAGGCACAAGGCACAGTGCTAGGCTCTGGTATTCACAGATGAGAGATGTAACTTACGCGTCATGTGTCTTTAGAGTGGGTGCCCAGCTAGTTCTGTGTGAGTACTGACTGCAGGAATGTGCAAATGCATAGGAGAATGTGAGTAAATGCCTGAACGCATGCAGGGTGCACACTGCAGAGGACATCCGGCCCAGGGAGCAAGTGAGGACTGGAATGCAGCCTACACTCCAGCAACCAAGCCTTGCCATGGACCCCAAGGGGGACTTCTTTCCTAGTAGGTAGTGGCACTCTATGGGATAAGAGAGGCTCTGAATAGATTCTTGCTTGAAGGAAAGGAAGGGAGGGAAGTAAAGCAAGACTGGGCCTACATGGGAAGAGCATCTAGACCAGAAAGGGAGAAGGGCAAATTCATAGATAATTCTTTTATCTCTACATGGTAAATACAACATCTGCACAGGCAGCAAAGAGCCACTTTGCCCTGGGTGCGAGAGTCTGTGAAGGCCTGAGAGAGAAGGAGAATGATGGCTGAGTAGTTCTGATGGCTGGAGGAGGACACCCAGGACAGATGCAGAGGACGAGGGCCTTCCCAGAAGAGGAAGCAGCATAGCCAGAGTGCAGAGCTGGGAAATGACAGGGAGGCTTTGGGGAACTGTAGGTGCCAGTGCAGAAGTGCACGAGAGCACTCTCACTTCTCACACCAACTACAATTCCAGAGGTCCCCCCAGACCATCCTCAGGTTCAATAATTTGCTGGAATGACACGCAGCATTTATTAAAAGCTGTCATGCTCATGGTTGTGGTTAGTTACAGTCAAAGGATAGAAATTAACACAGTAACTGCCATGTGAGTTGTATTTAACTCAGGCTAGTTTTGAGCCCGGGGCCTCCTGAAGGCCCCGTGGGAGCCGCATGACCTATTTTTCAAGTTGCATATAACTCGCACACAGAAAACAATAAAAAATAACAAATTTTTCATTAAATTGAAAGAATTGCTTCATTTTTGAAGTTTTTACTCTATTTTCATAATAAAACACCATGGCCCCAAGGGAAAATTTTGTTTGCTAGTGTGGCAGTCAGTGTGTCAAAATCAGCCAAGGGAAGAGGTGCTAGGGAGGGTGCGGGACAGTGCCAAGGGTGAGCGTGCAGTGCTCCTGTCCCAGGGAGTCACGTGGATGACGCCTACTTCTCCCAGAAATGATGTGTGAGATATGCTGGGGTGTTGCCAACCAGGGAAGCCGGCAAAGTCTTGGAGTGCTGGGTCTGGGACACAGTCCCTTAGACATCGTTGACCACCCACTGGCTGAGCTCGTCGCCAGCCCCCCAGGGCAGAGCTGGTATTGCTTGTTGCCTGCCATAAACCACACTGTTAGCACAGACTATCTGATGAGGTCCGTGGGGTAAACAAAGACACTCTTACCAGGCAGGACATTCTGAAGCCGTAGAGATCACCTCCCAGGAGCTGAGGGTGAAGGCCAGATACTTCTCTCTGAGCATGTTTCCTGTACAGTTGTAAGTACAGTAGTAAGTAATCTTGCATTGTTGGAAAATAAGGCAGGCGTAGGGAGGGGTGTGGGAAGGGAGAAGGCTAGAAAGGCAAGTTGGAGCAAAGGGTTTTTCACCAGCTGGGGAAGGGAGGAAAGAGAACTCTCCTATGTGGAGAATCATTTCTCATATATTATTCCTCCAACAAGATGTTAACCTCTCTGAAGCCCAGAGATGTGAAATGATTGCCCAGGACTGGCCGAGCCAGGCCTGGAGCTCAGCTCCGTGTGTCTGGCCAGCTGCATCCGGCCAACATGTATTTGCTGAGCACCTTCTCTGTGCCAGGCTCTGAGCCTGATGCTAGATAAATAATGGTAAATAAAATAGACATGGCCCATATCATCCAGTGGAATTAAGCACATAACCTTCAAATAGAACATCCTTATAAACTGTCATGACAGAGCCTAATGGGGTCACCTAAAGTAAACTGAGTGGTCAGAGAAGGCCTCTCAGGGCAAGTGGTGTCCAAGCCAACTCCTGCAGGACGCAGAGCAGGTGGAGGGCATTCATCCTGAGTGTCCTATGCTGCCCTGCTCCAGCCCTGGAGGTGGGGTTATTTATCCACACTCTCAAATAATCCAAGATAATAGAATTAGAAAAATCATCATCCTACAATTTCTGATGAAATCACTGCTTCAAGCAAGTTTCATCATTAAATACTAACACTATTAGGTGAAAGTTTGGGGACAGGCAACACTTCTGTTTGCAAGAGTCACTCCAGGGGCTCTCAGCACAGGCCACGGGGAAAAGCACCTGTGCAGGAAGAAAGCACCGTGACAAGCATCGCTGACCACATCAATGACAGCACCGACCGGACGACGCATGGTACGAAGAGCACGCATACCTGGTGAAATGCGCTTGCCCAAAGCGCTCAGCTTGAAATCTCACTATTTAGCCATTGTACTTACCCTCAAATTTACAAGAAAAACAAGGAACAGACCGGAATGGGGGGTCAATCTCTTCAAAAAAATCAGTGTCGTTTTTAAAAGTGGGGGAATGTTCTAAAATAAAAGAGACTGTAAAGTAAAGGCATCAACCCCGACTGGATCCTGGTTCAGAGAAAACACAGCTGAAAAGACTTTGGGGGGACAGCTGAGACAGGGCATTAGCTGCTACTAGAGAATGAGGGGTAATTGTTTGGGTGTGAGAATGATGTCATGGTTACACAGAGCGATGTCTGTATTTTTAAGAGATGCATAAGGAAGCCCTTATGGGGAAAGTGTCTTGATGTCTGCAACGGACTTGCAAGTAGTTCATATACATAAAAAAGTGTTCATTTTAAATGTAGGTGTTGCACGTGCAGGTGATCATCACAGTAGTCGCCTTTTCTGTACATTTAAAAATTTTCATAATAAAAATTTGGGGGAAAAGAAAAATAAAGTATGTGGATTCACAGCATGCGTCACCCAGCAACACTGGGACACCCTCAAATATGGGCCCGAGCCCTTCTTGAGCGGCCGTGGCCTTGAACTTGTCTGTGCTCCCTTAACAGGCAAGAGTGGCAGGCCCACCCGCGGATAGCCTGGCCACACGGAAAACATGCCCGTGTCTTCTACTCCCTCTCTGCTTTCCAGCCACGGAGTCATGGAGAATTTAAATAAGCCACTAGGGCATTCACTTCTTCTCCCCCCGACTCATTAAGTATGGAGGACATGAAACCTAAATAAGCCTCCCAAGCGGACCCTGCTGGGCAGGTTACCAGGTAGATCCCATGAGCCAACGGGAAACTGAAGCTTTTAAAGGAAAAGAAAAAGTACACTCTTCATCCAAGGGAGCTCAGGAGAAACCCCCTTTTTTCCTGCTGGACATTAATGAGGAGGGATGTGGCCCCAGGAGCTCCTGGCCACCCTCATGGCACCACGACTGAGAGCAAGTCTGCCTGAGAGCAGACCCTCTCTCTCCACGATGGCCCTAGGAGGTG
>CM052436.1:135829468-135843826 GCA_028533085.1 Varecia variegata | reverse complement strand
CCCCCCCCCCCCCCCGTGCTATATGCTAATTTGGGAGTTAGATCAGGGACTGTGGTTAAAGACTGAAGCTCCCTGTGTCTCAGCAGTCTGTTCAAGGCCCATCCCCTTCCTCCTTCAAGTCTGCGTCTCATCTCCCCCTCCTCCCCTGCTGAGGGGCTGCTGTGCAGGACTGGAAACCATTTGAACTTGGAGTCAGACAGATCCCTTAAACCTGAGCACATTGTTTCACGTCTAAGCCCAGTTTCCTCATCTGTAAAATGGGAGTAAGATCAGTCTACCTAAAACGCGGCGGCAGGGATGGCGCAAGATCAAATAAGAGCAGACACCTGGCTCTGAGCCAGTGTGCTCGATCTTTTCCTCTTTTTCCTCCTTGTCACTCAGGAATCTGCTTTAACCTTTAACCTCAGAGCTTCCAAGTCCTCAAAGCCTTCGGGGATCACCCTTCTGAAACCACCAAGCAAAGCAACCCAAGTCCCACCCTGTTGGACCGCATGAAAGCCATCCTCCTCCCAAACACGTCTGAGGAGTCCCTAGGGCTGATCCTCACTTACCTCACCTGGAAGTAAGGCTTCCCCCTTCTCCCTGCTGCCCCGGGGCTCGGCCACCTGCCCCAGCGGGCAGAGCCAGCCCCTCCCTCACACGGAGGAGGCAGCACCAGGATGAGGCTGCGGGGTCTTTACTCAAGACTCGAGGATATTACAGGACATTAGAGGCAAGTTCCAAAGCAAAATCAGAGAATTCACATTTTTAATTATTTGATTAGCACACTGACAAAATGACATATTGTTAAAAAGTGAAGGTTTCTCACAGTCCAATTTCCTACCCCAAAAGAAACTACTGCTTCTAGTTCCTTATGCATCTTTCCAGAGATAGTCTGTGCCTTTATAAGCATATCTTTTTCTCCAGGAAATCAACATTTGTTTTTCATTGTTAGAAACCAAGGCTCTCAAGTCCAGGCAGTTCAAGCCATCTCTCTCTGTGACCCAGCCTGCTGTCCCTTTACCACTCAGTACCAAGCTCCTCTCTCCTGCTCCCTGTTACATAGCCCTGTGGCCACCCACTGCCTGCCCTCAGCACCCACCCGCGCCAGGAGACGCGCAAAGATGGTGAGCGTGCAAAGCTGCTTCTCCGTCCCAGAGCAGCCGTCCCACCTGCACAGCCCAAAAGCCCACGGAGGCATTGTCCCAACAAAAGGGCAGCTCTGCTTCAGAGGAATTTTCCCCACCCCCAAGCAGTTGATGCAAAATGCATCAGCTGGTAAAGCAGCAATATTTGTATTGAGTTTGTCCACTGCGTGGGGATTTTCTGTCTAATGAGCCAGTTTCAGCAGACACTGCATTGCTAAGTTTCTCCCAGATGCCCCATTTTCTGCCAAGAAGCACTGACTGAGCACAAGGATGCTCATCCTCTCCAGGGAGCCTGCAGGTGAGCATTGCTAGGCCCGCTTTGCAGATGAGCAAAGGAAGCTGCGAGAGGGTGAATTACCCACCTGATTGCACACATCAGTAGGCATCGGATCCTGACTCCCCGCTCTCACTGATCCAAGGACAGCACTGCCTCTCCCACTGCCCAGCTCCCAGTGCTGGCTTCATCAGATAATCAAAATGACTTCCCTAACCCCCAGCTAAGCAGCTGCAGACTGAGCTTAGAGTAGACTTAAAAAAGGGGGCAGAGGTAACGTTGGAGGCAGGGGCATGGGGGTGCCTTGAGTTTGCAGCCATGTAAAGAAGGGATCCAAGGAAGCCAAAGCTTCAGAGAGTGCACTGGAGTGGGCAAGGGGCAGCAGTGCTCTGAAAATGGTACAGCTGGCGGTCCCAGCCCACCTCTCTGCCCTCATCTCCCGCTGTTCACATCCCTCCCTCGGCAGCTCTCTCTGCTGGGACCTTACACACACACTCTGGGCCGTTCTACCAGTCTTGCCCACGTGGATTCTTCTGTCACTCCCACCTGATGCCATCCCCCTTGAGCGCCAAGCCTCCAAAGCCCAGCTGAAGTCACTTTGTCTATGGCTCTTCCCCTCCCTCCCTTCCCTCTCACCGCCCGGCCCTGTCTGGTCAGGAGTCTGAGGGCAGGGAGGAGACAATCTCCTATTGCTAAGCCTACAAGCAGGGACAGCACAAAGGAAGAAAGCTCTATTCCAAGTCTAATGTATGCAAATTGTAATTTAATCTCATCCTCTCATAGTTTGCAGAGCATGACAACAGGGAAAGAACAATTGTCATTATAATCAATTATGAGGGACATTGAAGACGTCTTTGAACTTGAAGTTCTACCAATATTCTGAGAGAAGCTCTTCTTAGATTCATCACATGCAAATGCAAGAGGGGACCCTAGGCAGTGGGTGGGGCAAACCCCCTTCTTGTTTTTATTATTGCTGACAATCCCTTACACCTGCTAGTACCGTATAATATCACACAACCCAAATTTCCCTAAGCCCCGCAAGCCTGGCAGTGTAAGTGAGGTCAGTGAGAAGTCATCGTTCCAGCTGCGTTGTCTCATCACCACCACGCTGGCCCATGACAACCAGCCCGCAGCAAAGTCCCCACCCCAAGTGTGTGCAGAAGGCCCCAGAGGACTGTCCGGTGTGTTCATGTTCCAGCTCTGCTCCTGCCGACTCCACGGTCTGTCTGCCTCCCCGGTCCCACCCCGCAGAAGTCGTGTTCTTAAGTCCTAGGCTCATGTCTCCACTGAGCGCCAGAAATCCACCACTACCTGCGCCGTGGTCCTCCCTGGTTTGCCAGCACAGCCTGGCCATAGAGCAGTTGGTGGGACCCAGGTGTTCCCACTGGGGCTGCCCCTCCACTCTGCTTGCCTGCTAGGTGCCATTTCTTCCCTCTTACTCCTCTCTGGGAAGAACAGCCCCCCAGGTGACTGCAGCAGGAACAGCGGCCTCACTGCTGCTCCCCGCAGGCAGCCTTGGCCCAGTCACTGCATCTCTCGGGGAACCCCCTGCTCTGGGACCAGGGCCCTTCCTCACTGGCCAGTGCAGTCTGCTGCCCACTAGAGATGCCCCAAACTTGCTCCAGGTCAAAGGACACGGAAATGCATGGCGAAGTGGGGTAGAATAGCTCTTTCCCATTTGCATGAGAAGGGGAGCCCTCCAAGAGCGGCTGGGACCCCCGGGTGTTGCATCACTGACAACCAGCTCCCTCTCCTTTTCTCACTAGAGCACATGCATTCATTTGCTAGAATCCAGACATGCTTCTGGGCTGCTGGTCTAGGAGCAGCTGGAGTAGTAGACACCTGGCTGTGCAGTCTACACTGTCTGCTTAACAGCCTCACTTCCCTCCAATGACTCAGGCTTGTTACTGGACAACAACTTTACCCACCCCTGGTACCTTCCTCCCATAGAGCCAGTTCTTTGCTAGGAGACCCCGAACTATCCTCCTAACAAATATCTGGCAATCCAGCAGGTCCCACCAGGTCACTCAAGCAGCCAGAAGGTGACCTGGGCTCCAACCGAGTTCCCACTGAGAAAATCCTATCAAACATCACTGTTTGTACTTCACTAATTGAGCACCTACTCTGTGTCAGCCAGGATGCACGGGCTGTGGAGGCACAGTCCCAAGCACATTTCACAGACAGAGGCTCAGGAGATTACCAGGAGGCTGAACCAAGACCTCGCAGCCAGCGAGGGCAGAGCTGGGCTGCTGGGAACCAGGCCCTCCTGCCCAGGTTCCAGAACTCCAAGAACAGATTCCCTCCAACGATCCCAAAACCATGCTGCTGACAGGAGGCTTCCCAGCCAAACCAAAACACTGATTTTGCTATTCCTGCCTATGTTTTGGTTTCTGATCAATTTCCTGAACATGAGGGAATTCTGGAACAATAATGATCACTATTAGGAACTAGATAAATCAAGGAGCATTTGAAAGCAAAATGTGAATTTTGGTGAAATGCAAGTACTATTTTGTAATCTTGGAGGCATAAAATTTGCAAAGGAGACTATGGGGAGAGTAGTGGACTGGCCTCCCAAGCACTGGCAGCAGCGTGAGCAAAGGCAGAGAGCTTCAGAGTCCACGGCACGTCCAGGGGAAGCAAGCTCTCGAATGTGGGGAAGGTAGGGAACGGGGAGGGCTGTTTGCTACCGGGAGGCTGGCACAGAGGCTGGAGCAGGGGGCCTCAGAGGCCGTGCTGATGCGGCTGGACTGGGGAGCCAGTGACTGACAGTAGGACACAGGACTGGTCTGATGAGGCTTGTTGATTCCTAGAAAACTCACTCTGGGGCCTGATGGATAAAGGCAACAGCTTGTGGGACATGAGGACAGTGAGTGCCGGGATACACTGCACATCTTCCTCCTAAGAGCAGAACAGAAATACCTTTCTCAAGGTCATGGGCATCCCTTTCTTGTTTGCAATACAACCTGGTCAGAAAGGCCCAAAGAACACTCCAGAGGAAGAATTTAGATGGTCTAACTCTAACCTAAAAAAGGCCAGGCTCATTTTCCTAAAAGCCCATCTGTCCTTGAGGCTCAGTAGTTGCAGTTGTCAAGACAGACATGAAGACATCGTGGCGACTGCAGGCGGGAGGAGACAGAGCCGCGAGTGCGCATGCGCTTCGGAGCCCCGCACGGCGCGGATAATCTCTCCAGAGACCCCAAGTCTGAGTATCACTTTCCTCACGCACTTTTCAACACCTGAGATTATAGCTCTGGGCTCCAAGCGCTTCCAGAATAGTCTGTCATATTTTTGTTTTAAAATGCTAGGGATTTTGCATTTTGCTGACATGCTGAGGGAACACTGGCTTTTGAGAGAGATCTTTTTTTAAAATCAGAGTTCTTATCGTAGGGCTAAAATATCCATCATATCAAAGGGTATAGGAAAAATCAAAAGAAAAAACATGAATTTTTATATCGTGCCCACCCTGAAAGGATCGTTTACACGGGCGAATTCTTTCCTTGCTGTGCCATGTGCAGATACATTCATTACAACGTTGTCATTTTAGGATACACATCATTGGAGAGGAAAACGTCTGCAATAAGCACCTTTCACTGCATAGCACTTCCTTAGGAAAAATTTCAGGAGGACCAAAAAATAAATAAATAAAAATTAACAAAATCTGAACTTTGAAGTTGGAAGGACCCCAATTCTCAGCCGCCACATGAGCTCAGGCACGTGAGTGAGTTTCCTCACCTGCAGAATGACAAGATGGGAGTCCCTGATCACCAGATGCTGTGAGGAGGGAATGGGGACATGCCCCTGAGATGCCCAGCACAGCAGCTGGCACCAAGGTTGGGTAGTGTGACTGCGGCCATTATCACTAAAATAACTGATCTTCATATTAGTGTGGTGAGAAAGTACAGATATGCTAAAAGAAAATGTTTAAACCATGTATGACCTCACTGGTCAAAATAGTACTGTGCATGTTTTTATGTGGTACCCTCTGTCGTTTTTTCCTATGCAAATGTACCCAAGTATACGTGGAGCCCATGCTGTGCAACCTGCCCTGCAGGTGAGCTCTTTAGTGAGAGACTTTATGACGACAACGACTCAGTGACGAGCATCGCATCCAGACCTGAGCTGAGCATGACAGTGTCAGCGTGCACAGGGCAACCAGGCCCTAGGGTTCCTGATTTCCTGCCTGGCCGGCAGCCATATGTACAAGGTCTCTAAGAAAGAGGACGTGCTTGGGACGAACCACACACAGTGACTACTAACCCTTCACAGCAGAGGGTGGACACTATTTCCTTTTTCTTCTTCCTAAGCAATGGGTGAAATCTTACAGGCAGGTGAGGCTAGGGGATCATTTCTGTTCAGCTCCAAGGTGTGTCTCGTTTGCTTCTTGACTCTTCAGGGTTGCTGCGAGGCTCAGCCTGCCTCTAACCGCCCTGTTCCGAGGTGTGCTTCTTTCTCCTGCTGTGTCCCTTAGCACCCAGGCTGCCCTACTAGTGCCCACGCCCAGAATCCCTTAGGAACAGCCAGCTCTGGCCCCTTCCTAGGGAGCTTGGCATACTCCGAGGCCCTCTGAAAAGCGCTTCGTGCTACTCGGCTCATCTGAACCTCTGTGTAGTTCACTGTCCCACTGGGAAAAACTGTTTTGGGCCTGACAGAGAGGATTGTACTCCTCCTCCTTCATGGGGAAGAGTAACTTACTAATTGAGGTCCCAGGTGAAGTCAGATTTGCCCAGGGAATCAGGTACAATCCAAAAAAAAAAAAAAAACCCAGCTGCACTAAAGGCAGCTACATAGGCCTGGCAAAGTTAGGTGGATGTGTATGCTAAGATCTCTAAGGAGCATGCGTAGGGGAAATTGCTTGGCACAAAACCAAGCAAGATCTCTTTGAAAACCTTTTTACCCACCAAAACCCATCCCTGCATCTCTCCCTTCTTTCTTTCTCACCCCTCCTTCTCAAAAGTCTCCCACACCCACTGGCCTCCTCCTCACTTACCCCCACATCAGGCATTTTATTTTCCAAGCACCTGTGCCCTTGCTCAGAAGGTCTCCACGCCATGTGCTATCATATATCCTCAGAAATACATGAAAGATACAGAAATCAAATACTAGAAAAAGAAACAGAACAAAAAGATCTTGGAAAAAGCAGAAATTAGAAACTCAGTAGAAGGGTTGGCAGATAAAGTTGAGGAACCTCCCCAAATATAGAACAAAAAAAGAAGAAATTTTTTACAAAAGAGAGGTCCAGAAATCCAATGTTCAAATAATTAGAACTCCAGAAAGGGGGGGAGAGAGAGAGAGAGAGAGAGAGAGAAGGGAGAAAATCTTTATAAAAATAATTCAATAGAGTTTCCCAGATGGACAGGAGGGCCCAGACTGAGAGAACCCACCTCATGCCTGACATAGTGGCTAAAAATAGACTAACACCAAGGCACATAATTGTAAAATCTCAAAACACTGGAGAAAAAAAATCTCTCTCAAGCTTCCAGTGAGGAAATCATCACAACCAAAAGATTAGGTGTCAGGATTGCTTTGGACTTTTCTACTGCAAGTTAAGAAACAGTGGTGAATGCCTTCAAAATTCTGAAAAAATAAAATAAAATAAATTCTGGTGCAGAATTCTAGAGCCAGCTAAATTGCTAATCAGGTGTGCATCCAGATTAAGGAAGGATATTTTCAGAAAGGAGAGGTCTCAACACTCCCGTGCACCATTTTCCAGGGAGCTGCTTGAGCATGTGCTGTTCCAAAAGGAGGTGGCCAGCCAAGAAAGAGGACGACAGGGTGCAGGAACAGGAGGGCGCTAGAGGATCCTCAGGATGCTGAACGGAGACTGCAGGAGGGCACTGTGGGCCGGGCACAGAGCAGAGGGGACCAGCAGCTCTCAGAGAGATCGACTCAAGAAGATGAAACCCATGGACGATTTGATGCATGTAAACACCTTGAGAGGAGATTTAGTAAACTGGCAAAAAGTTTAGGCTTGCAGTGGTGATAGCCATGTAGAAAAATGAATTAAGCATACACCAACAACAAATAACTACCTCTAAAGGAGTTATTACTGACTCAGGCAGGA
The DNA here is from genome assembly GCA_028533085.1 of Varecia variegata. Lineage (NCBI taxonomy): Eukaryota > Metazoa > Chordata > Mammalia > Primates > Lemuridae > Varecia > Varecia variegata. The sequence continues at coordinate 135,836,364 of CM052436.1, read as the reverse complement.
AAAACGTTTGCAAAGTCAACTCATTCTGTACATTGGCTCTGAAGGGGAAAAGGGAATTATAAAAATGGGTTCAATACAAAAGAATGGAGTAAATCAAGGGAAAAAAGGTAAGCAGAGAGAAAGGAGGATAGAGAAAATAGAAAGTAATAAATAACATGGTAGAAATAGACTCAAATACAAACACATTCTATGTCAAAAGATTAAACTTGTCACTTAAAATGCAGAGATGCGATCATATCGTATAAGGAAAAAAATCTAGCTATATTCTGTTTTGTAAGATATTATAGTGGCACAGCAAGGTTGAAAATTCAGGGATATAATACAATATATACCAGTTAAATAATAATCTAACCTGGTGGCAGAAAATGTTCTCTGTAAAGGGGCCAATGGTAAATATTTTAGGCTTTGCAAGCTACAAGCCTCTGTCATAACCATGTACCTCCCGTCGCAGTGTAAAAGCAGCTGCCGACAATAGTAAATGGACGGGTGTGGCTGTGCTCCAATAAAACTTTATTTGAAAACACAGTCACAGTCATCAGGCTGGATCTGGCTGACAGGTCATAGTTTGCTGACCCCGATCTAGCGAGTCCCTGGTCATCCCTCTGGCCTCACCTCCTTCCTCTTCTCTTGACTCCGTCTGCTCCAGTCTCCACTCCTCGTTCTTGCCACTTCTGCCTGTTATTCAAACCTGTGAAGACTTTTCCCATCTTAGGATTTTGCTTTGCTATTCCCTCTACCTGGAACATTCTTGCACCAGATCTTCCCCACGCCCACCTCCTCATTTCAGGCACGAACCTGCTCAAAGGTCAACTCTTCAAAGAAGTCATCCCTGATCTCTTGATCTAAGGTATCAGCCTCCTCTGCTACATCAGACTTTATCTGCTTACCTCTGATTTATTTTTGTTAGTACACTTGTCACCACCTGAAATATGACATATTTCATTGTTTTCTTGTTGACTCTCTGTCTTGCCAGGGCTCTGTCTACTTGCTCATCATTGCATCCTCAGTGCCTAGAGCACTGCCTGGGACACAGCATTGGGCATCAAGAAATATTTGTGAAATCAGTGAAAGAATGAATTAATGAGTAGCTCTAGCAATGCAGGTAATTAGAAAACTCTGTGATCAGCACAGTGGCTCACACCTGTAATCCTAGCACTCTAGGAGGCCGAGGCAGGAGGATCGCTTGAGGCCAGAAATTTGAGACCACCCTGGGCAATACCAAAACCCTGTTTGTACAAAAAATTTAAAAAAATTAGTCAGGCATGTTAGCACATGCCTTCTAATCCCAGCCACCCTGGAGGCTGAGCCAGGAGGATCGCTTGAGCCCAGGAGTTTGAGGTTACAGTAAGCTATGATCAAGCCACTGCACTCCAGCTCCGGTGACAGAGAGAGACCCTGTATAAAAAAAAAAAGAAAAGAAAACTTCTGTCAGTGAAGGACCCATGTGTTCTCCTTTACAGAAGAGTGAATTCTGTTGCACAGGCAGTCTAATTTTTTTTTTACCAGTGATGTGATGAAAAGTAGAAGAAAAAGAAAGTCTAGCCCTCCCACCTTTACCAAAAAATGATGCAAAAACCTTCCTCTACAAATGGGAGATTTCTTATACATGTTTAATCCATAGTAATGTATCAAAGACGTCTAACTTTTTAAATAATTGTTTAAAACATCATTCTAGTTCTTTATAGAATCCTGTATCATCAGAGGTGAAAAGTCCCTAGAATCTTCTTATCTATTAATAACCTTCTGTTCCCAGAAGGGACTGTGAGCCCAAAGAGGAGAGGGAACTTCTCAAGGTCACAGAGTAGAAGGTGAAGGCTCTGACCAGCATCCTCACAGTTAGTCATGGACACTAAACTTTGCACTCTAAGATAACACATTTTCCAAACATGCCTTTTTAAATCTTAAAAGCAGCATTTATAAGAAAATGAATCCAGCCATTAACGGTGGAGCTTTAATGCCTAATGCATTCTTCCTTGTCTCTTGGCTATAAATAATCAGAGAATGAATACACTCCCCACACCTTTTCTTTAAAAAAAAAAAAAAAAAAAAGTCCCTGTTGCATGTGAAATTATTTTTAATCTTTCAAACACAAATGCTGGCTTTGGAGTTTAATTAGCTAATCCTCAGTATCTCACATCAAAATTAGTTGTCTTTCCAATGTAGGTGTATAATCATTGAAGTGTTTACCAGGGAGTGTCTTTCATCCATTTTAAAGCCATTTTTCTCTTATTTTGAGCATTTGAAGTAGAAAGAGCTGCTTAATCCTTCCAGTGATTCTTTCTCCAGTCCCTGCGAGGCTGGAGAAGCAAACCACAGGTTCTGCTCCACTGTGGGCATTTTATAGACGTCGTCTCGTGAAATCCTCATCTCGGCCCTTTGAGAGTTTATTTTTGTTTTAAAGATTAAGAAACAGGCTGGGAGAGATAAATTTGATTTTTTTTCAAGGTCAGGGAAGAAAAATAACTATAGGATTTAGAATCAGTCAAACTTAAGTTCAAATTTTAGCCCCAGACCTACCTAGCCACATGTCCGGGGCAAATTGCTCCATTCCCCTGAGCCTCCAGACCAGTGCTGTCCAGTAGAACTTTCCCTGATAATGGAAATGTCCTGTATCTGTGCTGTCCAGTATGAAAGCCATGAGCCACACATGTGACAACCCAAAATTAGTGACTGAGGCAAAGATCCCAATCAACGGAAGTTTATTAAGCCAAAGTTTGAGGACCCACCCAGGAAAAGCATCTGTGCCTGGGAATCCACATTTCCCATTACATAAGGGGAGTGTTCCAAGAGAAAAGAGAGTGAAGGGAGCATCAGTTGTGTAGATGTCCTTAGGCAGCTGGAAGAATGATTAGTCTTGTTTTGTTTCTATTTTGACCTAGGAAGATAAACTAGTAACCAACATTATTAGTGTGGTATCAAACAGATTTTAGTTTTAGGAGCTAGATTTAGCCTGTTATAGTTTGCATGTCCTTGTTCATGGGAAGCCAGCAAAAAATTTCCTTATGAACAATCTGTGGGGACAGTCCTTGTAGATGCCTGAGGTCTTTTACCTTTCTGTGTGTATCTGGCTGATGCATAATGTTGGGAACAGCTATTTATTTGGAAGAGGATGTTGCATGACTCAGCCTCTAAACTTGACCTTCCCTTTTGCATAAGGAGTTGGGGAGTGGTCCTGAGATTTTTATTTTCCTTAATGAAACTGAGGAACTGAATTTTAAATTTTAGTTAATTTTAGTTAATTTAAATGTATATAGCCATATGTAGCTAATGGCTACCATATTGGTCATTGCAACTCCAAGTTGTACTCTCTTAGATCCTGGCAAGAGGGGCCCCCACCCTGGCCCTGCATTTTAGAGGCCCTGTATAGCTCTCCTCTAGCCACAGCCCTCCCCACGGGGTAAGGAGATCACATGCCTACCTGGCCCACACCTCTTCCCCACTTGGACACCATGCTCTGGGTATCTGAAACCATGACCTGGAATACCTGCCCAGACAGCCCAAGTCCACTTCTAGGGCTGCCTGGGCCTCTTCCCTAGTTCCACAGTTCCAAGGGTGCTCTATACCTGTGGCATACACAAGGGATGTCCAAGAAGTGGCACGCACAATCTCTAGCACAAGGGATGTCCAAGAAGTGGCCATTTTCGAGAAGTGTGAACAGAGCATAGATATATAAGCGGGTCTATCCACATGGAACTGTGCCAGGGCCCTGTAAGACTAGATGGAGCCAGATATGGGAAGAGAAGGGATGAGAGCTCAGGCTGGGTGCCAGCGCTCTCCAAAACACCAACTGCCAGTACTGGGGGAACGCCCCTAAGAGCCTCCCAATATAGTCCCTGTGGCCTAAGCTTTGGAGTTTAATGGGCTAATCCTTGGTATCTCACATCAAAATTTGTTACCTTTCCAATGTAGGCATATAATTGTTGCTACCATTTGCAACCAAAGAACACAAGTATACATCCTTATCTTCCAACAACAGCTCCTAGCCCAGAAGGTTCTCACTGCAGTAAATTACTGTGCCTCCTGCTTCCCAGTCCTCGGAAAGCCTCGGGTTCTCCCTGTTTCCAAGCTTTCCTCTCCAGCCTGCCATCAAGGTGCTCCACGAACAGCCCCACGCCCTCCCTCACCCCTTGTCATGCAAGCCTGGAAGTCATTCTGGGCCCTCATGTCCCATTGTCCCTCACATCTGATCATCCACGAAGCTCTGTTCACTCATCTTTGTACCTGTATCTCAAGTATGTACCGATGTCTCTGGGGAAGGTGTGGTTTCAATTATTGACTCTGCCATTACCGTTGTGGCTGCAGCTGCTGTGTCATAAAAGAACAGGTGATTTTTGCAGTGGCTGCACACCCCAAAGTCTGAACACCTATAACAGCCAACTCCAAGGCCCGTGGTTGTTTCTTTTTGGTACAAAGAATGCCTTCTTTGATAGTAAGTAGAAGTGAACTTGGAAAATCTGAGAATTATACTTTCCTCAAATTTTCCCTTCTGAAAGTTCATCCAATGTTAGTTTAAATGAAGCCTTCTGCCTAAATTGTAGTTGCCCGGCCACTGGCTTCTCAAGAGGGAAATAAATAAGACTTTCATTTTAAACACCTGTCTCAGTAGTTTTTCCTACCAAATTCAAGGGAAAGATGATTATCAATGAAAGGGAACCCAAAAAGGAATCAAACAAGAACAAAATTTCCTGGTGACCCTCTAAATAGAAATGTTATTGTCTAACCTATGCCCTCCTCCTAGTAAGCACTTTCCCCCTTACCTACGATGAACTCTTCTTCATCCTTCAAAACCCTGCTTGAATGCCATCCTTGTGTGAACTCCTCCCATAACACATCCACTGAGGCAGATGCTCCCTTTTGTTATCCCCCACAGCTTCTTGTACAGACCTCTCCTACCATACTCCACATGCTGCATTGGAATTTGGAATTTACCCATTTACCTACACAAGGCAGTGAGCTCCTACAGGTGGCAGATGTGGGAGGAAGGGAGGGAAGGACACTGTTCTTACAGTCACTTAAATCATACTTAAGAAATGAATTCCTCTGTCAGGCTTGCTGGGTCCCCAAGAGCCTAGAGCCTGGAGAAGAGGGAGAGGAGGTGGAGGAGGATGAGAATGAGATGGAAAGTGAGACCATCAAGGAAGGTATTAATGACCAGACCCTTTTGGGTTATATAAGACAGCATCCGAAGCCAGGAGGAGAGAAGACTGGGAGGCGCTGAAGCAGCCAGGACTCCCAGGACCAGCATGTGATCACCCAGGGGCACAAGAAGCAGAGTCCAAGACCCAGGATGCTGAGGTCAATGAGTGTTAGGCCAAGTGCCCAGACTTTGTTTCTAACAACTTCAGTGAATATCCACTATGTTCCTGGCCTTGTGTTGGGTGGGCGTGAAGTAACAGGATGAATCAGACATGATCCTTCTCAAGGTCTGCAGTGATTCCCCCAAAACTGATCTAGCAGGGCACAGACACGTAAAGGTGGCAATGACGATGGCGTGTGGTCAGTGCTGTGGTGGTGGAGTTAACAAGGCGTTGCGGGATCCCAGGGGCAGAAGTCATGGACCGTGCGAAGGCAGAGGTCCCCGAACCCACGGGGAGACTGAGACAGGGGCCCAGCATCATGGGAGTTACCCATCCCTGAGGGCCGAGCAGAGTGCGAGGATGGTGGAGACATAGAGTTTTCTGAATGGAGACAAGCAAAGCAAGTAAGAGCACGAATCCTAGAGAGTGCGGCAGGAACAAAACACTGGAAGGAGCCAGCATCTCCCCGAGCTAGCCGGCCCCAAGGGACAGCAGGGGCACTATTTTTCTAGAGACCCTTGCAGTGTTTTCCAGCCTTGGCTGCATGTTAGAGACACCCAAGAATTTTTTAAGTACTGATGCCTGAGTCTTTCCCCCGAAAAATTCCCACCTACAATCTTTCATAGTCACACGCTGTCTTCCACCCCTCCTTCCTGGCAACCACTGATCTATTTTGTGTCACCATAGTTTTGACTTTTTCGAGAATGTCACCTAAATGGGATTAAACAGAGTGCAACCTTTCAAGGATGGATTCTTTCAAGCAGCACAGTGCCTTCAAGGTACAACCACGATGTTGTGTCAGTACGTGGTTCCTTTTCACTGCTACGTAGCATTTCGTTGTATGCAAGCGTCACAGTGTGTTCATCCATTCATCTGCTGAAAGACATTTGTGTTATGTCCAGTGTTTGGAAATATGAAGACCACTGCTATAGGCATTTGTGTACAGGTTTTCATGTAAACATAAGGGGTTTCTTTTTCTGTAGTTTAAATAACTGGGACTGATTGCTGATGGGTGCAGTCCTGTTATATTTTAAGGCCTGCTTTTAGAGATTGAAAGGTTTTTCAAGAATGTATAAAATAGTATTGGAGAAAAATCACTTTATCAGTCACATGGCATAAAATAATCTGTCTTTTTTAAAAGCCTATTTACTATCTGTGTTAGACTTAATTTTTTTTTTTTTTTGGTTACAAAGAAAAGAAGTCCTTAGCTTAAGCAAAAACAAGTGCATTGGCAGGAAACAGAGGGGTCTCGTGAAGCCCCAGGACAGGGACACAGCAGGAGCCTCATAAAGATTTAGAACAGGCCCAGGAAAGCCATCAGGAATCTCCCTGCCTGTCTTGTATCTGCTTCTCTCTGTACCTCTGCTCCAGGTATTGATACATCGCTCCTGGAAAGTTCATGCTCTCTGCTCCTTGGTCCTGGGATATTTAGAAAACTCCATCTAGTTTCAGAGTTCACATATTAGAAACCTAGCCATGCAGCAAGACTGAATTCTCATCAAAATCCCATATTGGCAGGACAAGAACTCTGGCTGGTGCATTCAGGCCCAATCAGTATGACCAGAAAGACAGTTGCATGTAGTGACAGCCAGTGACAGC
>CM052436.1:135667106-135828968 GCA_028533085.1 Varecia variegata | reverse complement strand
TCCATGTCATTTAATCCTGAAAACAAACCAACAAGCATTTTTTTCACTTTTCCCCCAATAACGTATTATTAAAAAATTCCAAGCACACAGAAAATTTGAAAGAATTTTACAGTAAATACCCATATATCCACTACCTAGATTCCACAGTTAACATTTTATACTTGCTTAATCACATCTTTCTCCATCTATCCTTTCCTTATACATCTATCAATCCACCTGATTTTTGAATGCATTTTAAAGTAAGTGCAAGTGTGTTTTAAGCCCTATTTTATAGATTCACGGAGTTTCAGAGAGGTTAAGTGTGTTTCAGAAGGCCACAAGCAAGTAAATGGTGGAGCCGGGATGTAATTCTCCATCTGCTTACTGCAGAATCCACGTCCTTCCTACTCTACTACTCTGCACGTGATCAATATTTGTTGAATGAATGAATGAGTGATGTCATTTGTGAACAGCGTAGGTGAGGAGATGTTAATTTATGGGCAAGTGAACAGCTGCATTGAACTGTGCTGTCCATATTTTGAAGAAGATTTCCTTCAGTCATAAATGAGGATTATTTACTGGGCTATGAATGCATATTAGAGTTTTTATATTATTTTAGGGGAAATAGATATAAATATAAATATAATATATAGATAGAAATAGAAATACAGAGAATAAATATTAAAAAAATTCAGATAGTGATTGTGGTATGAAAGAAATTAAAAAAGGATGAGGGTGTAGGGAGGATCTCGGCTTGGGGCTGTCATTGGCTGGGCAGGAAGGACAGAGCAGCGCCAAGGAAGGTGAAAGGAACTCTGGTGATGGACCTGAGTAACCAGAGCAAACTGATCCCGGGGAAGGCCTGGAGGAAGCGTGTTTCACCCAAAAGGAACAGCAGGTGCAAAGTTGTTGAGGTGGGAATGACTTTGGCATGTCTGGGGAACAGAAAGAAGCTCCGAGGGGCTGAGCAAAAAGAGGAACCACAGCAGGTGAGGTTAGAGAGCAGTAGGAGGTGACCTCGTAGGCCAAGATAGAAACCTTGGCTGTAAGATTAGGTGCAATGGAAACCATCGGATGATTTTAAGAAGGGAGGAGTGGCACGATCTGATCTCGCCATATTGAAGATTACTCTGACTAAATATGGAAACTAGACTTTAGGAGAAAACATTGAAAGTGGGGAGACCAGTATTATGAACTGTGCCCCCCCAAATTCATATGTTGAAGCCTTTACCCCCAGTATGTAAGAATGTGACTGTATTTGGAGGCAAGATCCTTAGAGAGGCAATTAAGTTAAACTGAGGCCATTAGGGTGGGCCCTAATCCGGTGTGACCAATGTTCTCATAAGAAGAGAAAATCTGGCCACAGACACACAGAGGGAAGATCGTGTGAAGACACAGGGAGGAGACAAGATCTACAAGTCAAGAGAGAGGCCTTGGGAGAAATCAACTCTGCCTACACCTTGATCTTGAACTTCCAGCCCCCAGAATTTGAGAAAATAAATTTTTGTTACCTAAGCCGCCCAGTCTGTGGTATTTCATTAAAGTAGTGCCAGCAAATGAATACAACCAGTTTGGAGACGATTGCCACGGTCTGTCTGAGAGAGGCTGATGTCTCAAAGAGAAGTGGCAAGATTAGGATGTATTTCGGAAGTAGCGCCACCAGAATTTGCTGATGGACAAGGGGTGGGGCAGAGGAAAAGAGAAGAGTCAAGGTCAGGGAGGCCTCTTAGGTCTGGGCTTGAGCTATTGGATGAATGGACATGAGGAAGATTTGTAGAAGAACTCACTGGTGGTGGAAATCTGAAGTTCTGTTTTGGACACACTAAGTTGAGCAATTGAACAGGCAATGGAGTATGGGCTTTGTGGAGCCTGCATGGTAACCATGGAAACATCTAATTCCACTGAGCATCCAATGGGTACCGAGGACCATGCCTAGCACTTTTGCAAAGAGATAGGAATAAAATTTAGATCTTAGAGAGCTTTTGATCCAAAAATCCATTAACTCATTTTAAGACCTCAATGATGTATGTCCCATAATGAATTGCATGTCCCCTAGAGGTCAAAGTGGACAAATTCTTGGGCAGAACTTCAATTTCTGGAGCATTTCTGGGGCCAGGTGCTTGTGACATTTGTCTGAGTAGGAGTCAAGGATGTAAAACTGCCTACATATTCATATTAAATGATAAGAAATTAACTGAACATGTTTTTGTTAAGATGATCCCATTTGTCTGGGAAGCTGCATTCTTAGAACAAAGAGAGTCAGGGACAGAAATTCATTGTAGGCTCCACCTTCAGACTCCACTCACACAAGTCAAAAGCAACGGAGTTGGATTAGCCCTGAGCTCACGAGGAAATGGTACTTGATAGCCATGGAAATGGCTGGAGATGACAATGTAGCCCTCTTTTTTGTCTTTTTTTGGAGCAGCGAAGCAGAAATCCACATTGCCTGGCAGCTGGTGCTATGCTTAAGAAACAATGTCCACTCCCTGTACTCGAGCTGTGCCTTGGGCCAGGGCCCAGCCTGGCCCTGATGGCAGCACCGAGGCTTAGTAGCCATTTTTCCTTTTTGTTTCCCGTCATCACATTTGATATACTTTTTCCAAATGCCTTTTCTGGTGCCTTTTTGTTAGATCATGCTGAGTATAGAATTTTGAAACTGACTTTTTTTCACTTAACATTGTATTGGGAACAATTTCCATGTCATGAAATACTGTTGGACATTACACGTCAATAGTTATATGACAGTCCATCATCTGGACACATACTCATCTAAGCAAGTCCTTAGAGTTTAACACTCAGACTCAGATTGTTATAGCTGATTTCCTTTCATAGGCCATGGTATAATTAGTGACAACAAGGCTACATTTGGATATTCTTCTACTCTGCTAGACATTGCTACTTTTACAGACATGGCAGTATCTCTGGGCCACGTATGTGTTCTGTTCGCCATTGTTGCTGTCTACAATCCTTCCCTCCTTCCACCCTCCCCCATGTCTGAGACCCAGTGAGCCCTCTTTGGCGCCCAGTGTCTGCAACTCCCCGTCACACCCCCTCCCTGTCATACTCCAGAACAAAGTGCTAGCGTGGACCCAGCCTTAGGGGGCTTTGGAGGAAGTCTCTGGAGTTGTGGAAGGGGAGATCTGAAACTTGGGGAAGACCACCACTGTAGGTGGGGAGGGAGAGAAATCAAAACTGATAAGAACCTAGCACCACTGGTCAGAGGGTCAGAAGTGATTTTCCTGAAAGCTCAACTCAGAGGAGCAAAGCCCTGCAGGGAGGTGCAGAAGCCCAGCAGGCCAGCTACATCAGCGCCAGTGTCAGCTAATTACTTAAATTAGAATTCTAGTGGATGCACTTTCGTAGATGTTTTCACTTCATGTTTTAAAATGTGAATAAAATTTTTACTGAATTATAGTGAATATCTTTTTATTGTGTTCATTTTCACTTATTTTATTGAATTCCAATTATTAAATTTTCACTTTTAATTAATTAATTTAATTAATAAAATGACATAGTGTGGTATTACATGAAACAAACACAGAAATACCAGTATTTTCACTTTATGCCAATATTGAGATCGCTAACTGCATTGAACATCTTGGCATATAAATCTTTCCACAAAATTATATGACGTTCCATGCCCCAGTGTAGAGAGTAATGTGCCAAACTCCCTCACAGCTTAGGGTGTGATTCTGATGAATTGCTAGCCTTCTTGCAACCACACTGTGACAGCTATGTCAGCTTCAATATTTACTTCTTTACCAAGAGTATCGGGAAGCTCAAAACAAAGTTTTGCATGCTATAGCCTTTCTGCAATGGACTGAATGTTTGTGTCCTCCACCCCTCAAATCCGCACGTTGAAATCCTAACCTCCCCAGGTGATGGTATCACAGTGGCGCCTTTGGGAGGTAATTAGGTCACAGAGGTGGAGTCCTCATGAGTGAGGTTAGTGCCCTTATAAAGGGGACCCTAAATACTCTCTCACCCTATTTTCGCCAGGGAGGACACAAGGAGAAGTCAGCCATCCAGTGAGGAAGAGGGTCCTCACCAGAACCCGGCCATGCTGGCAACCTGATCTCAGACTTCCAGCCTCCAGAACTGTGAGAAATAAATTCCCACTGTTTATAGGCCACAAAAATCTATGCTACTTTGTCATTGTACTTTGTTTTCAAACTGACCAAGACACTTACTTTCTAACCATTTACCTTTTCTGTGTATTTTTCCCTATTCTCCCCATTAGGCCCTTTATACTGTTACTGGATTTTGTTTTGTGTTTTGAATATTTAATAGTCAAATAAAGATTGAATATATGCAAAGTATACAATGTGATGGTTTAATATATTTATACATTGTATGATGTTTACCACAATCAAATTAATTAACATATCCACCACTGCCCATGCTGCACATTAAATCCTCAGAACTTGTTCATCTTATAACTGAAAGTTTGTACTATTTGACCAATATCTCCCCATTCTGCCTCCCCCTCACCACCCCCTGGCAACCACCTTTCCACTCTCTGCTTCCATGAGTTTGGCTTTTTTAGATCCCACAAGTAAGTGAGATCGTGCAGTGTTTGTCTCTCTGGCTTATTTCACTTAGCACAAAGTTTTCCATGCTCCTCCATATCATCACAAATGGCAGATTTCCTTCTTTTTATGGCTGAATAATATTCTGTTTATATATGCACCACAGTTTCTTTATCAGTCATCTGCTGATGGAGATATATATATATATGTGTGTTGTTTTCTTATCTTAGCTACTGATGCTGCAATGAACCTTTGATTTTATGTAAGCTGTCTCATGTCTTTTGGTTTTTAAGTGGTAATGTTGAGAAGAGAGTGCGATCGGAATTCATGGTGTTGAAACAACAGGAGTCTGGGTCAAACCATCTTTGGTCAATTAACCAGGCAGAGTCTTCTCTCACCTGCATCTTCTTCTCTTTTAAAGAGAGACACTGGGTAACAATCTACACCATGCTCCCACTGTCACAGAACTTCCCTCACCTTTCCCCTAGTTGCCATATCAGGTTTACATTGTTTTGATATCTCATCTACTCCTGGTGGAGGACCATTGCAACCCTTCCGGGAAGCCATGACATCAAAAGAGCTCAGATGCAGCTGTGAACTACTCAGTGCTTATAGACTGGGGCCGAAGAGTGTGCTTCAGCTGGTCTTGTTTGTGAATTTTCTCTTCTTCCCATCATTTCCAAATACTTCCCAGCTGCTTAGCATGCAATGTGGGTCATTATGGTGAGATAAGAGGTGGGACTCAATGGGAATTTTATAACATAGTAAAGATTGCAGTAAACACATATGAACATTGAAAATTAATTCTTTGAGCTAAGCTTTGGATATGCTTAACCTGGTACATAATAGGTTATTCAACAAGTATTATTAAATGAATGAATGAATGAATGAATGAAAAGTCCCAGCAGGCATCATGTTGTCAATAAACTCTCTTAACATTCTATGATCTAGATAACTTTACATCTTCTTGTCAGTTTCTTTAGACTCCAAGGAGCCAGAGCTATTAAATTTGGACCTATGAGCTAGAATGAGAGGGAAAGATCGTTACCTCAGCAAACACGAGGGCAAAAAAAAAAAAAAGAAAGAAAGAAAAAAGTAACCTCAGTTTTTATCTTTGGTCTGTAAAAGGATTATTACTTTTAGGAACTTCTCACATTCCTTGCACATGGAATGCCTAGAAATCTTTACTAGCCTGAACAAGCAGCGTCCCCTCTGTTCCCCCACCTTGCAAGCAGTCATGATACTATACTTCAGAAGAAGTAGTAAAAAACTTCACAAGAATCAAATCAGCTTTTGGATGCTGTCACCCCCACAGTCTTTCTCCTGTCTCCTGGTGACTGAACAAGTCCAGTGGCTGGTTCCATCTGTCCTCCCAACCTCCCCGAAGTGGGTGCTCACATGGCTGGCCAGGGTCTGCCCCTCTCTCTCTTTCCCTGGGATTTGGCACATGCACTGCTTCATGTACCTAAGAACCTGCACTCAATTCTTCTCCCATCCAACCTACCCTGGACTCTGTTGTTCCCCATTCATGATCCTAACACCTGCAGCTCACAACCTCTCCCTGGGAAAAATAAACAAAAACAAAAACAAACCCACAGCCTTAGAAGAGGACAAGGGAAAATAACCTCTCTGCAAATCTCCTTGACTTCTCCATTAGTTTTTCTCTTCTTTTTCTCTTCTCACAGAAACCACAGGAAATAAGAAAAAGAAGGGAAGAAAATCATCTTATTTCTCATGAAGTGACAAAAAAATAAGCATACTAGGTCCTTTGGTCCCAAATTTGGCCAAAAATAGAGCCAAATGTAGCAGAAGCAGGGTGGGCAAAGCTAAAACTCTGGCTCCACAACTTACAAGCTGGGTGGACTTGCCAAGTTATTTCACAAAGTTCTCCTTTCTTATGCAATAAAATAGTGTAATAATACCTTTTGCACAGGATTTTTTGTGTGAACTTAATATATATAAAGCTCCTGAAGTATGCTAGGCATTTAATTAATGGTAACTGTTATTAATGCACATGCCGCATCCATGGCTCCCATCTATGCTGTTATAGAAGGGACATGGCCGTGTCGAGCAAGTGAGCACACTTCCTACCCCCAGGAGAGCATGCTGAGCACTGCAAATGAAAAATGTCTGGACACAGTGCCATCACCAGCACTAAGAAATTCCCTTGGTGCCCATAAGGCATTACACACCTTTCAACCCAGAGTTTGTCTAAGCATGTGTTGAAGCAATTTGTATTTTCAGCTCATAAAACCTCCTGGGATAACAAGTTCCACTGCTTAGTCATGGTCCATAAATCACCTCTTCACTAACACAACAGCCTACAGGGGAGGCAATGAGACTTGGGGGAAGGAGCTCACATGTGGGTTGAACCTTCCTTTTCTACCTGTGAGGTCTTGAGCAGGTGGCTTATCCCCATGCTCCTCAGGCTCCTCACTGTGAAGTAGGGATAGTGGTACCTAAGCCAGATGTGTCAACTCAGAGCCTCTGACCCAGTGCTTGCCCTCCTCAGGCTGCTTTCCCTCACACATCCACCCAGCCAGCTTGCTCACTTCACTAGTCTCAGTTCAAACTCACTTACAAGAAATTTCCCATGTCTGTACCATAAATACCTAAGAAAAAAAACCTGTACAAAATGTAAGAAATGTTTTTTTCAGACATTGGACAACAAGCAGAAAATGACTGTTATTTTCCTTAGAGTAGAGAAGCCAATAAGATGAGCTTTATTAATTCTGTCTGGAGTTAATTTCTAGATCTCACCATCGGAAGAAGAAGCCCAAACAGAAGCTGGAAATCTTGCTCAGTTGAGGACGAGGATGGAAACACTACAAGACAGAGGTGACTGGAGTTTGTGGGGAAGAATAACAGAAAGGAGGGATCTAAGCAGAAAAAATTGCTGAAAATATCTGCGTAAGGCTCCCCTCCCTGTCTTTGGGTGTATGCCACTTTGTGTATGTTGTGCATGGGATAAAACTCTACAGGACTATGCAAAGAACACCCGCTGAGGAGCTGCAAGTTGAACAATTTCCATTGCTTCCACGTAGCTGAGAGACATTTGAGTACATGCCAGCAAGAGCAGAGAGTACTCAGTATAAACTGAGAGCATTCAGTAAGGACCAAAGACAACACCCAGCAACTGCAGAATATACATTATGGTCAAACACACATGGAAAGCACTGTTGGATCATATGCTGAGCCACAAAAAAAAAATTTTTATAAATTTTAAAGGACTGAAATGGCATGGATATAGTCTCTGACTAGAGTATAGTTAAATAAATCAATAAAAAAGACATCTGAAAAAACCCTAAATATTTATAAAATAAACAACATACATTTAAATACTCCATAGGTCAAAGAAGATATCACAAAAGAAGTCATAATTTATTTTAAACAAAATGGAGTGAAAACAAAGCATGGGATGCAGCCAAATCAGTACTTAGAGGGAAATGTATAGCTATAAATACTTAAATATTTTTAAAAGAATGATCTAAAATCAATTATATAAGATTTTACCTTAAAAAGCTAGAAAAAGAAAAGCAAATTAAATCCAAGTTAAGGAGTAAATAGAAAACAATAAAGATGAGAGAAGAAATTAATGAAATAGAATATGGTTGAAAATAGAAATTCTAAATAAAGGTAATAAAACCAAAGCTGGTTCTTTGAAAAAAAATTTTTTCAAAAAATAATAATAAACCTCTAGCTACATGGATTAAGAAAAAAAAGAGTGAACACAAATGGAACAAGATGGCTCCCAATAAAGGGGACATAGGACATCACAACAGATCCTACAAACATTAAAAGTATAGTAAAGGAATATTATGCACAATTTTATGCCAATAAATTTAACTCAGATGAAATGATCAAATTTCTTGAAAGACACAAATTACTGAAACTGGCACAAGAAGAACATGTGAATAGCCCTATATCTATTCAAGAAATTGAATTTTAAATTTAAAATCTTCTCACAAAATAACTGCAGACCCAGATGACTTTATTAGTAGATCTATCAAACAGCTGAGGAAGAAATAAAACCAATCCCATACAAACTTTGAAAATTAAAAAGAGGAAATATTTTTCTACCCATTTTGTCAGGAAAGTATTATTATGATACTAACATCAAAGACATTACAAGGGAAGAAAATAATAGATGCATAACTCTATGAACATAGGCACAAAAATCCTTAACGACATATTAGCAAATTATATCCAGCAATGTTAAAGAAAATAATAAAAGTAATCTTTTTAAAAGCAAGATTTATCCCAGGAATGCAAGGTTGGTTTAACATTAGAAAATAAAGAAATGTAACCCATCATAATAATTGACCAAAAAAACCCCACATAATCATTTCATAGGACTAGAAAAAATAATTTGAGAGAATTCAACCTCCATCTCTCAGAACATGAGAAATAAAAGGAAACATTTATAACCTGATAAAGGAGATCTATGAAAAACCCACAGTTAAAACACCACACTTAATAATAGAAGATGGAATTATTAACATTTCCTATGAGACTGAGATAAGAAAGCTTATCCACTTTCATCATTTTTCCTTAACAATCTGCTAAGGAAATGCAATAAGTTAATGTCAATGCAATACGATAATAAAAAGAAATATGGACTGAAAAGGAGGGAAAGGAAGAAAAGATAGTCTTTTCAGTAAATGGTGCCAGAACAATTGGATCTCTGAATAATAATACTGATAACCTTGAATCTTACATCATACTATATATAAAAATGAACTTGAAATGCACCAAAGATCTAAACTTAAACACTATAACTATAA
Source organism: Varecia variegata (assembly GCA_028533085.1). Taxonomy (NCBI): domain Eukaryota; kingdom Metazoa; phylum Chordata; class Mammalia; order Primates; family Lemuridae; genus Varecia; species Varecia variegata. Next base: position 135,819,676 of record CM052436.1, on the reverse strand, counting down.
AACTTCTAGAAGACATAGGAGAAATTTTTCACAATTTGTGGGTAGGCAAAGGTTTCCTAGGTTAGAACACAAAACCACCATCCATAGAGGGGAAAAATAGAGAAACTGAATTTTATCAAAATTTAGAACTTTTTCTCTTCAAAAGTCACTATTAAGATATATCTGGTACATGTTTAAAATCCAGGATATATAAACAACTTATATAACTTATATTAAGGAGGCAAATAATTCAATTTAAAATGGGCAAAAGTATTAAATGCTTCTCAAGAAAAGATACATGAATACCCAATAAGCACATGAAAAATGTTCAGTATCACTGGTTGCCAAGGAAATGGAATTTAAAAAAAAAAAGGAAATGGAATTTAAAATGACAGTGACATTCCACTTCCATCACACTAGCAGGGCATAACTGAAGAAGATTGATAGTAGCAAGTGTCGGTGAGGGTAGGGAGAAACTAGAATTATCATAAATCTCTGACTGGTAATGTTTAAATGGTACAATCACTTTGGCAACATTTAGCAGTTTCTTATATATTTAATCATACACCTAACTTGTGATATATCCAGACAACAGAATCCTACTGAGCAGCAGAAAGGACTGAACATTTGCTAAACACATATGAATAATCTCAAAATCATGCTGAGCAAAAGAAGTCAGACACAAAAAGTATAGACTCTATGATTTCATTTATATGAAACTCTAAGAAAGACAGATCCTGTATATAACAACAGAAAAAAACAGATCAGTGGTTGCCTGGAAGCAGGTGTGGGGCTGGAGATTGATTAGCAATGGACAGAATTAAACTTTTTAAAAATTCCACAGAAATGTTCTATATATTGTGTGTCAGTTCTGGCTGCTTAAAGTCAAGTACCCCTAATCCGAAACCCAAATGCTCTAAAATGTGAAATTTTTTGAATGCTAACATGACACTAAAAGGAAATATTCATTGGAGCAATTTGGCTTTCATATTTTCCAATCTGGAATGTTCAACCACTAAGTATAATGCAAATATTCCAAAATCTGAAAAAAATCTAAAATCCAAAACACTTCTAGTCTCCAGCATTTCAGATAAGGGATACTCAACCTGTATAACAAAATGCCATAGACTGGATGGCTTAAACAACAGATATTTATTTCTCACAGTTCTAGAGGCTAGAAAGTCCAAGATCAAGATGCTAGAAGATTTGGTTCCTGGTAAGGGCTCTCTTCCTTGCTTGCAGACAGCCACCTTCTTGCTGTCTCCTCACATGGTGGAAAGAGGGAGAGCTCTGTTCTCCCTTCCTCTTCTTACAAGGGCATTAATCCCATCATAAGAGTCCTATCTTCATGGCTTCATCTAAATTTAATTGCTCCCAAAGACCCCACCTCCAAATATCATCACATTAGGGGTTAGGGCTTCAACACATGAATTTGGGGGGGTACATGAATATTCAGTATATGTAACATGGTGATTACATTGGTGTATACATTTATCAAAACTCATTGAACTGAATAGCTGAAATGGGTTCATTTAATTTTATGTAGATATCTCAATAAAGCTGGTTTTTGAAGATAAATAAGTACATGACAAAAATAAATATTAGAGGAAGACTGTACACAAAAAAGTTCACTTATAAGAGAACTCTGTCTTAGTGATCCGAAGGGTATATTTTTCCCCTATTTTTACTCCCAATTCACCCCCGCTTGATGCTTTATGGTATCAAGATTCATTGGTTATGTGGCAACAGCAACTTCAACAGTGGCCTCCTAGGCCATGAGTACATCCACAGACGACCCAGAAGTATCCCACCGTATCTTTCATTAGCATTTGTATCTCTGCATCACAGACAAAACAGGAGTACCTTTGTGTCATTATGGGGCAATAGTGCCACAGGAAGTAAAACTTATTTCAGCTTCGTGATTAAATAATAAAGATGATGTTGAACTAGCTCAAGAGGAATAAGAAGGGATTACTATTTCATCTTTGGAAGATTGGACAGAAATACACCACCAAGCAACCAACATGGGACTTGGAGATAGTTATGAAGATTAAATGCCTGAATCAGAAAGATTAGTTATTATTCTTGCTGAAGATTTGTAAATCCATGAAATGTAAATTCTTGGCCCTCTAAATGATGTCTCCAGCAGGAGCCGCTTTCGAAGTGGCAGTCAGTGGTATAAGTCACAGAGGAATTCTCTCCCTATAATTGGGCAGTCCCATGACTTTTCTTATTAGTGATACAAATAGCTCTTTGGGAACTTCAAATCCCAGTTTTCTTTAAGTCTCAAAACACTTTCTTCACTCATTTAAACATCTAGTCCTGTGTCATAATGTTGTAATTTTAAAAAGAATCCTTCACTTGATATATAAATAATATTTCTCCCTCTTTCCATAGCTCAGGACTTAGGTGGCAGTAAGTCTACAGATAAAAGGTGCATTCAGCTTTTTTACTTCCCCACCTTCCACTTTCTCTGCAAATTTGCTAACCATGGTCTCTAATCTCTCCAGAGATGAACAAAAGCAGTAAGAAGAGGTAAGAGTAGGAAAGTTCACAGCTAACTATAACTTATGACATCATAGCACACATCATACCCTCTGAAAGCATACTACCAGAAAATGATTAACCTAGTAATTTATCTTATAGCCTGTCCTTGGAGTCTATGGAGACCGCATCTCCCCCACCCATCTGCTGCCCACATCCAATCCACAGGAAGCACCCACACTTTCTCAGACCAAGCAAGCTCTGAGAATGCAGTTTCTTTCTAAACCAGTCCTTCAAACTACTACTAAAGACTACTCTGTAAATTCTTTAGATGTTAACAGGCAGAAAAATCTTTTCTCCAAATCTCCATTATCTCTAATTTTTTGTCTTTGAGGATTTAAAAGTCGTCTAGTAGTTTTAGGTCCTCTACTTTAAAATGTCTACATGGGAGTCTCAGTCTGGAATAAGATACCTGTTGCCTTCTTGCCTCCACTCAAACTGAGGCAAAGGTCCCATGTTAATGCTGTAATATATATCCGTGGAAAAATCAGGACAAAATGAAACAGAATATTCATTCAAAAGCCTGAGTGGTAGAAAGAACTATTAGCATTTTAAGCTTAGAAGAATTTTTTGTTTGTTTAACATGGGCAAATTTTATGAAATAAACAACATTCCAAACTTCTGTTCATCAAAAATATGCTTACCTAAACTAAAATTTAAAAATCAGATTGGTTAAAAAAAAACTAAGCGCATTTAACACGCAAAGGGTTAATGCTTGTAACATTTTTTTACTTCCTAATTTTAAAATGGATGCATGCTCATTGTATAAAACTTGGAAAAAATATAGAAAAGTATGCTATAGGTATAATTTCTCCACAAAAAGAAAGGAGAATGTCATATCACGTTTCCTAAATTTTCTAAATCAAACTGACTCTGTACGTTCTCCCAAGCCTAGGAGAGTTTGAAATCCAAAAGGCATCCTATTAGGAGCCCTCCGCCTCCGTTGTGTTGTACAACCACCTCAGGGATCACGGTCTTAAGAAAATAGCAGCAAACTCCAGATTTTAATTCATGGTGGCTTCCCTTGTCCTCTCGCTCTTCTGCTATAAAGATGACCCTGTAGAGCACTAACCCTTTCCCGCCATCTCCCGCGCCCTGCTGCTATGAGTGACTCACAGAGACATGTTCTCACAACCGTCCTCTCCACATACTGCGGTGTCTTCAAGGGAGTCTTCACTGATGTTCCCAAGTAAAGACACTTAGCATTCTGGCGTCTCCACTAACCTCTCCCACCATTGCCCCTACAAGGTCTTACAGCTTCTGCAAACACTCCCAGGGAGGACTAATCTCCACCAAGCCAAGAAGCCTGTTCCCCTCCTCAGTATTTAAGAAGGCTCTTGCAGAACCGAACCACTCCAGCTGCTCCCGCTGGATCACACAACCCCAACCCTGTCTTCTTGGGCAGCACAGCCTAATCTCTTCCACAGGCTAAGATTTCCTGAGCAAAGGCCTGTCAGCTCTCTCCAGGAAGTACAAAGTAGCCCAGGCTTTAAGGACACAAAGCCTCATTGAGAAGTGAAAGGAAAAATTATTTTTTCTCTTCCATGATGAGACTCTCTCCTAGAAAACATGACCTAGTTAATTTTTCAGTATGTTAGTCTGCCTCATTAATTTTTCAAAAAATTGCCTTATTATCAGACTAAATAAGAAAATTAAAATGACACACAATCCCATCCCCTGGAGATTAATGAATTAATATATGTATTAAACACAGAGCTAGAATGAGTTGGTAAAATAGAATTTTTTTAAAAATACAAATAATATGTCTTTACATAAATAGGTAAAATCTGTGGTAGTTAATTCATAAAAAAGGGGAGCTAAAACTGGTAAACAAACAGCTTTGTTCTCTTTTAAAGTCAAAAATGCAAATTCAGACAATACTGTGGTTCTGATGTACACCTATTAAATTAGTGACAAACAAAAAGTACTGGAGAGAGAATTCACTTCTAGGAAGGTGGAGCAGATATTCTTTACCCCATTTTCCCTGCTAAGCACAACTAAGAATTCTGGATGGTGTGTAAAACACAAACAGAAAAAGGCACTGAAAAGTGGAGAGGAGAAGGCAGATGGGCCAGAGACCTGGGAACCCAAGAAATAGCACCGAAGTAAGTTCCCTGGGTTTTCTTTCTGCCTCACACATCTCAGAACGTACACTAGAAAAGCTAGCAATCTGGAAATGCCAATGGCCACAGAAAAACAAAACAAAACAAAAGCAAGAAAAGCCTACTCTTTTTAGCCAAAGGACTAGGAAAGAATCAGCCTAGCAAACCAGAAAACCTAAGAGCATATTTAGTAATGACATTAATTGGGTGTCAGGCAGATGTGGGGGGGAAGGGGATGGGTGTATACATACATAATGAGTGCGATGTACTCCGTCTAGGGGATGGACACGCTTGAAGCTCTGACTGAAGGGGGGGGCAAGGGCAATATATGTAACCTAAACTTTTGTACCCCCATAATATGCTGAAATGAAAAAAAAAAAAAAAACCAGAAAACTTTTAGACAGTAGCTGCTCTACTCCAGCTAAACACCATGGGGAATGGGGGAGGGGAGCATTCAGCCCTATCTCCATTCTGCCAACAAAGGCCAAATGCAGAGCCCAGACTCCTATACTTACCGCAGTGTAACAAGACGTCTCAAACACGCAGCCCTGTTCAGATGTCAGTAATGGACTGTCGCCACCTGGACCCCACGGGTCACTGGAAACCACCTCCCCCTGGTGGTAGTGAAATACTCTTCCTTCTCCTCACTGGGGCAGTCTCAGAAAAGCCTAGTGAAGAGTCAGAACTTGCACCATTGCTCAGCAGTCCAAAGGCCAGCACCCGCCATGGTCTCAGTGGAGTTTACATGGGGAACAGAAATGAGGAGTCCCCTCCTCTTCCCAGCAAGGGTGGTATATGTGACGTCCTAGTGGGGAGCCTGAACTCCCAATTCCACCCAGCACTAACAAGGGGCTCCCTTCCTCTTACTCTCAGTGTAGACAGAGCCAAGTGAAAAACCTGGACTTCTATCCTCCCCAGCCAATAATGAGATGGTGCCCTCCCTCTTTTACCTGCCAGAGCAATGTCAGAGAAAATATGCTAAAACAAAATTGAAATAAAATCAAGAGTCTTATAAAATAATACCTAAAATATCCAGAATTCAACAACAAAAATCACTCATCATAATATGAACCAGGGGGCTCTCAAGCTAAATTAAAAAAAAAATCAATCAAGAGATCCCAGTATTGTCATGGTGCAGATGTTAAAATTATCTGATGAGGATTTTAAAGCACTCATCTTAAAAATGCTTCAGCAAGCAATTACAAACATACTTGAAACAAATGAGCAAATAGAAAGTTGAGCAAAGAAAGTATCAGCACAGAGATAGAAGATATAAAGGAGAACCAAATGGAAATTTTAGAACTAAAAAGTACAATCATCAAAATTTCAAAACTCACTATATGGCCTCAAAATCAGAAAAGAAAGGATAGAGGAAAGAATCGGTGACTGTGCAGATAGAACAATAGAAATTACCTAATTTGAAAAACTGAGAGAAAATAGACTGAAAAATAATGAACAAAGTGACAGGGACATATGGGCCTATAACAAAAGATCCAACATTCACATCATCAGTGTCTCATAAGGAGAACAGAGAATAGGGCTGAAAATATATTCAAAGAAATAATGGCTAAAAATTTCCCAATTTGACCAAAAAATAAAAATAAACCTACAGGTTTCAAGAAGCTACACAATCCCAAAGAAATCCATGGTCAAACACATCATAGTTAAAATTCTGAAAACTGAAGACAGAAAGATCTTGAAAACAGCAAGACATTACCCATAATGGGAAACAATTAGCATGACAGTGAATTTCTTATCAGAAACCATGGAGGGCAGATTTTTCACATGTTGAAAGGAAACCTATCAATTAGAATTCTATATCCAGTAAAAATATCCTTCAGGAATGAAGGAAAATCAAGACATTCACAGAAAAATAAAAATTAAGAAAATGTGTTGCAAGTACACCTACTCTAAAAAAAGGGCTAAAGGAATTTCTCTAAACCTAGTAAACGATAAAAGAAGGAATCTCAGAACTTCAAGGATTAAGAAAGAACACACAGCAAAAATGTGGGTAAATACAATAGACTTTCCTTCTCCTCTTGAGTTTTCTAAATTATGTTTGACAGTTGAAGCAAAACTTTTAACATTATCTAATATATTTCTATGTAGAGGAAATATTTAAAGCAATTATATTATAACTAGGAAAGATCAAGGGGATGTACAGGGAGATTGTAGGTACTAAACAGCAGAAATTCAAAATATATGAAGCAAAATTAAAAGAACTGAAAGGCAAAATAGACAAACTCACAATTACAGTTACAGATTTCAACACCCCCTTTTCAACAATTGATAAAACTAAACAGAAAATTAGCCAGGATTGAGAAAAACTCAACATCACCAACAAACAATAGGATCTAATCAACATTCATAGAACACCTCACCCAACAAGAGAAGGATATACATTCTTTTCAGGCACCTATGGAACATATATGAAGATATACCACTAGCTGGGCCATAAAACAAACTTCAACAGATTTAAAAGAATTAAAATCATATAGAGTGTGTTGTTTGACCACAATAAAATCAAATTAGAAATCAATAACAACAAAAGAAAGTCTCCAAACATTGAAAACTAAACAACACACTTCTAAATAATCCATGGGTCAAAGAAGAATTCCAAGTAAAATTTTTTAAAAATCCAATAAAAATAAAAATACAATCAAAATGTGTGGGACAGAGCTAAGGCAGTGCTGAGAGGAAACTTTATGGCATTAAATGCATACATTATCGAAGGATAAAAGGCTCAAATCAATACTCTAAGCTCCTACCTAAAGAAATTTTTAGAAGATCAAACTGAACCCAAAGCAAGCAAAAGGAAGGAAATAATAAAGGTACAGAAATCAATGAAATTGAAAACAGAAAAGAAGTGGAGAAAATCAATAAAGAGCTAGTTTTTGAAAATATCAATAAAATTGGCAAACCTCCAGCAAGACTATCAAAGGAAAAAAACACACACAAATTATTAATATCAGGAATAAAGCAGAGGATATCACTACAGACCCTGAAAAGGTAATAAAGTATGCAGTGAACAACTTTGCACACACAAATTGGACAATGTAGCTGAAATGGACAAATTACTCAACAAATACTATCCTAACTCACCCAATACAAAAAGATCATCTGAACATCACTAGTAAAGAAATTGAATTCACAAAAATCTCCCCCAAAAAGAAACCTCCAGTCATAGAGGAGTTTAAACATTTAAAGAAGAATTAATACAAATTCTATGCAGTCTATTCCAGAAGAGAAAAGAGGAGGGAATTTTTCTCAGCTTAGTCTATGAAGCCAGTATTGCCCTGAATTCCACAACCAGACAAAGACAGTACCAAGAAAGAAAACAAAGCTACAGACCAATACTCCTCATTAATATAGATGCAAAAATTCTTCACAAAATACTAGCAAAGAGAACTCAGCAATAAATAAATTATACAACATGACCTAGTGGAGTTTATTCCAGGAATGCAACAGTGGTTCACTGTCTGAAAATCAATCAGTGTTGTCCACCACATTACAGGTTAAAGAAGGAAAATCACATGATCATATCAATTGATATTCAACAAAATTCAACATTCATTCATAACTTTAAGAGATCTTCCAGAAAATTAGGAAAAGGATCCTCATCTATCTATATCTATATAGATTCTTTATCTTCAACTTGATAAAGAACATCTACCAAAAAGAAAAGCTACAGCTGACATCATAGTTAGTGGTGAAACACTGAATGCTTTTTCTCTAAGACTGAATATAAGACAAGGATGTACACTCTCACCACTGTTATTCAACATAGTACTGGAAATTTTAGCCAGCACAATAAAGCAACAAAAGAAAATAAAGGCATACAAATCAAAATAAAAGTAGTGTACCCATGTGCAAATGACACAACTAGTGATTGTCTGCATAGAAAACCACAAGGAACCCACGAAAAACAAACCACAAAACCCTAGAACTAGTAAGTGAGTTTGGCAAAGTCACAGGATGCAAGATAAACCTACAAAAGTCAATTCTATTTTTAATACTACCAATAAGCATGTAGATAGTGAAATTTTAAAATTTCATTTATAATCGTTCAAAAAAATAAAACACTTAGATTTGGATCTTCCAAAACATGTGCAGAACTTATATTCTGAAGACTATAAAACACTGATGAAACAAAAGTCAAAGAAGATCTAAATAAATTCACAGTATGCCCTTTTCATGAATTGGAAGACTCAACACAGTAAAGATGTCAATTCTTTTTAAATTGATGTACAGGTTTAATGCAATTCCTATCAAGATTTTGTGGATAAAGATAAGATTATTCTAAAATGTATGTAGAAAGGCAAAGAACTAGAATAACTAAAACAATTTTACAAAAGAATAAAGTGGCAGGAATCATTCTACCTGGTTTCAAGACATTCTCTCATTATGTAGCCACAGGAATCCAGACTGTGTGGTATGGTGGAGGGACAGACACACAGATCAAAGTGACAGACTAGAGAGAGCCCAGAAATGGCCCCACACAAGTACAGACAACCGGTTTTGACAATAGTAAAAGCTATTCTATGGAGAAAGGATAGTCTTTTCAAAAGAAAAGGTGCTGGACTATTCACAATAGCAAAGATATGGAATCAACCTAAGTGTCCATCGACAGATGAATGTATAGGGCAAATGTGATATATTTATGGAATGGAATAAAAAAGGCCATTAGAAAGAATTAAATCATGTCAAATGCAGCAACATGGATGGAACTGGATGTCATTATTTTAAGTGAAATAAGCCAGGCACAGAAAGACAAATATCGCACATGCTCACTCATATGTGGGAGCTAAAAAAGTGGATCTTATGAGGTGGAGAGCAGGCTCGTGGTTACCAGAGGCTGGGAAGGGCATGGTGTCGTGGGGAGCGGAGTGAAGGAAGATGGGTTAATGGGTACAGTTAGACGGAAGGAATAAGTTCAAATGTTCAGTATAGAGTAGGGTGACTAGAGCAAATAACAATGTATTATAAATTCCAAAATAGCTAGAAGAGAGGACTTGAAATATTATCAACACATTGAAATGATAAATGCTCAAGGTGATGGACACCCTAAATACCCTGACTTGGTCATTACACATTCTATGCATGCAACAAAATATCACATGTACCACATAAACACATAAAGATATTATATACCAATAAAAAATGTTTTAAAATAGTGCAGGAACAATTGGATATCCATAGGCAAAACAAATAATAAATAAACCTCAACCTAAGTCTCATACCTTATACAAAAATTAACTCCAAATAGACCATAGATTTAAATGTAAAACATAAAACCATAAAACAGGAGAAAAACTTCAAGACCCAGGGCTTGGTGGAGAGTTCTGACATATGAGAGCAAAAACATGATTCATAAGGGAAAAAAATCAAGACACTGGACATCGTCAAAATTAAAAGCTTTTGCTTTGTGAAAGATCCTAAGACAATGAAAAGACAAGCTACAGACTAGGAGGAAATATTTACAAACCACTTATCTAACAAAAATTCATATCTAGAACATACAAAGTCCTCCTGAAACTAAACATTTTTTTTAAAAAATCAATCTGATTTGAAAATGGGCAAAAGACACGAAGAGACATCACACAGAAGAGAATAACAGATGGCAGACTGTTACACAGATGAGCCAGAGACGGCCTCTCTGTGTTGGCCCCAGGTTGTTTATTTCTTCACTGCAGGCTGAGACCCACTAGTCAAAAGCCTGCTGGCACCAAACTCAAACTTTTACACATCAAGTTGTTTTAATCACAGCCCAAACACGCAGATTTTTAGCCATTTAGAGCTTTGACTGCTTTACACACCCAGCAAAATCTCACCCACATCTGCCGACCATTGATAAGCTAGAGCCTTGTGGTTATAAGACCTCAAACTACTGTGGCCCTTCAGAGTTCTGTGACACAGAGACACCCTGCTGTGCCGCAGAACGACATGCTCCCCTAAACATGCGAGCCCCCTCTGTCATCCCCCTCTCCCTTCTGAGTGGGGAGCCGGTGCACCACACTGTAGCCTCTGCACAGACTCCTGCTATGAGAGACTTCCCCCCTCATAAAGCTTGTCCAAGTGTCACCTGATAAAGCTTGCTGTGTGTCACTGCCTCTCCTGGTCATGTTTTTTCCCTTGATCAGCCACACATCCCTCAAACTTCCAATACAAAAATACGGGGAAAGACGTTCTATATCACTAGCCATTTAGGGAAATGCAGATTAAGACCGTGATAAGATGTCACTATACACCTATTGGTACAGCTAAAATAAATAATATTTACAATATCAAATGCTAGTGAGAAAGCGGAGAAATAAGATATCTCATATATTACTGGTGGAAGGTAAACTGTACAGCCACTCTGGAAAACAGCTGGTAATTTCTTAGAAAACTAAACACACATTTACCACACCAGCCAGCAATTGCACTCCTGGGCATTTATTCCAAAGAAATATAGACATGTGTCCACACAGAATTCTGCACAAGATTGTTCATATCAGCTTTACTGGTAACAGCCCAAAACTGAAAACAATGAAAATGTCCTTCAGCAGTGACCGGCTAAACAAACAGTGGTGCAACCACACCCTGGAATACGACTCAGCAACAGAAAGGAACGAATTATTGGCACATGCACCAACTTGGGTGGATCTCAAAGGCATTAGCAATAAAAGCAGCAGAGTGATAAAAGCCAGTCTCAAAAGGGCAAACACTGTATTATTCCATTTAAATAATATGTTCAAAATGACAAAATTATAGAGATGGAAAGTGGGTTAGTTGTTGCCAAGCGTTAAGGATGGTGGAGGAGAAAGGGATGGGTGTGAGCCTACATGGGTAGCACAGAGGAGATCCTTGCAGTGCTGAAACACAATAGTTCTATATCTTGACTGTTGTTGTCAAGACTGTTGTGTATGGCTACACAAAGCCATACAGGACATAAACCTAAACACACACACGGTGCCAACGTCAATTCATGGTTTTGATATTGCACTATTGTTATATAAGATATGAAGAGGGTTCATTTTAGCCTGCACAGAAATATCTCTCCTAAACAACCCCTTTCAGCCAATTCACCATTTTCTGTGTGAAGCAGACGGACCAACGCGACTAGGTCACCACCACTCACTGCCCGGAGCTGCTCCCTGTGCTGTGCCCAGAGCTCTGGCCAGCTGCGTTGTCTGCTCACTAAGAGTGAGTTGTATCTGTTCTCCAGCCTGTTCCGTCCTCTGAATATGTAATTAAAATAAATATTACAAAAACCAATTAAATAGGAGTGGGATAAACAAGACAGTTGCTGTTTCAATGAAAACTAAATTAAAGGCTTTGGAAAGGCTCAAAAAAAGCAAATCACTCATGCAAAATTATCAATGTCGAATTAGGTGTGGGCGAGCCAACAGGGAAACATTCAGGGGAGGTAGGAATCTTAAAACTCCAGAAGGATGCGCGTTCACACAATTTTACAAAGAACTCTTAAGTTCTTGCTTCCTTTACAGAATCCTCAGCTGGAAATTTCAGACAATTAATACCTTGTGAGTAATGTGTGTGCAAGAAAGACAATACAAAACTCCAAACACAGGACACATACACAAAGGCTGTGCCCCTGTATCAAAAGATTAGCAACATGACAGATTTAGATGCAGACCTAGGTAGAACAAAATGCTTAGCATAAGTTTGTGTAATCCTTGATTTCCCATTTTAACTGACTGCCAATCCCAATTACTTCTAATAAGGTTCCTCCTGTACTGCCGTATACATATTTGACAATGGACATTATGAACTTACCCAAAAGTTCTAGCCTCTGACCCAGTCATTCCACTTAGGGAAATTTCATCTAAGGAAATAATTCCAAAATCTGGAAAGAGCTGTATGTGCAAAGATGGAGTACATATATAGTGGAAAGTTGGTGTTATTCCAACACCTAATACCAATGGCCTTAACTTCCTTGAGGGGTTTATGCCCTTGCCCCCACCTTGCACAGTTTGGGTCCTGCTGTGAATCTAGACATTCAGACTTCACCTGTCCTAGAGCTGGGCACATGACCCAGGCTAGCTCGATTCCATCCTCTCTCTAGGGACTTTGTGTCCGTAGTGAAATAATACAAGGGCAGGAAGCCACAGTTGGCATTTATTCACTCATACATATATGTGCATATATATATGTGTGTGTGTGTGCATATATACACATAAATACACACACACACACACACACACACACACACACATACACATATAAACAGCAGAGCTATAACCAGACTGTCAAGTAGTTCTGATGCTCAGACCCCCAGAACTTTCCCAATCCTGGCCCAGGGATAGGGAACCTGCGACCTTAAGGCCACATGTGGACTTCTGGGTCCTTAAGTCTGGCCTTTTGACTGAATCCTGGTCTTCTTATTTTTCACCTGGTACTTCAACCCCCTTGTGAACCCTGTGAGCTCATCTATGTCCTTCAAGTAATTTCCTTTCTGCCTAAGCCAGCCAGAGTTGGTTTCTGTTACTTGCCAACAAAGAACCCTAATTGACTCAATTTATGAAAGTAGAAGAAAATAGAAACCACCTAAATGTCAAAGAATTAAAAAGTAACAAAGTAAATTATAGTTTATTCCTTCAAAGAAATATTATGCTGTCATTAAAAATTACAGTTATTAGGATGTATAATAAAATAGAAAAATATCTACAATACAATATCTGTGGGAAAAATGTCAGGGTACAAAATTTTATATGCAGTATGATTACAATGTAAAAATATGCATAGAAAACTTCCAAATGTTAACCTTTATGTTGGGATTATGTGTTTTTGTTCTTTTTTCATATTTTAAAAATCTTCCTAATTAAACTGTATTTTTTTTAAATAGAGAAGCTAATTTTTATGTTTCTGAGGTTTTTAAATAAGAAAAAGAAACCAGGTGCAAATATTTCGGTCCTTTTTTGTTTTCCATGTCTTTCTTTAGAATGAGGCAGGAGTCCTCCCACAGGGTCACTTCTTAACGGTTTGTTGCTACATAATGGAGAATCACAGCTCAAATTCTTCAGCGCCTAGGAGGTGCTAGGCAGAGGGCTGGAACTTTGCATTACCTCTAACCCTTACAATAATCTTGTGAGGTCAATGATATTACTCCCAATTTTCAGAGAAGCAAATTGAAGCCCAGAGTTTAAGTAGCAGCTGAAGAATACATGGTAAATGACAGAGACAGGATTCAGCTGACATAATATATTAATATTATATATTGTATGTTCTATTGCACCATTTTATTTATGTGTCTAACAAGGCAATGGAATTGAATGTTTATCCAGGCATCAAGATAGGATAGACGTGACATTTCTAAACTGAGGAACCGCTGCAGATGTTCGAAGGAAAGCCCAAAGAACCATGTCCGGGCCCCTCCCCCACTTGGATAATACGAAAGGGTCAAAAAATGGAGGAGGGAGATTTTTGTGAGCTGGCTCATTGTGGAGACAGCTGCGCCGAAGTCCCACCCTCTGTCCCGCCTAGTAAGGGAGTTCCTTCCCCAGGGCTGCTCAGCTCAAATGTGACCCCCACAGGGGAAGCACAGCCGATGGGCTGGAGTGCGACTCCCACCAGGGAGATGAGGGGAGATGGGCTGTCCAGGCCAAGGATGTCTGAATGCTTCCCAGGGGCCAAATAAGGCTGTGTAGGAGACAGGGTCTGAGTGGGCTTGGGTTACATCCTGTCAAATGGGCAGCTGAGAGGGACCAAGGGACCCTAGCAGGGAAGAGCTGGATCTAAGTTTCAGAGGTTGGAGAAGGGAGCCCCAAATACCGCCCGAAATAAAGATGGGGCAGAGGATCTGCAGCAAGAACTTCTGACAAGTGCACGAAAGCAGCCAGGAGAGAAGAGCGTCTATAAGCGACGGCCAAGTCAGGGAAGGCTTGTGTCTTGCACGCAAGACAGAAGCAGTCTCCCTCCCTGGGGACTCTTCTCCCCTTCGGAGCCTGAGGGGTCAGACTGGGCTGCACTGGGGTGGGAGGAGAGGAGCCGTCTGCCCCACAGGACGCTTCCAGCTGGCTTCAGGCAGCGAGGATTTAAAGCCAAATCACTTTCAGAATTTAGATTAGTATCTTGAACTAAGCTTCCTAAGTATTGCATTGAAACTGTATTTCCAACTCAAAGTGACTATAGAACCATCACTTTAGAGTAGGCAGAAAGGCCATGGCACCTGTCAGAATTTTTATTCAGAGGCAGAGGAAAATAACTCTGACTGAAGATTTTTAAACGAGCAGCAGAAATTAAAAAGAAAAAAAGATCATGTTTTAATATGGCATGAGCTGCACTTGTTCAACAATTTGTGTTCTCTATGGATGTCTTTTGGGTCCACAAGGCCACATGAGTTCTAGGACAGGGCCTTTGTTTTGTCACCACTGTATTCCCAACACCTAGTGCAATGCCTGGCACATAGTAAGAGTTTGGCAAATGCCCTTTTTGTCGATCATGCTACCCAAAGAAATGGTAAATGAGCCTGGAAGATCACAGTATATATTTCTATCTGACACCAACATCAGTTTACCTGAATCTCTAACGTCATACAAGTGACTGAGGGATAATTTATCTGCCTCCCTCGTCCACAGATGCTGGCAGTGACTTCTATAGGCATCCAAAATAGCACTGGTAACATTGGCTGAGGTTGTTTCAGGTAAATACATTTCTCCCAATAGTCTTTTATTTTGCTTAAAATAATTCTGGGAGGACTCTAAATTACATATTTTGTACTATCCTCTCTGATATTTTGGGGGAACATTCGTTAGGTTCTGCAGAGAAACAGAACATATATGGCAGAGAGATTTTAAGAAGCTGGTTCATGAGACCATGGGGGCCGCCAGTGTGACATCTGTAGGGCAGGTCAGCAGGCCAGCAGGCCGCTGGCTCGGGGAAGAGCTAATGTCGCAATACCGAGCACGGCTTCCACAGAGCAGCAGTCTGGAGACCTGGCCCTCCCAAGGAGGATTTCTTCTTCTTCCAGAAAACCTCAGTCTTTTTCTCTGAGGCCCTTCAACTGATGCGATGAGGTCCACCCACGTCATGGAGGGCAATCTGCTCTACTCCTAGTCTACTGATGTAAATGTTCATTGTATCTAAAAAACGCCTTCACAGTGATGTCTAGACTGGCATTTCACAAAACACAGGCGCATGGCCTAGCCAAGTTGACACATAAAATCAGCCATCACGGGGAAAACAGTTAGCTCACATTTAAGAATATATGACGTTACGGGGAGATACGTGCCTCTTCCCAGCACCGTTTGGACTAGGGCAATTTGAGAAGCCTTTTCAACATTATTGTCCCGCGTGAATTGGAGCTTTCCCCTCTTTGAGCAGGTCTTCTAGAAAGGGAAGGATTCAGATGCTTACAACTCATAGGGAATGAGAGCCAGGGCACTGACGATGAAGGAAAGAAACAGGGAGCCGCGGTCAAGGGAACGCAAGGCTTTGCGGCGCAGCCAGTCACCTTGCAGGTTTCCAGTTCCCAGAGCCAAGAGAGCGCATGCTGAGAAAGGAGGGCCTGCACCTCAGAGTGCCCGGGAAAGAGGAGGAGGTGAGACTTGCCTGTCTCCAGCCCCAGGGCCAGGGCTCCTCTGCAAGGAGACAAGCCCGACGCTGGTGGATGCGTCGTGAGGCTCTTGCCGGCTGCTCGGGAAGCCGGGACCTGCGGTCCACACCCTGTGGGGTAGTGTCCCATCCATATCCACAAGTGGAGAGGTGACCCGACATGAATGAGGTGTCAACCGAGGGAGAAAGAAGGGAGGCAGTCGAGGGGCTCTGAGAAAGCCGAACTTTGTGTCCCAGTACAGACGCCAACTTCAGCGAGTGAATAAAAATAGTTCAATCGGTGAGTTAAGGTGATCAGAGTTGAATGCCAATCCTATTTGTAAGTACCTATTAGGAGAATTTGGGGTTACATTTTAATTCCCAGGGGTTAGAGAAAAGGTTTGAGTTCAGTGAATCAGAGTTTAAATACAAGCCTTCCCCTTGCCACCTCTGTCCCTGACCCCCTCCGTTCTCTGTCTATAAATCCAGGAGAACTCTCCCTACCTCCAGGGCAGTGACGAGGGTTAAATATAATCATGTCCATAGATTGGCAAATGGTAGTGCCTAATAAGTGGAAGATATTTTTATTCTCCTCTTTACTTTATCCAACATTCTTCATCTGCTCTGAAGGTCAGATATTTGGGAAAGGTGGGTTCGAGACCTGAATAACTACCCATAGTCTGCTTACAATCTCACGGATGTGTGCACCTTAGGTAAAAAGGAAAGACTGGGTGGCTGTGAGGGAGCTACTAGCTAGTAGATACGGATTTTAAGTGAAGTTTAATTTTAGAACAATTTTTGAACATATTCTTAGCTTTCATCACCCAACAAATATTTGTGAAGCATCTATGTGTCCGATATAAATTCTTAGGCTGGACTTTGGGTGAATCGACACTGTTGGGGGTGGACATTTTCAAAATCCAACGTTGCCACAGAGCATCATTTTGACAAGAGTGAACTATTAAAGCACATCCATTGGTCTCCTTGTGGCCCAAGCAATAGGCCTAGGGATGTCTCTGTCACGGGGCCACCTGGCAACTGCTGCAACCAAGGCAGCAGCTGCAGCTACACTGAGGGATTTGTTCTGCTTTCGGCCACGCTGTCCTTAGTGCCTGCCGTTCCCACCAACTGGATTTCTCTTCCTCATCCTCAGAAAGAATCCCCCTCCCTTAGACAGCCTTCTACCCCCTCCCTCCACCATCACCCCAGTCTAGTTCAGACCCCAGCACAGCACCCATCACCCTGGAAGGCACCTTTCCGGCCTGGGTTCCACGTTGGACGAAGGGTTCCTCGCGGCCAGAGCCGTGCGTAACTCATCAGCTCATCCCAGGCCTGACACTGCTTGGCACGCACAGCGCTCCGCGGAAGCAGGAAGGAGCGAACGAGGCAAGAACAGCAGAGGGCAGAAACCAAACTGCATGAACATATGAATACATAACTCATGTACATAAATGTATATGTGAATATATAAATACATCTATCTCTGGGTTAATTTATAAGAATAGATATTATATATATTTATATAGGCATGTATAAACATGAATTTGAATAATTTTACAAAATTGTTTTGATTTTAATCTTATAGTTTCAGCATTTTAACTCATTGGCCAAAGAACCGTAATTTTTTTGTCCTTGTCAAAGAAACTGAAATCGAGAGAGGGAATGTTGTGCTATTCAATTTCCTTATTAGCCACAGCTAATAAATGGGCAAAAACACAGTTCAAACTGAGTTAGGGGGATTTATCGGTGCCGGTATTTGGCAGCGTGGGGAGTGTATCAGCCTTGAGAATAACTGTATCTGGGGGCTCTCTCCACTCCTCAGCTCAGTTTTCCTCTAAGTTGGCTTTATTTGGATTCAGATTTACCTCAATGATACTTCTAGAAGCTCCAATGAACAAAAGAGAAGTCTTCCAACTGCTGCAACAAAAGTCTCAGAACTGAGTCCCATGGGTCTGTCCTGGGTCATGGCCCATCTGTGAACCACTCACTGTAGACAAGGGACAACCAGACAAGCCTGAGCTGGGCTCAGCCCCAGAACTTGGGCAGCATCACAGCCGCCAGAACACCTTGGGTGACAGCGGGAGAATGCGGCTCTCCAAAAGGGCATGATGTGCTGTCACCAGAGAAGGGAATGTTCTCTGGGGGGGGCAGAACAGCCTGTGATCAAAGCAAAGTGGTGATCAAGACACAAGTGGAATTGAGGGCTGTCAGGGAGACAGAGTTTTCAAAGTTCTTGAAGTGGTGAGGTAGAAAGACTCGGTTTCCAGCCTGAGCTTGGGCAGTAGCAGTGAGGAGAGGAGGAAGGGAGGGAGTAGAAAGACAACCAGGAGGGACCCGGGAGAGACAGAGTAGTGGTCAGGCTGCATCCAGTAAGAAGGCAGGACGGAGGGGAAGGAAGGCAAGCTGGCCAAGTGACATCCAGACCCAACAGGTGGCATGAAGACCAGCATGCCATGGTCTTGCTAGGGCACTACCCTAAAAGCCAATTCATTTCCATTTCACCTCATTAAAATCCTGGAATCACCTGTCCTAGTTTCGGGAAACTTCCTTATTCTCTTTGTTCATTCTAAAGGAGGCTGGTCTTTAGAATCTGGCTTCTAACAAAAAAGTCTATTATTATTATTACTTTCCTGATTAAGTAGAAAGAACATAGAATTTGCAGCCCAACAGACCTTGCCAAATCCCTGCTCTGCCACTTGGCAGAGTGTGAACTTGAGCAAGTCACTTCCCTCTCTGAGCCTCAGGATTTTTGTACACACGTCAGTTGCAAGCCAAGTACCTGGAATACGGCAAGCACTCGACTCCTGTTAGCTACTATTACTGTTATTTAGAGTGCTGCAAAGTTTCATAGGTCTAAAAATGCCCAGTAATGAGTTCTTCAAAGCAAGATCATAATTACATGCACCAGGACAGGCTCCAGATGTGTCTGCAGCAGGCGGAATTTTTCATTATGGAGCAAACGCTTCCCCTTTCTGAAGATCAACATTAAACCAGGGATTTTTTTTTCCTTACCACCATTAGGGTCTGTTCAAGATTCCCAGAGGAGAGCAGTACTTAGAGAATTCATTTTTAATCATCTGAGCTGCACAAGAAAAGGTTCTGCCTTATCAAAAGACGGCACAGCATAAATGAGGGCAGGAGCAGAGGGGAAGGAGGTTTTGCTGGATTTGAACTTGATTCTGTGCATTTTGGAGAAAAGTCAGTGACTTTCTGGTTTTCACACTGTGTGAGTCCCTTTCTACCAAATGAGCGTGCATTGCATTCATTACCCATCCACTCAGTTATTTATCTTTCAACACTTACTACTATTTACCAGCCTCTGGCCTGGGCTCCAGGGACACAGAGCCATCAAATAAGACCCATCCCTTGCCCTACTAGTTCATAGTCTACAGCCTGTGCTCACAAACTGTTTCAATAAAGGGCCAGATAGTAAATATTTTAGGCTTTACAGCCATATCATTTCTGTTGCCACTATAGCACGTCCTCAAATACTGTCATTTCCTTCAACGTCGCTTCTATATAACATTGATGAGAAAAAAATCAATAAATGATGAGGTACAAAAGTGGTCAGCAAGCCCACCATATTCTGATTGGTTTTGAGCTGCGTGGTGGCAGGAGGTGCTCCTGATAATTTTCACTTTGCAAACATTTATTCCTTGATTTAACCCACCATCACTATCACCACTGTCACTCACTGATTCATTGAAAATTGGGTAAATAATTCTTACTTGTTTCTATTAACCTTTTGCAAATGTGTTTAGCTCACATTTAATTCAATGTTTAATATTAGAAGTGTTTGGGGTCTTTATTTAGAAGGTTGGTGATGTTTTTGCAACCAGAAATATGCCACAGGAACTTTAACTCTTGTTTATATAAATTGTCCTCTAGGAAAATTGGTTTCCTTAAGTGTCGTTTTGCTTACAGTTGCAGTTTCTAAGAACCTATCGATGACGGGAAGTGAGAAGAACCTATCGATGACGTACTCAGCCCTGCCACTGTAGCACAAAAGCAGCCAGAGACGATAGGTGAAGGAAAGGGTGAGACTGTGTTCCAGTAACACTTGACAACTGCCGTAGTTTGTGGGCCCCTGATCTAGAGGCAGAAGAAGCCACAAGCAAAGAAATTCAAGTGCTCCGACTGTTCCCAGGACAGAGATGGGTGCAGGCACTAGGAGTGATGGGGAGAAGAGATGGTGGCTTGAGCTGGAGTTTGGGCGTGAGACTGGAGAGGGAATTAAATTAGAGATATATTGTTGGAGCACTTGAGACATTGGAGCAAAGGCACAGTCAAGGATGCCACCTAGATTTCTGGCCTGAGCAGCTTGTGTGCTGCCACCTACTGAAACTGCCCCAAGTCAGAAAGTCATCTAGATCCGGGTTCCTCAACCGTTTTCTTTAGAATTGTCAGGCTCCCTCAACCTGGAGCCTTTTTAGACATTATTTTCTTAATTGAGCACCCGTAAAATTTTAATACCGTAGAGGTACTGGATATCTATCCACGCACTGACATATGTTTGTGCTTTATGCAGAGAGAGTAAGAGGATTTTTGCCCTGCCCTGCCCAAGAACCCAAATTTTCTCCCTTGGAAGCAACCTGGGCTCTGCTGGGAATGCACGGTCTCGCTCTAGAACGAGTCTGTCTGGGTCTATTTAGGGCTTTTCTTCCCCGGTCATGACAGGGGCATTAGCAGGCCTGTGGGGGGAGCCGCTAAGCCTCCAGAGGAAGAGCCTACAGAGCACAGCATGGCAACACCGACCTTCCTCTTCTTTTAGGGCTCTTGGACCTCCTGAGCCTTCTGGGATCACTTGGCCCCGTATTTTCACGTGGTTCTTTAGGCCACAGTCACAGGTGATAAAGGGACTTTCACAACTGGCACCCCAACTGTTCATAGGAAGAAGAGGGTGATTGTGTGGAGAAAGTGCTTTGGGTAGAAGGTGAGCCCCATGGTGTGGTGAGAGCTTACTGTTCTGAAAGAAGGAGTCTCGGGGGAAAGAAAGGCCCATCACAGCCAGCAGCACTGGAGGCCCGTGGGACACATCAAGACCCCTCCAACCTGCAAATCTTCAAGGAATTCTCCAAACACACCCGAAATCTTCCGCATGAGTGTATGTCTCATGGGAAGAAGCGAAGAGGCTGAGGTTTGCATCAAAGAGGGGGCAAAGGAAGGTGAACACACAGAGGAGCAGCAGGTGGGCCCAAGCAGGTGCGCCTAGAACAAAAGAACCCTGCGGCAACACAACCAGGAGAGTGAGACAATCCCACCCAAGTCTCAAGGTCCAGGGAGGGCCAGGCAGATGGCTGGGGTTTGCTTTCTATCCCAGCTCCCACAAGAATTATTCTGAATATGCTTTCTGACCACAGTGGAATTAGGCTAGTTATCAATAACAAGATTTTTTAACCAGAAATATTTGGAAATTAAATAACATGCTTTTAAAACACCCATTGGTCAAGGAATAAGTAAAAAATGGACATTAGAAATTACCTTGAGCTGAATGATAATGAAAATATTACATGGTTGTGGGTCATGGCTAAAACTGTGCTTAGAAGGAAATGTGTAACTTTAAATGCATTTATTTAAATGGAAGAAAGCTTGAAAATCAATGTTATGAATCTATCACAAGAAGGTAGAAAAGGAGGAGCAAATTAAATCCAAATGATATAGAAGAAAGGAAATGATAAAGAATAGAAATAAAATAAATAAAATGAAGGCTTAAATAAAGTCTTACATAGAAAGCATCTTCATGGAATAAGCCAGCGACAAATGCCAGACTTCCCTCTTGCTTTTGTTGGGATGTTGCTGGTGTTTCCCCATTCAATCTAGTGCTGGCTTTGGAGTGAGACAAATATATTTTATCACATTGAGGAAGAATTGGTTGATTCCTGTTTTATTAAAAAGCATTGAATTGTGTCAAATGCCTTTCCAGTAATCATATAGGTAATCATGTAATTTTTCTATTTAAACTATTAATATGATAATTTATATTAATCAACTTCCTAGTATTAAATCATCCTTGAATTCCTGAAATAAACTCTACTTGGTCTTATCATATTATTCATGCTATTTTTAACCAGAAATGTTTGGAAATTAAGCAACATGCTTTTAAAACACCCCATTGGTCAAGGGATAAGTCAAACATGGATGTGATGACACAATCTGGTTTCTAAGACTTTTATTAAAATTTTCTATTGATATCCGTAAGCGACCATGGTCTGCAGTTTTCTTTTTGTCTCTCTCTTTATCAGTTTTTATTACAGTTATGCTATGTAAAAAAATGGATAAATTTTCCTTTTCCTTTGCTCTAGATTAGTTTAAACATAATTAGAATTATCAGTTGTTTATTATTTAATATTTTGTTTTGCAGAATTACAGATTTACAGAAGATTATTTAAGAAGTACAAAAATTGTAATATACTTAGATTCCCTGGATGTGTATGTATACGTATATATTTTTTCAACTTTCTCAAGTATTTGAAAGTTGTAGATATATTAATATTTCTTTAATCCTAAATACTTTAGTGTATATTTTCTAAAAACAAGGGCATACCCTTACATAACCACAATACAATTATCAAAATCAGGAAATTAACATTGCTAGTACTGCTATCTAATCCACAAATCTTATTGAAATTGTATTAGTTTTGCCAATAATATCTTCTCATAGAAAATATCTTTTGATTTTTTTTCTGGTTTAGGGTCTAATCCAGCATCACACATGTCATACTGTCACGTCCCTCCATTCTCTTGTAATCTGGGGTAATTCCTCAGTCTTTGTCTTTCATAACCTTGATATGTTTAAATTAGAGTGCAGGCTGTGTATTTTGTGTAACATCCTCAATTGTAGTTTGCCTGAATTCAGGTTACACATTTTCTTGTCAGAAATACCACAGAGGTGATGTTATGTCCCTCCCACTGCATTACGTCAGGAGCACGTCTGTGTTTGTCCCGTTACAGGTGTTGTTAGCCTTGATCGTTTGATTAAGGTGGTGTTTGCCAGGTTCTCCACTATAAGGAATAATTTGGTAAAATTCCCTTAGAAACCTTGTGGCAGTTTCCTTATGGGTAGGATGGTAGCTCTTTCAAACCTTCCATAACCCTCCAAATTTTCTCATGTTGGCCCTTGTAGTCCCCCCTCCCCAGTCCCTAGCCCCCAACAGCTGCTGATCTGTGCTCCGTCCCTGTAGTTTTGCCTGCTTCAGATTGTCAGATAAATGGAAACATACAGTATGTAACCCCTCGAGACTGGCTTCTTTCACTCACCCAAATGCATTTGAGATCCATCTATGTTGTCGGATATATCAGTAGTCTGTTTCCTTTAATGCCGAATAATAATAATAATAATATTCTGTAGGTCTGATAAAATTCGGCTGTGAAACCATCTGATCTGGGACTTTTCTTGTTGGAAGATTTTTGATTGCGGCTTCAATTCCGTTGCTCAGAATTGGTCTGTTCAGGAGTTCTATTTCTTCCTGATTGAGCCTTGGGAGGTTGTATGTTTCCAAGAATTTGTCCATTTCCTCAACATTTTCATGTTTATATATGTAGAGATTTTTATAGTATTCCGAGATGATATTTTGTATTTCTGTGGTATCAGTGGTAATATCTCCTTTTTCATTTCTGCTTGAGCTTATTTGTGTCTTTTCTATTTCTGGTTAATCTAGCAAGAGGTCCATCAATTTTGTTTATCTTTTCAAAGATCTAAGTTTTTGTTTCATTAATCTTCTGTAAAATTCTTTTATTATTGATTTCATTTAGTTCTGCCTTAGTTACTTAGTTTAGTTCTGACCTTAGTCAGACCTCAGTCTGATCTTATCCATTGCTGAGTTTGATTTGTTTATATTTTCTTAAGAACTTCTACATTAGTGCTCATGAGAGATATTTGTCTGTAGTTTTCTTTTCCCATATTGTCTTTGTCTGATTTTGGAATCAGGATAATGTAAACCTCACAAGGTGAGTTCGGAAACATCCCCTCCTCTTCTCTTTTCTGGAAGAGGTTGTATAGAATTGGTGCTATTTCTTCTTTAAATGTTTGTGTAGGACTGATCAATGAGATCACCTGGACCTGAAAATTTCTTTCTTGGAAGGATTTTAACTGCAAATTCAATTTTTAAAATACACTTAGGGAAATTCAGGTTATCTACATTTTTCTTCAGTGACTTTTGGTAGTTTATAACTTTCGAGAAATTGGCTTGTTTTACTAAATTGCCAAATTTATGTGCATAGAGTTGTTCATAGTATTCTCTTATTAACTTTTACAATCTCTGAAGTTTTTAGTAATACCCCCTTTTAGAGACAAATATCTCTCATGAGCACTAATGTAGAAGTTCTTAAGAAAATATAAACAAATCAAACTCAGCAACGGATAAGATCAGACTGAGGTCTGATTAAGGTCAGAACTAAACTAAGTAACTAAGGCAGAACTAAATGAAATCAATAATAAAAGAATTTTACAGAAGATTAATGAAACAAAAACTTAGATCTTTGAAAAGATAAACAAAATTGATGGACCTCTTGCTAGATTAACCAGAAATAGAAAAGACTCAAATAAGCTCTTTTATGATATTATTTTTGCTTCTTTTGTTTTCTTTTGATTTTTTTTATTCCTACTATAACTTCTTAAGATGGTTGCTTAATTTGTGTTTATCTCTTCTTATTTATTGTCTTTTAAGCCATGGATTTTCTTCTAACAATATTTGTAGGTTCTGATATACAGAGTTTTCTTTCTTATTATTTTCTTTATATGATCTAATTTTGCTTGAAATTTTTTCTTTTCCTTAAGAGAGTTTGTTGTTTTTTTTTTTTTGTTTTTTTTTTGGGTTTGTCTCTTTTTGCTTTGAAGATATGAGTTTTTCTTCTGATTTTGTTTTTAATTCTTATCTTTACTGCATTAAAATTAAGGAATGTTGCCTGTGCTATTCTACTTTTGGAAGTTTATTGGGATTTTCTTTGTGGGCCAATATGCAGTCAAATTTTGCACCTTTTCCATAGGCACATGTAAAGAAACTCTATTCATTGTTTTCAAGGTACAAAGTTTTCTATATGCTAATTATATCTGCATTCTCAATTAATTACAATATTTAGGCCTACTTGGTCTGTCATTAACTAAGAAAGTTGAATTAAAGTTTCTTAATATTACTGTACTTCTGTTATGTATCTGTTTTTTTCTCCCGGTAATTCTTGTAGTTTTCACTTTAGTCAATGCTGATACTTTTATTTAGCTTACCATTGGGAGTTGCACTCTTTTTCCATTGTTTGTTTCTCAGTTTATTGAATTCCTCAATTTTATGTGTCTTATAAACATCACAAATTTTCATTTGTGACCCAACCTGAATTTATTCTTCTATTAATAAGTGAGTGTATTAGTTTCCTATTGCTGCTGTAACAAATTATCACAAATTTAATGGCTTAAAACAACACAAATTCATTATCCTATATTTCTGGAGGTCATAAATCCAAAATTCATGTTACTGAGCTAAAATCAACATGCTAACCTGTCTGCGTTTCTTCTGGAGGTTCTAGGGGAAAATCTGATTCCTTGCCTTTTCCAGCTTCCAGAGGCTATCCATATTTCTTTTCTTGTGGTCCCTTTCTCCATCTTCAAAGCCAGCAATGGTGGGATTAGTCCTCCTCACATTGCATCACTGTAAACTCCTCTTCTAGAGTCAAATCTCCCTCTGCCTCTGTAAAGAACTCTTGTGATTGCACAGATAATCCAGGACAACCTCCTATTTTAAGATTAGCTGATTAGCAACTTCAATTCCATCTGCAACACTTCCAAAACATAACAAATTCACAGCTTCCAGGGATTGAGTCGTATACATCTTTGGGATGGGGTGGGAGGAGATGCATTATTCTTCTTACCACAGTGAGTTTAGCCCTTTACCTTTGATAACATGACCAATATGTTGGGCTGAGTTCTGACATATCATGGGGTTTTCTTTGCTTTGTGATCTATTTTCTTTGCTTCCTGCAGATAGTTCTTTTGATATTTAGAAAGGTTCACATTTTATTCTACTGATTAACCGGAAAATTATAATTTTACATGATACCCTTAGTCCTCTATTTCTTTTATTTATCTCTTAGTTCTTTATCATCAAATTTTAGTCAGTATTATCTCCTGTAGTGTTTATATTTGTACTTTAAATATACCATGATGGGTTGGTTTATTGTCTTAAATTCCTCACTCCAGGGCATTATATTATTCCCACCCCATTGATGATGGGTTTAGACATGTGACTTGCTTTGGATTTTAGCAGACACAATGTGAGCAGAGGCCTGCAATTGTGGTTTATGGACTGGCTAGGCCTGTTACGCCCCTGTGGTATGCCATAAGAAGATCTCCCTATGGGTAGCTGCTGCCCTTTCACCTGGACATTAGTAGAACATCAGTAGAGATCTGAACCCAACCCATAGGCTGGAGCAAATCTGGAAGGCTCACAGCCTTAAGCAGGGCTACCGGACAGTTCTACTTCAAATCAGCTCAAACCTCAGTCAAACTGAGGACAGAGGAATGTAAGAATGAATGTTATTGTTGATGCTTCTGCAAACCACTGGCTTGTGAGTGGTGGGTGGTTGTTATATAGCAAAAGCTGGCCATCATGGTTTGTATTTTTACTACTTTGTCAGTGTTAAATGGTATCTTTTTACTCCCAGCCGTTATATAAAATAATCAATGTATTTTCTTTTCCTTATATTTTTTTTACCTTGTCCTCCCCCAGTTTTTGTAAGTTCTTTCATTTCTATAATTTGTACAATAAATAACATTTATGTTCTATGATGCCAATTGAATACCCACATTAACATTAGTCTTATTCTATTAACACTATCAAATATGTATTAAGTGCTCACTGCCAGTCCTTGTACATAGCTCCTTGAAAAATGTCTTGGTCAGCTAAAGTTTGCTGTTTTTATCTTCCTCAAGGCCAGCTCATAAGAATGCATTCTCTGAGCTCTTGTGTTTTTAGAACTATATTTCTATAGCTTTTCTATTTAAAGAATGTTTGGGTATAAAATCATTGATTCATGCTCTTTCCTTAAATATTAAGTGTTGTTCTATTGTAGTCTGGAATTGAATGTTGTTCTGGAGAAATCTGAAGCCAGCTGGGGACACAGGAAATAAAGTTCTATATTAAGGAGAGTATCAGGAATCTTTGTCTTCAGAGGCAACTAACTTTATTGAAATAAACTAGTTTGGGATCACCTTTCTCAAGCACACAATGTGTTCTTTGTAATAGGTAGATTCAAGTGTTATTTTATTTTAGGAAAGTTTTCTTGATTAATACCTTTAATATTTGTTCTGTTTCATTTTTTGTTTGTTTCCCCTTTGAAAATGGCCAATTATGCAGATATTTCATCTCCTTTGCCTGTCTTCTAAATCTATTGCTGTCTAATCCTCAGCTCTCTCTTTACTGACATTTCATTTTGTTCACTGTTCTCATTTCTATGTTTTTATTGTGATTCTTGTAGTGTTTATTAACATTTGTGCTCTTTGAAATTTTATCTTCATTTTTATCATAGTTTTATTTGTTTGTCTCCTTGTTTTCTAAGTTTTGTGAGATCAATTTCATCTGCTGCTGCCTTGCAGTCTCATCGCTAAACTACTACACAATGGTTATTCTTAGAGGTTATTGCTTCATTGTGATGTGTAATTCATGGTAGAATGTTTGTTCGCAATTTTAATCTGTTCCAAGGCCATTTTACTACTGAATGTTTTTTATTCATAAATTTTGATGGTCCTTTTTTCTTACTTTTGTAAAAATACAGCACTAGTAATAGTTTGTTCTTATCACTTATTTTTAAATGCATTAGGATTGTCTGGGCCAAGTATTTGACAAGGTTTCTGTAGGTAGAGAGAAGCCAGGGTGGATTATAATCAAGTCAGTTTTCACAACTCAGAGGCTCTCTTCTCTTCACTTGCTACACAGTGAGACAGCTTCTCACAATGTGGATTGTCTAACATGCTCCTACTTACAACTTGGTGTAGCAAGTTGAATTTTTATTCTCACTTCTTCATCCTGTGCAGTAATTCCATGTTTACACTTTTGCCATGGCCTTATCATTGGATGGATTGCACTTCCTTTTCCCTTGACTTTGGACTTGACCACACAACTTGCTTCCACTAATGAGCTCTTAGTGTGTGATCAAAGGCACGAAATGTGCTTGTGCAGTTGAGTGTATCTTCTTGACCCTTGCTTTTCATCATGAGAAGAACATGCCTCGGGTAGCCATTGATTTAAGGAGGTTGAGATGCACGTGGAGCAGACCAGTGCCCAGCCCTCACACTGGGGTCAAACCCACGTTAGGCCAACCTAGATACACCAACCTCAGCCACCCTGGAGACACACGAGCAAGAATCAATGTTTCTTGAGTTTGGGAGTGTTTGTTACGTAGCAAAAGCAGACTGGCACTTCCAGCCTCATTTCTCTGAACCTAATCAAGTTTCCGGGGACTTCATCCACCTCTCAACTTACCCTCTTTTTTCAATCAAAAGATATAACTCTTTTCCTCCAAAATGGTTCCCTCAGCTTCAGGAAGTTTATCTGTTGGTCCAATGCTTTACCGAGCTCTCTCCTCTGCTGTTGGCTACTTCCTCTCACACAGCTCCTGTGTGCTCTTGGCAGCTCTTACAAAATATTTTTCAGTCTGTCTCCTAGCTTTACTGAAAAAGAAGTGTGAATTTTTGTTTTCTGTTCTCCTTATTGCTTTGGATGGTTTCCAGGAAGAGAAGAAGAGCATATTAAGCAAGTCTACCTTGCTTCTGGAATAAGAAGGTGGCATGGAGTCTTGGAACAAACGTGAGCTTTGGAATCAGACCAATCTGGATCAAATCCTGGATCTGCCACTAATTTCTGTGTGAATTTGAAAACCTTACATTGACCTCTCTGAGCTTCAGTTTGCATCCTTGATCTATAAAGAGGATCTAGTAACACTTACCTCAGAGCGTTATTGGAACGAACATCTTCAGAGAGTTAAAACTGGACAGTATCTAGTAATGCAAATAGTAGGCACCCCCCAAAATGAGAACATTATTATTATATTTCTTTCATTGTGCTGTTAGTGGTGGCGATTGGTGAAACAAAAGATACTGAAAAGTAGTTTTTAAAATCCCTGGGTGAAAAGGCAGTAAAAGTATAGAGACATGTCTGCCATTCTGTGAAATCTGCACAGGAAGAGTGCGAGCTGCTGATTCTTCCAAACACTCAGAAAACATCTTGATTCCCGGCACCCTGTCCCCTCTCTCAATACTTGGGTTTTCTTGTTCCGTCACTACAGACTACATGCCTTGGTTCTGGGGATGGGACAAGTGGCACAACCTCATTCCCTGACCACTGTCCCTTGGTTCATTGATGGGCATGTGATTCATTCAGGGCCAGTGAGATTGTGAAAGATGTGAGCTGGTGGCTTTGGGAAAGCAAGGTTTCATTCTTCTGGGAGAGCTTCTAGGGGCCACCTTGTCCCTCTCCCTTGACATGGCCATCAAATCTCAGAAGATTCTGACAGCCCTATTGCAATGACAACTAGAAAGGGAATAGTCTCAGGATGATGCTGATACAACAGAAAGCAAACACAGAGAGGAAAAGATGCTAACCACCACCAGCACACCTTCTCGGATGGACAGCATCTTCCATCCTGTGTCCCTGGGGTTTCCAGAATCAAAAAACTATTACTCAGTGTCCCTTTTATGATTTATATTATGATTATGTTTTTCCATAGACCATGATATTACATGTATTCAACAAGCATTTATCAATAATAAAAGCTAACATGACCTTCTGCCAAGCCCTTTGCAATCTTTCATCTAATTCTCGCAACATTCCCGTGAGGTAAGCGCCATTGCTTCTTCACACAGACTGTGAAACTAAGACTTCTAAACTAAGGAACTAAGCCATCTTAGCCACTCAGACTAAGTTGTGGATCAATAAAGTGGTAAATCTAAGAATCAAGCTCAGATCTCCCTAACTCCAAAGTTGAATTCTTAAACACTAGGCTGAACTTTGTCTAGACAACAGTTACTGAGCACCATCCATTTGCCGGTTACCAGGGGTTCATAGAGGAATCAGACAGTTTTTATGCACGAGATGAACACAGACTAGTGGGATAAGCAAATGCCAGATGATTGCAGCACGGCAGGGCATGCAAGAACATGACCTGAAGACAAGCTGAGACCAACCCAGGGAAAGTCTGTTAATTGTGCAAAGCAGCCAAGACCCCACCCTGAGAGCGTTGGGAAGCAGTGGTAGGTTTTCGGCAGGGAATTGCCATGATCAGATGGGGTCTGTAAACTGTGGACGTGACTATAACGTGAACCACGACTGCAAAGAATGAGACTAGAGTCCAGCAGACCCGTGAGGAAGGTGTGCTGTACCCCAGGTGAGATGTGCTGCATGCATGGCCCAGGTGGGAACATTCCAATGACTTCCCCTTGGGTAGAAGAAAGAAAAGGGACCTAAAGTGTTTCTTCCACATTCCCCTGCAAGCCGACATCCAGCCCAGTGGGCACTGCAGGTGTTGACGGCACATCCTGCATCAGGGAAGGGCCCCATTACCCAGGAACTGCGTCCCTCTGACCAAGAACAAGCACCTCTTCCTAGGTGACCTGCGAACTGCCTGGCAAGTGCTCACAATATCTGGAGAGCAGAGAATCAGGCCGGAGTCAGCCAGGAGTGTGCATGGCCTCCAGAAGGGGAACACGTTTTGTGGTGTTTTCAAGTGCCGTAAAGACTAACTTGATTCTGTGACTCATCCAGTTCTCAGCATGGAAATTTGTCCTTAACCATGCTCAAGAACACACACACACACACACAAAACGTAAACACACACACGCGCAAGAAGAAATACCAAGAACACTCAATTGAGGACTCAGTGGTATGAGGCATTTCTTTATTTCTTTCTATGTCCTATCTTTTGTGGCATCACTTCTGAGCAAGGGCTCCATCACCAAACTATAATCACTAAAACTGAGCGAACCTTACTGTATCCCGGGCACAGTGCCAAACATTTTGCGCACATTAATGTATTAATTTCATTGAACCCTTAAAAGAAAGATCTTGTTATATGGGTATTACTATCCCAATTTTGAAGAAGAGAAAATAAAGGCTCAGCAAGGAAGTGCCTGATCTGTGTGACCGTAGCCCCAGGCTTTCCACAAATGAACAACATTCCCCACGTTTATCCAGCGCTTCAGCTCTACAGTAATAGAATGATCTTGTTTAATCATTCCTGCAACTGTCTGCAAAACCATTGCCATTTTTCAGGCAAAGGGGCTGAGGCTCAGAGAGGGGCAATGACTAACCTAGGGTCACACGGCAAGGAGTGGAAGAAAGGTTTGCATGCGGCAGCCCAAGACAACGGTCCTAATCGTGGGGACACGCTGCCCACTTCATCCTGGGAGCGTCATGCCTGCCTGGATTGATGGCACTTTCTATTTCTGACTCTGTATGGCTGAGCGATCTTCTCATGATCATATATCAGCCTGAATTATAGCAGGAAAGAATCTAAAGTTGACCAGTGACCCATTACCTCACCCATATACACACAACAAATAATAAAAATAATAGTAACAGTTGTAGTGAATGTGACCCTTGGCATGCTTTTAAAAAAGCAATCTTACTACTTTGTTCTAAAGTGCCTGTGCACCAAAATTGCAAAGGAGTTCACAGAATTGTCTTAAAACACATTTGGAAGTAAATGTGATTCTTGTTCTTTAAAAAGACCTGAACTGAGGTAAAGAACATTGATTTTGTTCTTAAGGGTCTTAAAATCCATGTCTTTCACTTGTTAAGAATTAGGCTTACAGCATCAAAAGAAAAGCCATTGTTGAGCGGCTTTGCATGGCTGGCCAAGACTGAGCTCACCAGCTGTCTCTCCAGTCTCCTGTCAGCTCTGGCCACATGGGACAGGCCACCACAGCCATCTCAGAGCAACTAATGAACCAAAAGGAAAAGCACTGCCACTGTACTGAAGGCCCACCACGTGACAGGGGCTGTGCCAAGCACTTACGCCTTTGAGAGGATGCACAGCTGAAGGGCTAAATGTACACACTCTGGAACAGCCTGTCTGGGTTAGCCTAGATCTGCCCTACCAGCTGGCGGCCTTGGTCAGGTCTCTTAACCTCTCTGTGCCTCAGTTTCTCCTGTGTGCAATGAGGCCTGTAAGAGCACCTACCTCATTGGACATTGTGAGTCGGCGAATGTGGAGTGGGAAAAGCAGGTCTTGGCGTATGGTAAGAGCTCTCTCTCTTTAAGAATTAACCATAATTATTGCTTCTGTATTTTTAATCCTCATACCCACTCTGTGAGATAGAGGCTCTCATCTTCTTCTGGGAGATGAGGAAACTGAGGCTCAGAGCAATAAAGTGACCGTGCCTGGGGAAGTGCCTGGAAGAATTGAATCTAGCCCTGGTCTGGCTAAGGGCAGCCTGTGGTCTCTCTCCTGCACTCCCTCACCTCTGGCTGACAGGCACTATGCCCACATTTCCCTTCAAGTTTCGTAGACCAGGTAAATAATGCCCCACAAGGAAAAATTCAGAAGTGCTATCACCATAGCACAGTGTGAACGGGTTGCTGACAACCAGACACACACAATAGCCTGTTTGTGCCCAATTCTGCTACTAACACTCAGTCTCAGAAATTCTAATGACACTGTTCCATCCTCCCATCTATCCATCCACCCACCCGTCCATCCATCCACCTATTCACCCACTCACCCACCCATCAGCAAATATGTACATAGATCATACTCTTTGTCCTTTCTAGCAAAACCTCCAAAATCTTTAAAATAATGCCAAGCTGAATTGCTGATTGAGTTCTGTACTAGGTGCTAGAGGAACATAAAAGTCATCTGACAGGTCTCAACATTTATCATTTACCCTCTGTGCCCACAACCCCCCAACGGGAAAAGGATTAATCATGAGAAATTTCTCAATTTGCATCCAAGAAAAATGGACTTGTTATTTGTATAGCTGAGGCATCCAACTTTACTAGCTTGAGATATTTATATATACATATATATATATATGTTTTCATATCAAGTGAGACAATTCCAATATCCCATCCTACCTGTTATTGTCTGAATGTTTGTGTTCTCCCAAAATTCGTATGTTGAAACCCAATCACCAATGGGATGGTTTTAGGAGGTGAGGTCTTTGAGAGGTGATTAGACCATGAGAGCTCATGAAATTAGTGCCCTTGTGAAAGAAGCCCCAGAGAACT
Organism: Varecia variegata; assembly: GCA_028533085.1. Taxonomy (NCBI): domain Eukaryota; kingdom Metazoa; phylum Chordata; class Mammalia; order Primates; family Lemuridae; genus Varecia; species Varecia variegata. The sequence goes on along the minus strand of CM052436.1, from coordinate 135,786,312 downwards.
GCCTTTCCCTTTCTGCCGCGAGGGCGCAGCTGTGAGGACACAGCGAGAGAGCACAGTTTATGCACTAGGAAACGGACTCCCACACTGAATCCGCTTGGTCTTGGACTTCTGAGCCTCCAGAACTATGACAAATAAATTTCTGCTGTTCATAGAAATCTAGTCTATGATATTTAATCATAGCACCCAAAACAGACTAACATGCTACCTATCAGGAGAATGTCTCCTTTCTCTCCTAGAGTGGTCCCAAGTACCTGCAGGGTCAATGCAGTCTAAAGAGACAGGCCTGAGAGTCACCATCAAAAGGGCAGAGCACATAAAGCCCTGCTTGGCTCAATTGTTGGCCTGGGCAACTTGGGCCACTAGCTTTTGTGGCTGATGGGGCCACACTACTGCAACTCTGAGGATTCATAACACATCAAGGCTATGTCTGTCTGGGACGTGGTCCCCATTGCTGAATAGTAAAAGTACTATTTTCTCCAGGTGTGGAATTAAGAGGGCAAGAGAGTGGGGGATAAACAATCTCCTCTTCCCAAGTGTCTTGCTCAGTCGTGGTTGCTGCACCAAACTTCTACCTTCCATAGTGAAGCTCTCTGGGGACTCAATTCTCTCAACACATACCACACACACACACTTCCATGCATCATTTATGGTCCAGGGAGTCTATATGAGAAAGAATTCAGTTATCACACCATGTGTTCTGCCTAGAACTGGTCCTGCCCTAAATTCCTGGGAAGCTTTTACAAGAGGCGGGTGGGTCAGAGCACTGGGCCCAGTGGTGCCTCACAGACCAAGGGGATCATCCCACCCTCAGAACTCAGCTTGGCCTCCACACACAGCCTGTCTGGTCTAGAGGAAGTCCTGCCCTCCCCATTCCCAGCCCCCATCCACTCCCTGCCCCAGTGACTGGTAGTTGGAATGCCCAGTCTCTTGCCCTATGTCTTCCTAAAGACTGATAGCAGCTCTTCTCCCTCGGTCCAAGTTACCCAGTTACCATTCCATATTTCTTTCCAAATTTCCTACCACTTTATTTCCTGGGATCCTCCTCTTCTTTCTTCCTGGGAGGAGGGAGAACCGGGGCTGTGGGTACATTTCACAGGCTTGTTCTGGGTATTAAATGAGGAAATGGATGCAAAAGTGCCCAGCACAGTGCCTGACACATAAAAGTGGCAATAAACTTCAGCTCTCTCCCCCTACTTCAAACTACTTAATTTTCTTTGAAACTAACACTTCTTTTCTAATTGCCCTTGACTTCAAATATCACATTCTTTAGCCCATACCTCATTACTAATCCATTCTTGCCTAGTTCCTCCTACATTCCTTTTGTTCATGTTAAAGATGACTTTTCTTTTCACCTGTATAAGTCTTGCTTTCTCCTACACTGATTAATTCAGCTAGATTGAAAAAGAGGACTAGCTCTTCTTCCATAAAACTCCAATTAATCAATCATTTTAGAACCTGAGCAATTTGGTGTGATGGTATTTGGTAGAAAGAGGAGGAACACTGCTGTCAGTCCTGGGACGTGACACTTAGCAGAAAGACCTCAGACAAGTAATTTTACTTTTGGAAGTCTCAGTTTGTTTATCTGTAGTACCCTAACCCATATGGTTGGTAAAAGGTTTGCAAAAAACCTACGAAAATTCTCCTGGGCAAAGGCAACGTGAAATTACTGTGCCCAGACAGACAGACCTGGCTCTGAATCTGTTTATGCCACTTAGCCTATTTTTACGTTCAGAATACTCCATCAGACAAGAATAGAATACACACTCTTCTCAAACTCACAGAAAACATTCACAAGATAGACCACATTCAGGGCCATAGGACACATTTTTACAAATTTAAACAGATATAAACATACAAATTATGTTCTCAGACCACAATAGAATTAAACTAGAAATCAATAATAAACAGCCCCCAAACATTTGTAAATTAAACAGCACATTTCTGAGTATCATGAGTCAAAGAAGAAATCTCAAGCAAAGTTCAAACATATTTCAAACCAAATGAAAATATGATTATCAAAATAGGTAGGATACAGCAAAAACAATACTTCAAGGTAAATTTGTAACATTAAGTGCATATAAGAAAAAGAAAGATCTAAAATCAATAACCTAGGCTTCCACCTTAAGAAACTAGAAAAGCAAGAGTAAATTAAGTCTAAAGCAAACAAAAGAAAAACAATACTAAAAAAATTAGAGCAGGAGTAAATAAATTGAAAACAGAAAAACAATAAAGAAAATCAACAAATTAACTTTTTTAAACATTAAGCTGATTCTTAGAAAGGATCAATAAACTTGATAAACATTGACAAATTAAAAAAAAAGAGAGAAAACACAATTTATACTATCAGACCTGAAAAAAAAAACAAAGATCTTTACAACAGAGTCCATGGACATCAAAAGGATAATAAAGGAATACTGTGAACTATTCTATGCCCAAAAAGTTTAATAATCTGGATGAAATGAAAGACAGTTTCTTGAAAGACACAAACTATCAAACTCACACAAAGAGAAAAAAATAACCTGAATATTCCTATATTTATCAAAAAGTCAAATCAATAATTAATAATCTTCCAAAAAAGAAAGCACCAGGCCCAGAGAATTTCACAAGTGAATTCTACCAAACATTTAGGAATTTAAGGAATCCCTAAATTTAAGGATTTAATAATATCAATTCCGTACAATCTCTTCCAGGAAATGAAAGCAGAGGGAAAAATCTCTAACCTATTCTATGAGGCCAGTATTACCCCAATACCAAAACCAGGTAAAGACACTACAAGACATTATAAGAAAGGAAAACTGTAGGCCAATATCTCTCATGAACATAGGCACAAAAATACTCAACAATATACTAGCAAATTAAATCCAACAGTACATAGAAAGAATTTTACAGGATGACTATGTGGTATTTATTCCAGATATGCAAGGCTATTTACACATTCAAAGACATCATATTTAATGGTGGGAAACTAGATGCTTTCCCCCTAAGATAAGGAACAAGGAAAATATTTCCTCTTTCACCACTTCTATTTGACATCATGCTAGAAATTCTAGCTAATGCAATAAGAAAAGTAAATACAAAGTATACAGATTGGAAAGAAAGAAATAAAACTGTCATTTTACATAGACGATATGATTGTCTATTTAAGAAACCTCAAAGAATCCACACACACAAAAAAAAACTTCTGGAACTAAAGTGAGTACAGCAGGATTACAAGATACATGGGCAATATACAAAAGTCAGTTACTTTCCTATATGCCAGCAAGGAATAGCTAGAATTTAATTTTTTAAATTTTATTTACAATAACACAAAAACTGAAATAGTTATAAATCTAATAAAATGTGTACAGAGTATATATGTAGAAAACTACAAAGCAGTGATGAAAGAAAACAAAGATGTAAATAAATAGAGAGATATTCCATGTTGAAGGATTTAAAGATTCAATATTGTTGAGATGCCAATTCTTCCCTTCTTGCTCTATAGATTCAATGTAATCAAAATCAAAATCCCAGAAAGCCATTTTTTAGATATCAACAAACTAATTCCAAAGTTTTTATGGAAATACAGGGAACTAGAATAGCCAAAATAATTTTTAAAAAGAATAAAGCTAAAGGACTCACACTACCCAATTTCAAGACTTAACTATAGAATACAATAAACAAAAGAATGTGATATTGGTAAAAAGAACAGACATAAATCATTGGAACAGAATAAAGACCACAGAAATAGACCCATATAAATGTAGTCAACTGATCTTTGACAAAGAAGTAAAAACAATTTGTTTCATTTGTCTTTTCAACAAATGATGCTGGAATAATTATATGTCTAGATGTAAACAAATAAACCTAGACACAGACCTTACATCTTACACAAAAATTAACTCAAAGTGGATCATAGAGCAACGTGAAATGTAAAACTATAAAATATCTACAGGAAAACATAGGAGAAAATATATATGCCATTGGTTTTGGTGTTGCATTTTTAGATAGAACATCAAAAGTTCAATACATGAAGAAAAAAACATGGATAAGTTGGACTTTATTAAAATTAAAAACTTCTGTTCTGTGAAGGCACTGTTAAGAGAATTAAAAGACAAGGCACAGACTAGGAGAAAATGTTTGCAAAACATATATTTAATAAAGAAATTGTATCCAAAATATACAAACAGCACCTGAAACTCAACAACAAGAAATTTTTTGCCTGATATTTAAATGGGCAAGATCTGAACAGACACTTCACCAAAGAAGATATACGGATGACCAATAAGTATAAGAAGGATGTTTAACATCATTTGTCATTAGGGAACTGCAAGTGAAAACAAGGAGACACTACTACACAAATGCCAATACAGATTTTTGGGAAGGATGTAAAGAAACAAGAACTCTTATTTATTGCTGGTGAGAATGGAAAATGGTACAACCACTTCGGAAGCCAAGTTGGTAGATTTTTACAAAACTGAACAGTACTACCATGTGATCTAGAAATGGCACTCCTACATATTTACTCAACTGGTTTAAAAAGTTATATCTGTACAAACTTTGCATGCAAATATTTATAGCAGCTTTTTAAATAATCAACAAAAACTGGAAGGAACCAAGATGCACTTCCATAGGTGAATGAATAAACAAACTGATACAACCATATAATGTAATACCACTGAGCAATGAAAAGAAATGAGAAAGTCACACAAAGACATGGATAAATCTTAAATGCATATTGCTACGGTAAAGAAGCCAGTCTAAAAACATACTGTATGAATCCATTTATATGACATTGTGGAAAAGAATAAACAGATTAGTGGTTGCCAGGGGCTTGGCAGTGGGGAGGTTGAATAGACAAAGCACAGGAGGTTTTTTAGGGCAGTGAAACTATTCTACATGACACTGTAATGCTGGATATGTGACATTATGTATTTCTCAAATCCCACTGAACTTCACAGCACAAAGAGTCTACTTTAAGGTGTGGATTTAAAAAAAAAATCATTTGGAAGGACAGGGGATCCCAGGATGGAACGCAGACTATGACAAAAAAGGTCTAACTGTATCACAAATGTATGCAATTAACTTCATCAAAGGCAGTGGTGGAAAAAAGAGTGACCTAAGCAACTTTGGAAATGATGGAGTCTATAAGAGTAAAGGAAAAAAAACTGCACCTAAATACTTGATAAAGTTGATTCCCACTGGGGTATGAGTTAACAATTCTGAAACCACTATACATGTATACTGGGATGAAACAATAAAATTTCAGTAAATGGATGATTGAGAGTAGGAGCCAGGCCCCTCATTGTTAAAACAGGAGTTGCAGGTAAGCAAGGGGATGAGACTAGAAGGGCCCACGTGGTGATGGATTCAAGCTGGAGGCATCAAGATTCAAATGATTACACATAAAAATAGTTACAGATATTTGTATCTATGTGGGTTAGTACATTTCCTTGCTCTGTCAGCTAAAAGGACCTAGAAGCAATGACACTTTGGTAGCAATGAGGACACCCAAGCACCCAGATCTTGGTTTCTGCGTCTATTCTTCAACAAAAGGAACCAGAGCTCCCTGGAGAAATGGCTGATTCTAGGGCTGGGGCAGGAAACCTACAAGATGAGCCTGGAGCAACTTACAGAGCCAGAAAGTAAGGGGAAAAAAAACCCACAATGAAATGTGTATTCAAAGGGACACAGGAGCCAACTAACAGAGCTCCCAATAGGCAACAAAATAATGTAGTACTGGATTATAACTCAAAGTAAAACAGGTATCCATGATCCATACAGATATAAATAAATAATTGAATAAACAAACAAACAAACATGGGAGAATAAACACATCTCCCATGCACAGTAATTTCAAATAACTCATATAAATGATCCACTCCTTAAGCTGCACATAATGGCATGGAAATTAGATGTGGAAATTAGTCTAGGGGTAACTTTACAGTAGAGAACTCTGACAAACACTGCCTCAGTCAGATGATCAAGGTAATCAGTCATGTTGACAGTATATGCCCTTGATATAATGTGATAAAAATGACACTTTACCTCTGTGATCTTCATGTCAAAACTCTACAATATCAGTCTAATTATGAGAAAAATATCAGACAATCACAATGGAGGGACAGTCTACAAAACAGCTGACCAGTGCACCTCAAAACTGTGAGGTCTTCAAAAATAAGTAAAGTCTGAGAAATTGTCACAGCTCAGAGGAGCCTGAGAATACATGATGACTAAACATAACTGGGTATGCTGGATGGCACCCTGGAATGGGAAAGGGACTTTAGGGGAAAACTGAAGTTAATAATAATCTATCAATACTAGTTCACTAATTGAGACCAGACTAATGTAAGATGTTAATAATAGAGGAAACTGGGTGTGGTATATATGAGAACTTGGTACCATCTTTGCAATTTTTCTGTCTATCTAAAACTATTCTAAAATGAAATTTGCTTTTAACGATGTGAGATGGTAGCCCTTATTTCTCCACAAACCACAAGCTCTCTCCTCCTCCATACCCACCTCCTTCTCTGTTGAATTTGGAATCTCTGTTAAATGTGCATCAGTAGTTTAATGACTGTCAGGGAGAAGAACAAGAATAATCAAGCTGTTGGCTGAGTCTTTACTGCCTGTCACTGTGAAGTTAGAGGGAGTCTGAGCAGAGAGCCCGTGACTGCAAACATGGCCTCTCCAAAGCCACCAGCCATTCACAAACGGATGCTGTAAAGAGTCCCCAAAGATCCCTCCTATGGGAACCTGTGTTTGAAGTCACTTTACAGCCTTGAGTTAACAACCTCTGTCTACAATTGACTGCCAGCTAACAGAGCTCCCAACAGGCAAAGGTGAAAAATTTGAGCAACAAAATAATGTAGTATTGGATTATAACTCACAGGAAAACAAGTATCCATGATCCACACAGATATAAATAAATAATGAATAAACAAACAAACAAACATGGGAGAGCGGACACATCTCCCACGCAGAGTAAGCTAAGTATTCACTATCCGCCATTAGCATCTGGCCCAGAGACCCTTCTGCATTAGACTTATTCTTCTGGTCTCTCACTGGTTATAGAATCTTATGCTTCAAACTTAAATGTCTTCCTCCTCTTAGAACAAAAGATCAGATAATGAAAGCTGTCTTTTCCTTCAACACTGCCCCAAATGATTTTATCCTCAAACCTTGGATTTACCACTTGAAGCCTTCATTGCTATCCTCTGGAAACTTCTAAAATGAGCCCATGAGAGCATTTAACTTAAAAATATTACTGAAACCTTTACTATGTCAGTGACGAGAAAAGTAGAATTTGAAAACCTCCCAAAAGGTTAAACCTAGGGATAAACGCTGGAGTGTTTTTCAGTTTCGAAATAATCAGAAGTGGCTTCTATCACAGTGCACACTGCGTTCTAGAAGAGGCCTCACCTGTGAGTAGTGACTCAACAGCTAGAGAACAGGAGAAAACCCAACAGGGAAAATGGTGCTGGTCACTCTTGCCGTGCCTAAGAGCACTTGGCACCTTTGTCCTCAAAACTTAGAGAAAATTCTTGCTGTGGTTTGTTCAGAGCCAACGTACTGGAAGTCTCCTGGGCTCTGAGCTTTTCAAAAGTACCCAAAAATGTTTAAGACTTGATAGGGGAAAATGTATCGACTCCAGAGAATGACAAAGTAACTGCAAAATTGAAATTAAGAACATTTCACAAACAACATGTCAAAATCCTTCTTTTCTGGCAGGGAGGTGGGAGCATTTTCACACGTTTGACCTGATGTGCATTGGGGCACCAAAAGTAGGAGCAGGCGGGATTTATAACAGTCTCAAAACAGGGCAGGCTGAGGAGGGTCACTCTGTGTTGGCTTCAGTGATTTCAGACTGGCTCTCACTGGTGACCCCCAAGCTGCGGTCCCCAAAGACCCCCTGTGAGTGCTTTTTATCATTTCCCAAAAGCTGCAGAGAAAATGCTTTAACCTATAAAAAGGCCACCATGTGTATTATTTTCTAAATGAGATGCATTTGATCAAAAAAAGTATTCCAAATATGGACTCTATGGAAGCTCAGTAAAAAAAGACCCTTTGTGTGAAGAAACTAAGAACCCCATGTAGTGGTGAAGGTCATGCCTTGGGCTTTCAGCGGAGCAGCTTTGGAGCCAGGCAGGCCCTGTGCTCTGCCCCGTGTCCCGGCTCTGCTCTGCTGACCAGCTGAGCATCTGCAAGCCAGTCCCCAAGCTCGCCCAGCCTCAGCCAAACCAAGTACTGATGATCAAGCCAGAGATGTTCCCAGATGAGCTCAGGAAAACATAAGGTGCTAAACTACTGTACATTCTTTCAAGGTCATGCCTACAGCCCCCATCCTCACCCCCCACCAGCAAAGCAACCACAGCTAGAGCTTTTCCTGCCTAACACCCAGTTTAGCATGCTTCTTTTAAAATCTGATTTTAATTACACATGTAAAATACATAAACACAAGTTTCTTGTAAAAACCAAGAAATATACAAAGTAAAATATGAAAGCCTTCCCCCTTCCCCTGGCTCTCCCCAAAGCTCATTCTCTTCCTCAAAGATACACAGAGGTGCACAGTCATTATGCACAGCCCACACTTAAGGAATGCAATTGACCTACCTTGATTATTTGGAATTCTTCTGCATAGGAGGTTTGTCTATCCCCCACATTTATTTATTTGTTTGTTTGTTCATTTGCTTACTTGTTTCAATTCAGATGGGTGGGTGTTTTCCTACATCTTTTTCTATGTATTTGTATTAAAAAATACATACTTCTTATACACTTTTAAATAAAAGGAATCACATTGTCCATATTGTTTGGCAACCTTGTTTTTTCCCTTCATAATATATCATGAAAATCCTTCCATAATAGTACTTATGGATCTACTTTTCTTTATAACAACCACATACTACGGACATCTTCTTTTTAACCACCATATACTATGGACATCTCACATTTTAGTTATTCATGAAACCACCCTTTGAAAAATTAAAGAGCCCCAAGGTGGAAACTGTGGTAGGAGCCTGAACTCTGCAAAGGTATAGGTGTAGCTAGAAAAATAACCAGCCGTTGTTCCCTAGCTTGCTTTCCTATAATTGCTTACTACTCAGGAGTCACAGAACTGATGGGCATAAGATTCTTAGCTTTCTTAATTGCTCCCATAGGTAACATCACCCTCATGAGACCTAAGGCTCATCTTTGAGATATTTCCCAGACCCTGCATTCCAGTGGGACAACTGACCCAACCAGACCAGTGGCCCATACTATGGAACTGACTCCACTAGTCTTGTTACCCCCACCCAGAAACTGACTCAGCACAAGAAGACAATTTCTACACCCCTATGACTTCAACCCCACCCCAACCAATCAGCAGTACTGATTCCCTAACCCTCTGGCCCCCAAATCACACTTAAAAACCCTAGTCTCCAAATTCTTGGAGAGGCAGATTTGAAAAAATTCTTCTGTCTTCTCACTTGGCACCCTGTGACATTAAACTCTTTCTCTGCCGCAACCCCTGTTGTCTCAGTGTATTGGCTGTCTTCTGTGCAGCAGGCAATCCAACCTGGTTGGGTGCTAACACTCATTCCCCTATTACTGGACATTTAAGTTGTCTCCTGTTGGCTGTAGCCTGCATCCTTTACACATGCATCTCTGAGCACATAAGTGAGGATGTATGTAAAGCAGATTTGTGTAAGTGGAATTGCTGGGTCAAATTGTGTGTGTGCTTTAAAGTTTGGTTGTTCCTGCCAAATTCTCCTTTTCCATTCAGCCATATCAATTTGCACCACTGTAAACAGGGCAGGAAAGCATCTGTTTCTTGTCCCCAAACCAGAGGTTCTGCTATTGGATGGAGCTTCATCCAAGTGTGACATTCTAAATTTTACAGCCCCATGAGCAAGCAAATAAGCTTTTATTTCAATATCAGTGCCAATGAATGCTTTCTAAAAATGGCACTACAGTTTGATCTTGTCTTGAAAGTATTATTACCAGGCTTTTTAAACAAGCTAGAACCATCACCTTATTGTTCCTGGAGTGGATCCTCTTTAATCCTCCCCTATGCCAGTCAGAAGCATGCTGTTTTACAATGACCCCACCACCAACCTGGCAAAAATCCACAGCTGCTTTGGCAGAATTGTGTATAGCACCCCTCTCTCCTCCAGTTTAACAGCAAACAGCAGTGTGCATTAAAGAAGCATCTTACAAATGGGGCTGACCATTATCCTAATTACAGTCAACGTGTTTATAATGCTAAATACATCTGTCCTAAAAACTCAGTCTCAAAACAGCAGGCATGTGGTTAGATAAACTGGGAACACATTTGTGACATTTGGTTGACATTTCCTCTCTCTCCTGGGTAAAAGAGTTGATGGCTATCCAGGCACATCCATGTGAGAGAGAGCCCTCGTTTGCCATTTGAATACTATTTCAATTATTTTCCTGTGATTGTGTCAGTGATGGAGAAACCTAACTTAGCAGAGTAGATTAGCCCTTATAACCTCAACAGAATCAACCACACAGTGAAAATTAAGGCATGTGCATAAGCACCTACCTAAACTTTTTGTAAAGTTATGAATTCACTCATTCATGTAATGAACTGAAATATTACCTTGGGTGCCTACTGTATGCCAGCCTATGCTGGGCACTGGAAATACAGTGTTGAAAAGGACCCCCTGTGCCCTCCAAGGGCTCCCTCACTCACTGGAGAACAGGGACCCAGACAGCACGGGACAGGATGGATGCCCCGCAGGGGGCTGCCAGACCGTGAAGGGAAGGGCCAGGGAAGGGTTCCACCTGAGGCTCACACCTGAGATGAGTCTCAGATGAGGATGACAAGGAGGAAGAGTGTCCCAACTGGAAGAAAAGCAAAGAGGTGCCACCAGAGTGTACTTGAGAGCAGTAGACAGGGGAGCACAGCTAGAGAGGGCATGAGGAAGGAAGGGGTGTGCTCACTCCAGTGGTTATCACGTGACCATCTGGTTAATTATCCAGGTGGACTGAAAAGGGGTTCCTGCAGAGGAGGAGACCACCCCAAAGCAACTGATGTGACAGCCTGTGGGCCCCATTTGGACCAAATCTTCTAAGAAGTTTAAATTCATCTCGATACCATGTCCTATATCCAGAAAATTGATCTCTGCACTCCTGTCTCTTTCCGCCTGTCAGAGCTCGGTCCACCCTTCAAGCCCACCTCCAATGCCACTTCCTTCCCACCCTGTGCCCAGTTACCAGGCTCCGCCACAGCACTCTCTCCCCATTCTACCTTGTCCTCCTATCACCCCATCCCCCTCCCAAAGCTGAGCACCAGGGAGGTATAGGTAAATGCTTGCTGAAATAAACTGTGTGTCCAGATCAAAGTGATGTACAAACATAAGCATATTTAAGCCTTTGAATGAGCCATCTCCCTGTTCCCTTACCTTTGAACTCCACAAAGTCATGTTTTTGAAATGCAAATGTTTTAAAAGTCTTCTTAGCTTAAACTTTACTCTGCCCAAAGACACATGCTTCCTGTTGCCATTGCTCACTTAACCCTTTCAAAGACCTTCAACCATAATCTTGCTAATGTTCAAAGCTGGGTCATGGGATGGGTGCACAGGAGTTTGTTTTATTATTCTCTCTCCTTTGGGTATATGCTTGAAAATGTCAAAAAATATTTTTTTCATGCATCAATATTTGAGGTATTTGGAACCCCTTAAGCAGTCCTTGTTTGGTTAGGACTATTTCCTAGTAAACAACAGATTTATGATGAAAAGAATACGTTCTGGCTGGGAGGCTGAGGCAGGAGGATCTCTTGAGGTCAGGAGTTCGAGACCAGCCTGAGCAAGTGTGAGATCCTGCCTCTACTAAAAATAGAAAAAATTAGCCAGGCATGGTGGAGAGCTCCTGTAGTCCCAGCTACTCGGGAGGCTGAGGCAGGAGGATCACTTGAGCTCAGGAGTTTGAGGTTGCTGTGGGCTAGGCTGACGCCATGGCACTCTAGCTCAGGTGACAGAGCAAGATTCTGTCTCAAAAAAAAAAAAGAAAAAGAATAGGTTCTGAAGTCATAGAGCCCTAGATTCAAACCTGTCCCCATCATTTACCAGCTGTGTGACCTTGGACGCATTACGCGCCCTCTCTATTAATTATTTTGATCTGTAAGATGGGGATAAGGATAACTGTGCCTGTCTCGTAGGATGCCTCTGAGAATGGAATGAGCTAGTGAATGGATGCCACTCGGCACAAGGCCAGCACGTGGTTTCTGAGGCTCGATAAAATGGAATTATTGGCATTACCTGGGGAAAAAATTTCCTTTTCTCTACATCAGACTTTCCAAATGTTTTTTGATGATGATTTATTTGTGTATCTGTCTTCCTCCTCTAAGCCTAGGAGAGTGTCCAATCTGTTTCTGTGTCCCTGGCATCCAGCACATGGTGTGAATCCTAAAAAGTGCTCCTGGAAGATTACTAAATGCAAATTGTATCAAATTACATATATACACACACACACACACACACACACGTATGTGTACATACGTGTGTGTGTGTGTGTGTGTGTGGGCATGTATATGCAATTACCTCTACACAACCGCATCACACTCCAGAAAACTGCAGGCCTCAAAGTCATGTGGAGGATTCTACCCAGAGACTTTAGAGAGAGCCTAACAGACCTCCACAAATAATCAAGCATCCCCAAAATAGACTGCACTAAAATTGTGACTCCAATGTTCCCTGTTTTTACTTATTCATTCTTTCATTCATTCAACAAAGATTTAATGAGAGCTCTTATATGCCAGGCAGTGTCCTGGACGCTTAGGGATATATAAAGAGAGGGGAGAAAAAGTAAAACAGCTTTTGCTCTCAGTACGTTCATAATCCAGGGAAAACGATAAGAAAAGAAGGAGATTACTTATGGCAGCTTGGAAAGAAAGAAGGGTGCAGAGGCAGGAAGACAGTGCCAAGGAAGGCCCTGGCAACTGTGCCTGGCTGCATCTTAACGGGTGAGCAGGAGCGGGCAAAGGCAACAGGGAAGGGTGTCCCAGGCAGAGAGAACAGTAGGTGCAAAGGCATGAAAATGAGAAAGGACACCACAAAGTGTTCAAAATCCAGAATGCCCACAGGACAGTGCTGGTGAGGCACTGATTGGCAATGGATAAGCCTGCAGAGGCCACCAGAGACCAGATCATTAACAGCTTTGAATGAGTTTGATTTTTTCTTCCTAAAAGTAATTGGGAGCCATTGAAGAATGTTAAACAAGGTCATGGCCATCAAATTTGCATTTTAAGAATATCAATCTGTTGGCTTTCCACTAGTGAAGAGAATGGGGGTTCAGGAAACCTATCGGGGGAACCTATCAGAGTCATATTTTACCTGTCATGAGTCCCATACATCATATTTTCAAGGCAAAAAATATCTTAGAACGCATCCCATATAACATCCCTTATTGTAGACACACCAAAAACCCCTTATTTCTGTAAAGTAGCCTGTCCTTTTTTAAAATGAGATGAAACATCCTGCCATACAATTCGTCTTCCTAGGTCCTGCCACCACTGCCACTCTGCCAGCCCTTCTGCCAGCAGAAGCATGAGAGGTTGTCTCACTTTGGGGCCGCAGTTCCGAAGGTCTTGTCAATAGCTGGAAGCACTCGCCAATTCTGAGAGCTGGTAGAGTCTTCTGTAAGCATGAGAAAAATTCCAACTGGTTTTGTACAGTTTCTCATAGTGATTAGAAAGTTAAACCCTTTTAAATCAGAGATTACTCTTGAGCTTCTAATACTATTTAAATTACAACTCTCAAATCTTGAATGATGTAACAGACTAAAATCCAAATGCTGCTTTTTAAATTCTATATATCACATGGCAGTTACTTAATGTGACAGAAGGCAATGTAATAGATTGGCCTGGTAACAAAATTATAGAGGTTTTGTCTGTGGTATAATGCTCACCAGCCTCTCAACCCTCCACAAAATAAACAGGTTGGTTTGTCATCTTTTCTATCCAGGAAATCCCAAACAAAGCCGTACAGGTGCGTCTAATCCACATAGCACCGCACTCTCGCAGCACGCCAGCTTCCCTCCTTCCACTGACCACAGTAACCAGATCGTGCAGAGCAACTGCTCCTAAATTTAACAGCCCAGAGCTGGCAGGCCACTGACCCATTATTCCTGAAACAAATTACATAAGATAAGGAGATTTTATAGAATAAAATATGGTGGACAGATGTTTTTAGGCAATATCTAGCGGTAACTTAAGGCAATTGTTTTAACAACACAGATATAAAAAGCCACTTGCTTCGAGAATACCAGATAACCACAGCAAAAGACAATGGTGTCTGGGACAATCTCAAACCACACGTCCTCTATAAGTCATTTCCATTTGCTTCAATCAAACATGTGAAAGTCAAATAAGTAGCAAATCCATTATTACTAATGCAACAAATATTAACTGATTACCCCTTCAAACTAGAGATCTTGCGAAGAATCGGTGAGCCCCACATCTCCGTGCTCAGTGCTCTTACAGACTTTAGCTTCATTTTAACCCTCACGAGAACCTGCATGTTTATTTCCATTTCACAAATGAGAGGTAAGGACATTTGTTTATGCTCACACAGGTTGAAAGCCTTAGCTGCAATGTGAAGGAACCCTCCTCTCTCTGAAACAAAGCCTGTGCTTTCTGCATTCCAGGCCCCCAGCTGTGGACCGGCTCTTGGGGAAGTGGGGGAAATGGGCTGAGGTGCCCCTGGAGCAGGCCTGGGGAGAAAACATGATGCAGACCCAGAGAGTGGAGACTTCAGAAAGTGGCTGAACTTGGATGACACATAGATTCGCTTTTGGGGGCGACCCCTCCACTGATGAAATTGATGCAGAGGTTTTGCTCTGCCCATTTAATGGACCAGGACAACTGAGACTCAGAGAGCATGACTTGCTTAGATCCCAAGAGAAAGCAGTGACTTTCCTAAATAAACCCAAAAGCTACTACTGCTTGAAGCCCAGTGCTCAGTCCCTCTCCCACAGGACTTCCTGCTATGTCAGTCACCAATAAGCTGTGTATATATTTGATTAGGAAAGGTGCCTTCTTAGATGGAGAAGGGAAAAGAACATCTCTTTTAAACTGTCTTTCTCTTTGTACGGTGTTTCACATATATTTAGCATTATTAAGGCTCATCACTATAGTTAAAAATGAAATGAAAGTCATATTGTAATTTTGCTTTTATAGTTATAATATCAAATCCTCTGAAAGATTCAGTAAAATTAACATTCCATCAGACCCCCTTTATCAATCCAATATGCCAGAAATCCCGAAGTATAGTCTCATTCAAAGTGTATTGAATTTTACAATTATTTAATACAATTTCTAGACATATCATTCATTTTTTATTCTTTTGCCACTAAAACAAATGACAAAAGTTTTGTGTCATGTTTTCTTAGTCGGGCAATGGCAAACCTGACTGAGCGTTGTGGCTTGTGTTGCTGAGATTCTAATTTGTGAACAAAATTAGACTTCAAAGAATAAAGATATCCAGAAAGTTATGAAACAGAAAGAAAAGGCATCGTGCTTCACGGGTGCTCGTTCTAGATATGTTCATTATATGCCACAGCCTGGGGAAGGCAAATATGGAGTTCAAAAAGACACCATCTGTTGTGTGATCTTCCAAGTTATAACCTTCACCCTTAATTTCTCCATCACCTGCTATTCAGTCATTCTCTTTCACCAGGGTGAGAAAAAAATGACTTAGTACAGTGCATTAACTAGGTAGCTTCCGCAGGACCTAGGATGTGCCTTGTCGGACATTTCGATAAGCCCAGCAGCACAACCTGCAGATTCTCTCCAGGAAAAAAAAACAGCCTGTTTTATTTGATTTTTAAAATGAACACCAGACGTACAATAGTTGCCATCAGCTGTAAGTCCCACAACCCCATAGCAAGCCATAGTCTTTTCTGAAATTTTTATTTTATTTGAAATAGGTTCTTTGAAAGAAAAAGCAGAGACATTAGAAAGTTTTCAAATCATGAAATGAAGGGTAGAGTAAATCCTCAAGTGAAGAAAGATTTCTTTTTCAAAAAAAAAAAAATGTTAAGACAGAAGAGAAAAGAGAGTATATAGCCCAAATCAGAAAACATTTTCTGTTTAAATAGTCAAAGGCAGCCCATGGCATACACAACAGAAGAAATTTCCATTTTTTTTAAAAAAGGAATGTATACTTGAAAATCCCCATGTTTCCTTTCTTGTAGATCTAAAACATCCTAGTTTTTAAAACACATTTAGCAAATGCAACAGAGCTCATTCAGGGTTGATTTGAGTTCACAAAATATTTTTATTATATGTAAGAAAGCATACAGCCAATAAAATTAAGAAAACATTCACAATACATAAATAACACAGACCTGATGCAGGAGATATTTTTCAGTATATTTTTTTTTCCTTTTTACTGATTTAATCTGAATGTTAACTAAGTTGCTTATCAAGAAGAATATTTTGTAGACATTTCAAAGGAACTCTTGAAATGCCCCACGAGTTAGCATCTGGCAAAGGAGGCTTACACTACTTTTTACATTCCGGGCAATGACACAGGAACTTGAATCCAAAGCACAGAGAAAGGAATAGCATTTGTCAAAAGAGATGCTGATGGCTTTGGGGTGCTTAACACACCCAAAGAGAAGGGTTCTCCTATTTCTTCCACCAAGAGAAATGTCTTACTCAAGGATGCTAGTGAGGCACTATTCATTAATTAATATGCCACTAACATTTGAAGACTTTTTTAAAAAATCAGTTCTAAGTTCAGATTAAAGCACTACCAAAGGTAGCCCCACTGAGTGGCTTGTTTTGACCTGGTGAGATGGAGGTGCAGGGTTTGAGCTCTGCCCATCAGTGGGGCTGCTACGACCTACATCTCTATCCAGCAAAGCCATTTGTTTGGTTCAGAAAAGCTATCTGACACATGAAATGAGAAACAACAGAGGAGGGCCAATTATTTTACATAAATACAAAGTGGCATATACGTTTCATTGCCACCTAAGATCATAAATTTAAAGTTGGACTCTTTTTAGCTGGCTTTTATTTAAGGTATTTACAGAACTGCAAATTCCTCTGGGAAAGTCTTTGCCATTTAAAAAGTTTTGAACATCATATTAACCAACCTTTTTAAAATTTTTCAAAATCTTTTTAGAAAGCAAAAGCATTCACAGCTTCATCAATTCTCACCTCATATTTGTTTGTGTCAGTAAATTTTAAGGGATCAGTCTTTGCTATGTTTCTAGAAGTTACACACGAGCATTTAGAATCTCTCAGAGTCCGTGTGTTTGTTTCATTGGCTTATAAAGTGCTAGTTACATGGACAAAAATGTGGTTGTAAGGTCTCAGATAACTCATTAGTTTATCTATTAAATATGATAAATATATATTTATTATAATAAATTAAAAATATCCATATAATACAAGAAATAAATAAAACCAATATCAACAAAGCATCTCTCGATTCTGAAAAAAAAAATTCCCATTCCTACTGTAAGCCTCAATTACTCTTTAGAAATAATTTATGAAGGCATGCACCTACCTTTACAATCTGAACACTTTGCTTGGAACAGTGTTAGCACCTGCTTGTATACAGCAAACTCAACCCTTCTCATTTCCTTCCTGGAAAGGTTTGATTTTCAAGTGAAGCTGTTCATTGCTGATTCTTTGCCCTATCTTTAAAGTCCTAAGATAAGAATAAATTTCTAAAAACAATTTGGGAGCCAAAGACATGTCCCTTGTAGCTTCCCACGTTTGTAGTGTCCCTGTTTGCTTGACTATGAACAACACAGAAAATACACTAGAATGTATTTGAAAATAGTTGTGTGTTGGAAAGCAGCCGAAGGCTCTCCTGACACCCCAGAGTCTCATCATACCTTAGTTTCTTAACAGCAAGCCCCAGACAAATCTCTTCTAGGTTTGGGGGTGAGCATGTGAGGCAGGAGTCATCCAGGAGCTCAGGTTGGGTGCTGTCCATTCTGTGTGATGGGTTGGATCTTCTCTAGAGAGACGTCAGTGTCATAGTCCAATATGACTGATAGGGCCGGGGACAGCTTCTCCAGGGGTTTGGCTATTCCACCTGCCTCCTCCTTTTTCAGGTCCTCGGAGGAGCCCACGGCATGTGGGATCAGGTAAACCAGATTGCACTCCTTGGAGATGGAGCCTCGTGGCTCATGATGGCTGGAAAACACTACGGCCCCATTGTTATTGATGCTAACCGTCTCTATGGCATTATTCGTTGTAGGGCAAAGTCTGTAGCATCCTAAGAGGGTCGAAAATGCCTTCCGAAAATCAGCATTAAAGGCATAAATGATGGGGTTCAAGGAGGAATTGGCCCACCCAAACCACACAAACACGTCAAAGGTGATGGAATCGATGCAGAAGGGCTGGGTCTCCCCGGACCCACAGAAGGGCAAAATGCAGTTCAAGATGAAGAAAGGCAGCCAACAGCACACAAACACCCCCATGATCACCGACAGCGTCTTCAGAACTTTGGTCTCCCTTTTGAAGGACATCTTAAAAGAACTTTCAGGTTGAGAACACTCGACAGGTTTCCCATTACCTGTGGTGGTCTGGCAATTCTTGGCATGGACTGCTGCCCTCTCCAAGGCAGAGATGCGCCGTATTTGTTTCTGGGCGATCCTGTAGATCCTGGTGTAGGTGACAAGCATGATGGCCACAGGGATGTAAAAGCTTATTACGGAGGATGAAATGGCATATGTCCTGCTCAGGCTGGAATCACAGTTGTCTATGGTCTCACCCAGGGATGTGGCATTCCCATCAGAGGGACTGGCGGGTTTTGCCTTGTGCCAGCTGAGCTGCACTGGGATGAAGGAGATGAGGACAGACAAGGTCCATGCCACACTGATCAGGATGAAGGCTGCCTTGGGGGTCATCTTCCTCTCATACCGAAAGGGGCTAGAGATAGCCCAATACCTGTCCACACTGATCACACAGAGGTTGAGGATGGATGCAGTGGAGCACATGATGTCAAAGGCCACCCAGATGTTACAGAAGGACCCAAAGGGCCAGAAGCCAGCAATCTCAGCCACCGCTTTCCAGGGCATGACCAAGACAGCCACTAAGAGATCTGACACAGCCAAGGATATAACAAAGAAGTTGGTCACCTTGGAACGCAGGTGTCGGAACCTAATAACAGCAGCACAGACCAGTGTGTTCCCCAGGAGAGTGGACAGGATGAGCAGCGACAGGAAACAGGCAGTGAGGATGCGGAAGGAGAAGTCCCTCTGCACCACCAGCCCGGCCCGGTCCATGGTGGAGGTGTTCAGAGTCCTCATCTTCCTGAGGGAAAGCACATGCGGAGCTCTGACACCCTCAAGTCCAAAGCAGGGATCAGGGGTCAGCCAGACTTCCAGGAGTTCTCCCTTGCCAGGAAGCCCCTTGCACAGCCCGGATTGCTCCCCTGGGTGGACGACCTCACCAGCGTTCCATGAGAGGACCACAGGAATTGTGTGGCAGGAGCCTCCTGTTGGTAGTCTAAGTCAGTCCCGAGGAAGGTCCCTCTTGCTTTCTACAACCGTCTTCTGACTCCCTTGCTCCAGGTCACTGTCACAGGCACCAGCTGGCCCCTGAATTCCCCAAGGAAAATATTGGCTTTTTAGCATATTCTAAGCCATCAATCCAGAGACTCCCAGGCCTCTGCCCTGCTAGTCAATTGCAATCACATTTCAGGGCTGCTGCTTCCCTGATGGTGACAGGGAATTCTCCCCTTTTCAGACGCAGCTGAAAATACATGTCTCGCTCCTCCAAGCCCCTGGCTCCTCAGCAGCTCTCCAAACGCCCTAAAAAGCAAAGGGAAAGCACAGGGTCGTTCGCCTAGACTTGAGCAGATCGCATCTTTACTCACATCAAGCCCAACCCAGTAATTTGCTGGACAAGCCTGTCCGGGCCACCTACCTTGCCTTGGGGTTGTCTCTCTCATAGCCCCTGGAGCTCAGATTGCGGACTTCGCCAGAGCAGCGGCTCCACCACGCTCAGGAGGTGCGCCTGAGGCCAGCCAGCCGCGCAGCTGGTTCGGCTCGAGATGCGCAAAAACCGCCCGGGCGGGTTTGGGAAAAGGATCCCGGGCCAGGCCCCCAGGGAGGCGGCGCTGCCCCGCTGCCTCCAACTGCCGGAGATTGTTCAAAGCAGAGACCCAGGCAAAGGACCCCCAGGCGCTCGGAGCTTTCTTGGGAGAGATCACTCCCAGGACCAGTTACTTGGGTAGCCTATTTTCTTTGCTTCCTTTCTCCAGGAGCCGAGTGCCTGGGCACCCCTCGGGTGGCCTTCGGCCCTCAGGGCAGAGCCCCCTCCTCCCTGCGGCACTACCCGCTACCTCTCAGCAGCCTGTGAGAGCGCGAGGCAGAGAGCGTAGCTGGCACCGGCGAGCGCTCGGGCCGGCCGGGCTCCCGCGGGGCACAGCGCACCCCGCCCTCGTGTCCCCTCCCCTGCCCTGGGGGCGGGCCTCGCTTCACAAGCAGAGTTGCGGGCGACAGCCGCACGTGGTTCCCCAGGATGATGCTGCGGGGGAAGGGAGTGGGGGACGCCCAGGTGAGCGCCTGCCCTCGCTGGTTACCTCGCCGACCCCCCAAACCTGGACAGCACGCGCAGGGCCCGCGAGGCGACCGCGATGGTGGGACCTCAAGTAAGCCTGAGTCGCCCGCAAGCAAGCTCGCCCCGACATCCAGCGCCTCTCCGGGTAAACCCCCAGCCCGACTCAAAGCCCTAAACAAGAGGGGACCCTCCCCACTCTCACACACCAACCACTAGAACAGCTGGCCCGCGTCCGACCCGCGCTGTCTCCAAGTACCCCCAAGTGGGGTGCGACGTGCCCCGCGGGCGCCCGTACTCACCGCTCGCAAGCCGGGCGCTGCGCAGCGGCGCTCTGGCCCAGTGCGCGCCGCTGTGCCCGGGGGCGCTGACTTCGCGCTCCGCCCGGGTGGCGGGCGCGTCCCGGGCCGCGGTCACCCGGGACTGCAGCCCGTGCCCCTCGCCGGGCAAGCGCCCCAGCTCCAGCACCGCGCTCCGTGGGCCCTGGGCGCCCTCTGCCGGCGGCCGCGGCTTCCCGCGCGGGGCTGCGCCTCCCTGGTGCCGACCTCACCCGCACCGGCTCCGGTAGCCACCAGGGACCCGCGCTCCGACTCGCTCCTCCCTGTCCATGACCGCCAGAGCCTGGGAAAGAGGGGACAGAATCTTCCTCACTCAGGACTCCTCTGCTTGAAATACCCCGAAAAACGGACAAGGGTGAAAAATTCCTCTGGCTGGCATTGCATTCATTGAACTGCTATTTCCTCCTGTGTGCCCACTGCGCGCCAAGCACTGGGGCCACGCGGCAAGCAAGGTGCAAGCCTTACTCTCAAAGGGAACAGAGAGGCCTGGAACTTGCTGAGCAGCCCCTGTGTCCTAGGCATACGCCTCACGTCGTTCACCGCCTAAAAACACTGCTTGCTCGCAGGCCGGCTCATCTTCTCTTCGCCATGTGGAATACGAGGCTCAGCAAGGTGGGGGACCTGCGCAAAGTCACATGGCTAATGAGAGTGCTGGCCGGCTGCCCAACTCCCGCCCAACTTACCGCCTCCAGCTCCGGAGCCCACAAAATAATTACTTATTGGGCTAAATTACAGGCAAGAGCCCGCTGGAGTCAGGAGGGCTTGATGGAGAAGGACCCCTCAGCCTCTCCCGGTTGCCCCAGGGCCAGGCAATGCCTGCGGCTCAGACTTTGTCCTAATTGTCCTTAAATGAAGACATCGCCTGCCTTCCTGTGCCTTAGAAAGGTGGGAAGAGAATAAGCCCAGGGCTCTGAAGTCACACTGCCTGGTTTCCTGTCCCCACCCTACCACTGTGGGCTGCATGTGCCCTCTCTCCTCTCTGAGCTTGGTTTCTTCCTCTGCAAAACGGTGATGACATAACAGGATTGTTATGAGCACTAAATGTGAAGATGTTTGCAGGGGACTGGCACCAAACTTAGGGGCTAGTCAGCCCTCCAAGGCAGGAACCCCCTAGGGTTCATTTAAAAGCCAATAGTCTAATCTCCATGCACCACAACAGGAGCAAGAATTTTCTCTGTTAAAACCCGGAACCTAAATAATAATTCCATCTAATTGGAGTACAAGCTGCACCTTGGTTTTAGATGCAAGGACCACATTACTGACATAGACCTCACTGTGCCTGTGCCCACAGCTCTCTCCTCCCACCCATGGCCTCCCTGTCACACACAGTGTCTCACAGACTGACCGTCAGAGACACAGTTTTTGCAGCACACATGCCCCAAGAACCATATTCCTGTAGAGCCTTAAGCCATGCATAATGTAACACATCCAGATCATTTTCCTCAAGGCACTCATTCTCCCAGCTTCTTGACTTTGTTTCATCTTCCTTTCTTTCCTTTTATACTAATAAACACAAATTAAAGGATATGTTTCTGGTTTAAGACAATCATGTGAGGCTGAATGTTTTAACACCTTGCATTCTAATTGTCCCTATCTGCCATTTTCCACTGCAATTACCCAGAAATAAACAAGGTAGGGAAATCCGGCAATAACCTTGGAAAGCAGGAAAGGGTGGGATCCTTTTCCTCCCTTGGGATAGCCCATAGTGGGGGAAAACTACTCAGTCACTGGGGGAAGAAACCCCAAAAGAACACACTAACCCCCCACCCCAAGATTGAGGTAGCAGGGACTGGAGGTGAGGATGAGGCTGATTTGAGAGTAAAATTTCTGTCCAATGACTGCCTTTGAGAAGTGCCCCCACTTCCTACAGCCAACAATGCCCATGGCTCTTAAAATTAAAACAAGGATGACAACCACACCACAACACCTGGGTCTCAGGTGGCATCACACTCAAGGAAATACCAGCTCAACAGTCAAAAAATATTTGATATAAAATTTAAATATTAACAAAAACCTTGTTGCAAGGAAATGCCATTCATAACAAATTTCTTCATGTCCTCATTTCTCTCAAGCTCAGCAACTGCTCAAAAAAAAAAAAAATTGCTTTGCCTGAAAAATCTGCTAAATTTTTTCAAATTAGCCCATACTGACCTTTGTCTTTTTCTTTCAATTCATTTACCTGATGGATCTAAGCGATCATATCAACATATAACACTTTTGTAGTGGTTAAGAGTTTTTTCTCACCCACAAGTAAATTTCTGCCATTTTCAATGTCAGAACATCAGATTTCCTCCTTACCCACATGTTGTGCTTTGAAGGTCTCTGTCAAAGCTCATGTTGAAATTGAATTGCCATTGTCATGGTATTATGAGGTGGGACCTTAGAGAGGTGATTAGGCCAGAGAGCTCTGCCCTCAGGAATGGATTAATGCCGTTATCTTGTGAGTAGGCTAGTTATTGCTGGAGTGGGCTCCTGGTAAAAGAATAAGTTACCTTTCCCACCCCACCCCATTTCCTCTGTTTCCTGCCATGTTGTGGCAGCAAGAAGACCCTCACCAGCTACAGCCCCTCATCTCTGACTTCCCAACCTCCAGAAACATGAACCAAATCAACTTTTATTTTTTTCAGCTTACTCAGTCTGTGACATTTTGTTATAGTAGCAGAAAATGTACTAAGACGCCACAGCATGCAAAAAAGGCCCAGAAACCAAAGCAGCAAAGAGAAAATCCTCCTGAACAGGTGGAGAAAGAGAGAAGAACCTGTGACTAATCATTAAATAGGGAGGCAATTTTGTTTCCTGTCACCAGCAAAACAAGAGAGTTGGGCCAATTTCTCTATGATTCTGTAACTCTAAGACAGACAGCTGAGACCCCCTGCTAACAGAGGTAGGCCACCGGCTTATGGACATCCTTTGCTGAGGAAACAGGAAAGAGTAAAATGTAGCTCAAATCTCGGGGTTTCACTTGGCACAGAGTGTGAATTTCAGAGGAACTTAGAATTTGGCTGGAGGTTTGGAGTTCTTCTGATTTTTCTGTCTTGAAGCTAAGGTGAAACAAAGCCTTCCATTTTGTTCTATAAAAATCTCCCCCACAAACAGCAAGAACACTGGTATAAATGCAAACAGGTATTAGCATTAGATCATGCTGGGAATGTAAACCCAAACACAAAAGCACCTTTGTTTCCCAAATTGGTATCTTTTAAACTCTACTGTGATTTATGCACTGCAAGGAGGGGGAGGTTAAAATGATGCTTTTCAACAAATTTTTATTTGGAGTATGTAAAAGGCAATGAATACAAAAGGCATGCTATCTAAGGGGGAGCTTAATCTCATAAAAGAATAAATAAAACAACTAAACTGTCAACAATATATTTAAGAGGCTTTAAGATTATAAAAGCTGATTTTAAGAGATAAAGCTTGGCTGACCTTGACTAAGTAATTAGAATGCTTGTTTCAAGCAATAAATATAACTTCTCTGAAATTCCTAATCCCATGTCATATTTACCTCTCCAACAGTTATTATACAATTCAAAAATCAATACTTTAAAATTTAAAAATCAACAAATACTCCTTTTGGTAGTGGTTAGAAGTATCACATGCATATTGTGTTTTCTGTTATTGCATCTGTTCTTCCCTTTTTTTCTTTTCCTCTTTTTCTGCCTTTTATAGGCTTAACTGAATAGTTTTTATAATTCCATTTTATCTCCATTATTGGCTTATTTTCTAAATTATTTGTTACTTTCATGGCTGCTTTAGAGTTTACATCATACTATATATATATATACATACATATGTACATGTGTGTATACATATTATACATCTTTTTCACAGTCTATCTTCAAGTGATATTATACCATTGCATGTATAGTTAATAAAATCACAATAGCATCCCTCCATGTCTTCTTAAAAAGTCAGTTACCTTTTAAAGAACTTTAAGTAATAAGAAGTAAATATGTATTTGCCACATGCCACCTCTGATGCTCTTCCTTCTTTTATGTAGATCCACATTTCCATCTGGAATCAGCTTTCTGCTGGAGGGGCCACCTTTACCATTTCTTGTAGTGCAGCTCTGCTGGTGGCTGATTCTTTCAGCTTTTGTATCTCTAAAAAAGTCTTCATTTTGCCGTCATTGATTAACAGTTTTTCCTTTTAATCTTCTCAGATGTTGGCCTACTATCTTCTTTTTACATTGTTTCCAGTGAGGTATCTGCTATTATCCTTATCTTTGTGCCTCTGTACATAGCATGTCTTTTTTTCCCCTCTGGCTGCTTTTAAGATCTTTTCCTTTATCACTGGTTTCGAGTACTTCAATGAAGATCTACCTTAGATTAGTTTTCTTTAAACCTTTAGTGTGCTTGGAATTTATTGCATTTTTTGGATCTGAAGGCTTATGTTTTTTGTCAAATATGGAAAATTTTGGCCATTGTTCCTTCAAATATTTTTTCTCTTTTTCCCTTTCTTTTCTCCTTTTGATGCTTTAATTACAGAATGTATTAGACTGCTGCGGTCGGCCTCCAGCTCACAGATGCTTATTCTCTTCTCTCAACTCTCTTTTCTCCTGTATTGTATTTTGGGTAGTTTCTATTGCTATATCTTTAACTAATATTTTTCTTCTGCAATGTGTAACTTCTTGTTAATCCCAATCAGTGTTAATCCCATTTATGTTACATTTTGTAGTTTTCCTCTCTGAAAGTTTGTTTTGTGTCCTTTTACATCGCCCATGTATGTATCCACTTAACTTTCTGAGAAGGAGAGAAATATAGTTGTAACTTTTAATGTCCTTTTTTGCTAATTCTAACCTCTCTCTCACTTTAGTTGAGTTTTCTCCTCATTATTGAGTTGTATTTGTCTAATTCTTTTCATGCCTGCTAATTTTTTATTGGATGCCACACATTGGAAATTTTATCTCCCTGGGTGCTAGTTTTTTAACAGTCTTAAAAATATCCCGGAGCTTCACTCTTGGACACATTTGAGTTACTTGGAAACAGTTTAATCTTTTCAGGTTCAGGTCTTGCTTTTTTTCTTTTTCCTTTTTTTTCACCTCCTTATTTTATTTTATTTTTTTTCCTTTTCTCTTTTTCCTTTTCTTTTCTTTCTTTTTTCTCATGTCAGACAAGTGATGTTCCAACAGCAGAGCAAAGTCTGAGGGAGGCCGATCTCACGTGAGTGTGAAAAGCCAATCATCATGCTCATGGGACCACAAAAGGATCTGAATCCTGTCTGTAAGATTTGTTAGTAGAACCAGAGCATTGTTTAATCTGGGGCTATCTACTTTGTGCGACTGAGGCAAGATCCTGTTTCAGTGCCTGTCTGGCTGGTGGCAGCAAGCACTGTTCATGGGGCTGTGTGAGTGCCAGACACTGTTTCTTCTAATTCTCACACTTGTATCTCCTCACACATAGGTACTGGTTAGTTCTCCACTGAATGCACAAAGGGGACTCTCCGAAGATCTCTGGAACTCTCTTCCTGTGTGTGTGTGTGTGTGTGTGTGTGTGTGTGTGTGTGCGCGCAAGTCTCTCCAGTATCTGTTCGACCTCTAGCTACCTTGGTCTCTCCCTGGACTCTCAGTTCTGTTTCCTCAACTCAGGGTGTCTGCCACACTCCACCTCTGTCCTCCCTCCCTGCACCATGGCCTGGACATTCTCCTGAGGCAGTAAGCCTGGTGATTGTAGGGCTTAGCTGGTTTCCCATCTTTTGGGGATCACTGTCCTTTGTTGCCTGGTGTCCAGTATCTTGAAAAACATTATCTCATGTATTGTGTTCATTTTATTGGTTGTTTCAGGTGGGATGGTAAATCCAATTCCTGTTACTCCATCTTGTCTGGAAACAGAGATCAAGAAATCTCAACTTTTCAGATTTTAGTCTCAACTTTTAAGATTTTGAACCTAAAACAGCAAAGGAATCTATGCAGACAAGGAAACTTGGGGTGGAAAATGGAGACTGATCCAGCAGTACTGGTTCTCTTCTGGCTTTTTCTACCCCAAAGCTGCCACCAGCTCGTGGCTCTGGCCTGCCACAGCACCAAATCTGGCCCAGTCCCACCTGTCATCATGGCTCCAGTATTCTCACCTTCCCCATCTAAATCCCCTGGTCTTGGGAGACACAGGGAGTCCATTTGGCTCAGCCTGGGCTTGAGGGAAGAGCCAGTTCTTTGAAAAGGAATGAAGTGGTCATGAATGCCATCATGCATTCCTTCAGTGTTTTTTCAGTGCCTGTTATTGGCCAGGTGCTATTCTAGGTGCTAGGATTACAGCGGTGACCAAAACAATCCTCCCTGTCCTTGTCGAGTTTATATTCCAGTGCTAAATGATAGATATCTTTAACACAACACAATATAGAATTGCCATGAGTTTCCATTTTGTTGGGAAAAAAATGAATGCACTTACTAGCAAAATCATGACCCAAGCTAAGAGAAAACATAGGCTGCATCACAAACATTGTTTATACTATGTAAATATAGACTCTACTGAAGTCACGGTGGAGTCTTCCTTAAGCCATTTACAGAAAACACAAAGCCCAGGGGGAAGTCTGTACAGAGAAAAAAATGCTGAAGTAGGTTCTTGAGGCTGGAAATCAATGTTCTGTGGAGAAACAAAAGCTGCTAATTTGTCTATTTGGGCCCAGGAGACAATATGTGATTGGAGGACCCTGGAGAGGACCCGTCAATGCACAAAGGGCTTCCCTCTCAGCCTGCCGCTGCTATTGCTTGTCACTCACCCTCCCTAGGCCATCAGCACTGCTCACTCTTCCCCCCAGCTTCGCCACCCCTTTCCGGAGCCCAGCATGGGGCTGCAGTGGAAGGAACACTGGGTCAGACAGACCTGGGTTTGAATCTTGGTCCCATTAATATCGAGCCATGGGGCCTTCGCCAAGTTTCTTCACCTTCCAGCCTCCTTTTTCCACCCCTGAAAATGTAAATACTGCTATTTACCATGCAAAGTTGTTGAGAAGATTAAATGAGATCCTGTCTTAGAAATATCAAGTAAGTAAGCGCAGATCAGGAAATGTTACCTTGCATCACATTTTGTCTTAGCAAAGGCTGTTAGTCAAGCACACATTCATTGGGTTTTGCCAGCTCCGCATCCCTTTCATCTTCTCTGGAGAAAACAACTCAGATTCTTTGGGGGGAATTACTTGTTCTTGCTTGAATTTGTTCTGGGGGTCTGATAAGGTAACCTGCCCCTCTCTAGCTAAGAAGGTAGGTAGACACGTGACCCGAGAGAGGTTGACTGGAAGCTTCCTCCATGAGATTGGAATCTTGGGCAGAAGGACAGAGAAATTGAAAGTATTCTCACGAACTGGCATTTATCCCGTCAGCATCACCCTGACCAGACTGCTTCTGCTGTGAGACTATTCATGTAACTCTTGCTCCCAGAATCCCGGGGTGCTCTCTTCCCTGTCCATTCCCAAGCCTGATTCTACAGCCTCCCCTTCATTCGCCATCACCCTTTCAGGTGAGTTTCCTTTTGCTTAGGTTAGCCATAGTGAATTTCTGTTACAACTGGAGAGCTCTATCTGATCAGAAGAAGAAGAGGAGGAGGTGGAGGAGTTAGAGAAGGAAGAAGAGGGGAGGAGGAAATACATTCTGTGTTTTATTTGGATTTAAATCAACTAGAGCCACCATTTTTGCTTGCTTGGCCAGCAAGGGGAAAAATTAAGCACAAAAAATCTCAAGTTTTTTCCAAGCTAACAGATGACCTTATATAATTTGTATAGTGATGAGTCTTCCTAGTGACTTATTTCACTTACACACTTCATTCCCCATAACAAACTTGTCTCATAGATTAAATGAGCAACCCAGTGTATTACCTGTCTCCCGTGGGCAACCCCTGCTATCTCGCCTGGAATCCTCAGCACCAGCAGGCACCAAATCCCCACATTTGGGACCCCGAGATCAGCCCAATTAGCTGCACCTGCAAAGAATGGAGGGGCCCAGGCCAGCATCAGGAGGGTGGATAGGAGGACCAACAGAGACGTCACAGAGGAGATAACACCGAATGTGATCTTAAAGGAAGAGCAGGATGTATGTAGATGAAGAAGGAGGGAAAAGTATGTGTGGCGGAGGGAATAATGTATACAAAGACCCAGAGAATGTGGGGGGCGTGGAGAGAGAAGATGAGCAAGGATGGGGAGAGAGAAGGTTGCAGGGTTGGGAAAAAACAAAAAGAAGAGGGCCCTTCTAAAATCCAAGCACTTGGATTTTACAGGTGAGTGTGCTTTTATTCAGAGATTTACGGGGTCTCAAGGTTACTCAACAGACCTTACTGTGTTCATGAGGCCGAGAAACCAGAAGAAGCAGCCCCACATGTGTTAGTGGCTCTAACTCGCAAGAGATGGAAACTTCAAAGAGAGCCCAGCGCATGGCCAACCACCTCACAGACCGAATTCAGGGGGCCGTGGATAAAGCTTTCCTCTCCATGCCTCCCACAAGTCATCGTGGCCCCAGTCTCTGGCCCCCCCACCTCCCTAAAACTGTCCATCCAATATCTCCACTGGGTCATCCTGATAGCATCCTTTATTAAACTTACCATCTTCTTCCCAAACTCGCTGCTCCTCTTGTGAGTCCTCCCTTGGTGAAAAACACGTTGTCACCCCCAGACACAACAGTGGAAGCCTGATATGTTTCTTCCCACTCTGGCCCCACATGCAAAGTTTTACACTCCTGCCCATTCTTCTCCTGGGATTCGCAGAGACATCTGATCCCCTTGCCCCATTTCTACAACTACTGTTCTAATCCAGGTCTCAATGCTTCTCCCGTGTGTTACCACACCCAGCCTCCCCAGCCTCCTCAGCCTCCTCCCAGCCTTCTTCAGGGCACATGCCAAGGGCACAAGTTGTCAGGTCATGGACTATGTGTCTCTAATTTTCAGAGCAACTTTGTAAAGTGAGATAAGCAGCACCTGTAATGGCCTCCTCTGTGTTCCCACCTGAGGTTACTGGATATGGTAGCAAATATTATACACCACTTCTCCCTTTCTTTAGGTTCTCTTACTTCTTTATATAGATTTTTTATTAGGTCTTAAATTTCTTTAGACCTTGAACTATGGATCAATTCCAGCAAAAGGAATTTGCTGTGCAACCTTGCAAGAGAAACCCTGTTAAATATAAGTAAAGAAAGGATAAGAGCTGATGCAGCTGCACTTGGAAATGAAATCCTGAACGGTACAGCCTTTTTGAAAAAAAAAAATTACGTAAAGTTGGAAGCAGGAAACATTTTAAGAATAAAGCGGTTCCCAATTTAGAAGCCAAAAATAAGAGGCCTTAAGAAGTTGTCTGGGCCGGGCGCGGTGGCTCACGCCTGTAATCCTAGCACTCTGGGAGGCTGAGGCGGGTGGATCGCTCAAGGTCAGGAGTTCAAGACCAGCCTGAGCAAGAGCGAGACCCCCGTCTCTACTAAAAATAGAAAGAAATTACCTGGCCAACTAAAAATATATATAAAAAAAAATTAGCCGGGCATGGTGGGGCATGCCTGTAGTCCCAGCTACTCGGGAGGCTGAGGCAGGAGGATCGCTTGAGCCCAGGAGTTTGAGGTTGCTGTGAGCTAGGCTGATGCCAAGGCACTCACTGTAGCCCGGGAAACACAGCGAGACTCTGTCTCAAAAAAAAAAAAAAAAAAAAAAAGAAGTTGTCTGTAAAAGTCTCTCTGGAGCTGCTTGGGCTCAGGGTCTCCCCTGCAGAATGTGCTTTTAATCTCTCAAGACTGTCCATGCCTAATGGTCATCACTAGGAAGGGTATTCAAATCAGCATCTATCATTTGTGGAAGGTTGACAGAGGAGACTCGGAATCCAACCTCATCTCTTCTCTCTGCTACGAAGGTAAATAAACCGATGAACCTGGCAGGCTCCTCATCTTCAAACAGTGATTGCTCGTGCTTGCAATCCATCCCTGGCTGTAGATGGCATTTCTTTTTTGTTCACCTACATCTTCCTCCCCCAGGACACGTAGTTCTGGTGGCCGCCCATCATGGGTCTCCACTCCCCTGACCGCATGAGGCAGGCACAGGACCCATGGTACTCGGTTCAAACTCTCCCTCAAGCATCTGAAATTTCAGTGGAGCCACTGGGGACAAGAGGGGACAGAGCTGTTTTTTCAACAACGGTGCAGAGGAAACTGGATGTCTACATGCTGCAGAATGAAGTTAGACCCTCTTCACACACTATAAAAACGATCTTAAAATAGACTAAAGATCTAAGTGGAAGAGCTAAAATTATAAAACATAAGGAGAAAGCTTCGTGGCATTGGATCTGGCAATGATTTCTTTGCTATGACACTAAAAGCACAGGCAACAAAAGAAAAAAGAGAAATTAGACTTCATCAAAATTTAAAACTTTTGTGCATCAAAGGGCACTATCAACACAGTGAAAAGGCAACCTATAGAAAGGGAGAAAATCTTTGCAAATCAAATACCTGATAAGGAATTAATATCCTGAATATATAGAGAACTCCTACAACTCAACAACAAAAACAAGAACAATTAAAAACTGGGCAAAGGACTTGAAAAGACATTTCTCCAAAGAAGGTACACAAATGGCCAATGAGCACAAGAAAAGATGCTCAATATCACAGTCATTAGGGAAATGCACACAAAACCACAATGAAATACCACCTCACACTCACTACAATGGCTACAGTCAAAAAAGCACTGAATAGCAAGTGTCAGTGAGGATGTGGATAAATTCAAACCCTTGCATTGCTGGTGGGAATGTAAAATGGTGCAGCCACCATGGAAAACAGTACAGAAATTCCTCAAAAAAAATGAAAACAGAATTGCCATATGATCCAGTCATTCCATTTTTAGATACGTAACTAAAAGAATTGAAAGCAGGAACTCAAACAGATATTCATACACCCGTGTTCATGACAGTATTATTCACAATCGTGTTAAAAGACAAACTTAGGCACATTAGAACTGTACCGTTTATTTAGCAGACAGTGATTCACATATTGGGCAGTGCCAAACTACACGTGGTTTGGGCTCCACCAAGAGGGCAGGAGGAGAAAGCTTTTATAAGTTGTTCATGAAAGCAAGGCAGAGAAAATATTTGGCTCGGGTGGGAAATCTCTAGTTAGAGACCAGTTGGAGGTGTCTGACTGGTAAAGTCTCTAGTTAGAGGTTAGTTAGCAGTTACTGAATGGTTAAGCTTAAGTTTTATTTTCCTAGGCTATGACCATTCACGCAGAGTGGGGTTTCAGTTTGCTTACATAGAAACCAGGGTGCTGGGTTCTCAGCCTAATGGACTCCAGATTAACTTGCTTTAACGATAGCCAAGTTGAAACAACTCAAGTGTCCACTGATGGATGAATGAATAAACAAAATGTGATATATGCATACAGTAGAATATTAGCCAGGCATGGTGGCTCGCACCTGTAGTCCCAGCCACTTGGGAGGCTGAGGCAGGAGGATCGCTTGTGCCCAAGAGTCCGAGGCTGCAGTGAGCTGTGATCATGCCATTGCACACTCTCTCCTGGGTGACAGAGGGAGACCCTGTCTCTAAAAAAAAAATATATATATATTATTCAGCCTTAGAAGGGAAAGAAAACTCTGACACACACCACAATGTGGATAAACCTTGCAGACAGTATCTAAGTAAAATAAGCCAGTCACAAAAAGGACAAATACTGTATGACTCTCCTTATGTGGGGTTCCTAAAGTAGTCAAATTCATGGAGACAGAGAGTAGAATGAGTGTTGCAGGGGCTGGTGGGGAGTCATTGTTTAATGGGTACTGTTAAATTAACAGTAGCTTTAAGTTTAACCTAAAGCTAAAGCTGCCTCCTTACGTGTTTTAAATTTGGCCTAAAGTTTTCTCTATTCGCAGTAAACTGTCCCCTAACTGGATTAGTAAACAGACTGTCACTTACTCTTGTAGTGATCACTGAGTTTCGGCCACTCGAAGGCAACTGCTCCAACCATGTTCAAATCAGGCAGACCCCGAGCGGTCACCACCCCACTGTTCCTGTACCTCACTTCTGTGCTCTGCACAGCACTTTCCTTTTTCTGCTCATAAATCCTCTCCACCCACACACCAGTGACACGGTCACTTTGAACTTTCTTTGCTCAATTAAACTTTTCATTTGTCTAAAGTTTTTGTTTTAAAGGCACAGAATTTCAGCTTTGCAAAGGTGACGAGTTCCGCAGGTGGACGGTGGTGATGGCTGCACACCAGTGTGAATGGACGTAGTGCTACCGAACTGCACACTCAAAGATGGTTAACATAGTAAATTTTATATTATTTTACCTCAACGAAAAGAAAAGGAGGTGGGAGCTGAGCCATCAGAGGGCAGCCTCTGCCCGGAGTGGTGATCTGTCAGCTTGTGCCATTGAAGGCCCCATGCTTCCCCGACCCTCCGTGTAGGGCCGGTGGCTTAGCTCTGCCGCCGTGTCACCCAGGAGCACCCCACCATCCTCACACTCAAGTCCTCCTCAGCCTAAGTCATCCAGGGGGGCTTCTTCTCGCCGAAGAGCGTGAACTGAAACGCTGGCATTCTACCAAAAGCAGCTACAGCTGTCTTCCTGCCAGGGAGCATCTCGAATTTATTCTGCTGAACAAAGAACAGCTGCATTTGCTGGACACCCCTGTGCACTCCGTTGTCCCCTGTGCCTGACACTTCCCCTCAGGGTCACCCTGTCTGTGCAGGCGCTTCAGACTGAAGATTTCCTTGACAGTCCCATCACGGTTTTGTTTTGGTTTCTCTCCAATATTCCTTCCCGCCTTTCACCCCTGCTATGTGACATGCCCCACGGCCCATGGGCCAGTAAAAGCCACCAGCCTGCACTGGTCCTGATTCTTAGACAGGACATAGCAGTCTGCACCCATCCTGTCTGGGTGAGGGAATCGTACAATCATAATCTCCATTTTACCCGAGGGAAAACGGAGGCTCAGAGAGGGGAAGGAATTTGTCCGAAGTCACAGAGCAAACACGATGATGGAGCAGGGTCTCATCCAGCCCTGCCTGACTCCAAGGACCACACTGCACACACTGGAGGTAGGATGTTGATGTCCTGCATATCAGAGTCAGAGGGAACTCTCCAGGTCACATTTATTGATTGGAGACGAGGACTCATTATCATTATAAAAAATATATATATTTTTAAACTACTTAAAGGCAGGCAAAACAAATTCATATATTGAAAGAAAGCAGTCAACATATCAACAGATGTCATGTTTAAAAGCCAAACTCAATATATTAATTAAAGCATACGAGACTCAGGGGCAGAGCAAGAGATCGCTAAATTAAATTAATTTACTTTAAATTAATTCATTTACAAATTTTAAAAATGTATTAATTGGGTTAAATCACTCCAAACAGAGCCATCCCACATGGCGGGATTTCTGTATCAAAGCCAGTGTAAAAATGTTGTTTTGTATTTGCTGCAACATATTAAATGTCATATTATTGCACGTATGTGCTACAATGAAACACACACCAAAAGAATCATGGTAACTGTGAAAGTAACACCGTGAGAAGGAAACCCGTGTTTTGGTAGTGCCCTCTATGGGCCGTCTCTGGTGAAAGTTCTGTCATCCTCATTTTAAATATGAAGAGACAAAAGCACAGTAATATTTGTTAACTTGCCAAGGTCACATGCTAATAAAAGGCAGGACTGGGACTCACACCTAATTCTGTCTGATTACAAAGCCTGAGCCCCTTCCACGATTGTTCCACGATTCCAAGTTCACGTATTCATTCATTCAATGATGTATTCACACACAACACACACACACTGTTTCTAAATAAATGTAAATGTATTTACAATTTACAATTGTTAATACTTGCTATGAAAGAAAACAAGCAAGAGGCAATAGGGAAAATATTAAAGGCTGGGGATGATCTTTCTGGTAGATTATATTATTATTCAAAATACTTGCTGCCTTTCCTTGGGAAAATTCTACTTCTCCAGTTCATTGACTTCGGCTTTGGCCGTGGGACTTCACCCCTCCCTATGGGGTGTGTACTTTATACTCCTCGTGGGAACTGTATACATCCTCCCCCTGTGGAACTCAAGAGTGTCCGTGTGACGTGTTTCGGC
This sequence comes from Varecia variegata, assembly GCA_028533085.1. Lineage (NCBI taxonomy): Eukaryota > Metazoa > Chordata > Mammalia > Primates > Lemuridae > Varecia > Varecia variegata. Next base: position 135,751,445 of record CM052436.1, on the reverse strand, counting down.
CAAAAAAATGCGGCTGGAAGTGGCGTGTGTCATTCCCCGGAGAAGCCTTAAAACCTGGCCTAGGGCTCACCACCTCTCCCCTCTGCCCTGAGTCCGGCAACGCCCCGGGCGAAGGCTGTCCATCAGCCTGGGCCCCAGAGTGAAGCCTTCATGGACCGGAGCTGCAGGTGACCATTGATAGACACGTCATTGTTGTAAGTCACTGAGATTGGGGGACCATTTTTTAGCACACAATGCAACCAATCCTGACTGATATACCTTCTTAACTTGGGGGGGGGCGTCAGTGGAGACCTCTTTAAGGAAGTGACTTTTGAGCCGAGACCTGAATGAAGAGAAGGAGCCAGTCAGGTAAGGACCAGGAAAGAGAGATTTCCGGACAGGGCCAAACAGCCAGCGCCCTTGCCCTGAGGCGGGAAAGAACTCGGCACGTTGAGGAAAGAAGTCCAGGTCGCTGAGTCGGCAAGCGTGCTGAGAGAGGAGGCCGGGGAAGCATCCGGGCCTGAGCACAGGGACACGGAGGGCGCAGCGCAGAGCTGGAGGGTAGCCCAGGTGACGGGAAGCCACTGAGGAGCCCGAGCAGGGGAGCAGCGGGATCAGGTTCCGGGTGTGAAAGTGTGCCCTGAGTTCTGCATGGACAAGCAGGGAAGGAAGCAGGAAGACCAGCAAGAGGCTTTGCTTTGCTCAGGCCTGGTATGGGTTGAACGGTGTCCCCGAAAATCATATGCTGAGGTGCTAACCCCCAATACCTCAGAATGTGACCTTATATGGGAATAGGATTATTTCATATAGCATTAACTAAGTTCAGATGAGGTCATGCTGGAGTAAGGTGAGCACGTAATCCGTGTAACTGGTGTCCTTACAAAAAGGGGAATTTGGGACACACACACTCGGGAAGCACATGTGATGACGAGTGCCGGCACGGGGTGAAGCTCGTGCAAGCCAAGGCCGGAGACGACCAGCAAACCCCAGCAGCCAGGTGAGAGGCCTGGAGCAATTATCTCTCACAGCCCTAGGAAAGAGCCAGTCCTACGACACCTCGACACCTGATGCCTTGACCTTGGACTTCCAGCCTCCAGAACTGTGAGGCCATTGCTTACGCCACAGCCCATGGTACTCTGTAGTACTGCGGCAGTCCTAGCAACTACTGCAAGGCCAGAAGCAATGGTACCCTGGACCGGGCTGATAGCACTGGGGGTGGTTTTTAAAAAAGCAGAAGAATTCAACATACATCCTTTGAAGGAATATTCTATTGGATTAGACATAAAATAAAATAGAAAGAGAAATCAAAGAGGAAATTACTGAGATCATGCATCAGCACACTGCTCAACGTTTTCATGGATTACTGCCTCATTTCATCCTCACAAAAGCCCCACATGGCAGTTGGGGCCGTGGGAGGCAGATGCTGAGACAGAATTAGGAATACGAGGGGATTATTGGTGGCAGTGCCTGTGGGTGAAAGGCGAGGACGCAGGACTGGGCAAGGAGAGGACGGCGGTGCAGATGGGGCAGAAGACACACCCCGCCCAGCGCGATGAGGAGCTCAGGAGCCAAGATGCCCATCACAGGCATCTGCGCTGGGTGGAAATAGACAAACCCTGGTATTCCCACCATGCCTGGCACTGGCTACGGGGGCCTAGAAAGAGCGTGGCCTCTGCTCAGAAGTGAAGCCGGACCCTAAAGGCTCTGACGGCTACAGGCTATCAGCTAAGTGCACTCTGCGCAGTGAAACAGCCAAGTTCTCTCTCGCAGGGAGATCCAAGCAACTCACCATGCTCTGTAATGTAGGATTTTTAGCCGTATTTCACAAATTTGGAAACAGAGGCTGAAAATCATACTTTGAACATTTGCCTTCAATGAGGCAACATTGACTCTGGCTCTGATCCTCCAATGTCATGGTCTCTGCCAAATTCCTGTGAGTATCTGTGGCAGAGACAGAAAGCCGCCTCCCGCAGCACCCATTGCAAGCCGCCCCCCAGCTCACGTCATGGTGCTGTTGGGATGAAGAGCTAAAAAGCACGTTGCAATGTGGGAACAGGTGTGTGACCTGGTTTCAGCCTGTCGATGCATCGCTAGATCTGGACATGGCAGTGAACAATGGAACGTAGGGCTGCCGGCAGATGAGAGGCTCACCTGGACAGCTCTGTGGCTGAGTTCCCAGAACCACTAGTGCCGAGTGGCAGGTGTTAATGGCAGCACTGTTTTTGCTATAATAGAACAGTCCTAAGATGTGATTGTTTCTCCCGACTGCATTGTGCCTGGTTCCTCAAACACTCTGGAGGTTTGCAAACTATCTAATATCCTTTAACAAATTCCCTTCTGTTTTTCCTAGGAGGAGGGGCCTCTGTTGTCTGCAATACAGAACCTGAGTGACATGATGCTGGCTAGAGTACGCTGAACCATAAGGACACGTGTCAGCTATTCAGCTGGGAAACAGAATGTAGATCCAAATGCATTTCCAAGCTCTGGCACACTGCACTGCAACATTTGCCCTAAATGAGTCAAACATATTTTGGCCTTTGCAGCATACAAACATATCTAAAAAATCAAATACACACCTGGCAGGCAGTATTTTGGTTAAGAGGGTATAGCTGCTTTCAGATCTGCTAGAAATTGCCCTGAAAGAGCCAGACTTTTTATCCAGCTATATACAAATTAACTATCAGCATCTTTAAACAAAGCAAAATACTACTAGTGCTAAAATATTTGAGTGTCTTAGCTATAAAACAGAAAATCTGCTCACAGATTATTTTTTAATTTAAGACCCTTTTATGAAATCCCTTTTTTTTTTTTTTTTTGAGACAGAGTCTCACTCTGTTGCCCAGGCTAGAGTGAGTGCCGTGGCGTCAGGCTAGCTCACAGCAACCTCAGACGCCTGGGCTCAGGCGATCCTACTGCCTCAGCCTCCTGAGTAGCTGGGACTACAGGCATGTGCCACCGTGCCTGGCTTATTTTTTTTTTCTATATATATTTTTAGCTGTCCATATAATTTCTTTCTATTTTTAGTAGAGACGGGGATCTCACTCTTGCTCAGGCTGGTCTCGAACTCCTGAGCTCAAGCGATCCACCCGCCTCGGCCTCCCAGAGTGCTAGGATTACAGGCGTGAGCCACCGCGCCCGGCCGAAATCCCTTTTTTATATGTTGTGAGTTGTTCTTAAAAAAAAAAAAAAAAATCCCTCTTTTCTCCGATGTAATTCAAAGAATGTGTCATGATTTTCTCCTCCCTCCCTGTCCACCAAAAGCAAATCCAAAGCATTTTTCCTCAAGTGAGTTTCCATGCCGTGCAACAGCCAAGAATGTCAAGGATTGACTTGCAAGCTGAGCTCAGTCACATTAGGGACTTTGTCCTGTGCAAGTAGGAATGTTGCAGGGGACAGTGAGAAAGGAACAAGAGGGAAAGTCATGCACCTGGAGGGAGAAACCTGGGTCCTTGCCTTAGCCCTGCCACACAATGTTGACCGACTCAGCAAGATCATCCTTGCCCTGGATTCTCCTCTGCAATCCCACCTCATGCGTCCATTGTTAGGATTGCACTGAAAAATGACAAAGCAGAAGCTAAGACGAGATGGTCTAAAGAAGCCACTGGATTGAGGTGGAGAGAAATTGCAGAGGCCACTCCTGCCTGAGCAGACCCACCCAATCCACCACCACCTCAGGCCTCACCTCCTCAAAGTCATCCTTAGGACAGCCCAGAAATGATGGTGCCAGCCCCCAAAACCTCTTGATCAAAAGCCCCACTCCCAAGAAGTGCCTCCCAGGAAGCTGGTTTCAAAAATCCTGTCTGTTCCATGGACACGAAGCTGTAGCATATTTCTGCAGTGAAAGACGACTGGGCAATGAAAAGGAGAGCAGTCTGATTCGTGCGACAGCACGGGTGACTCTCACGGCCCTGGCGCTGAGCAGAGCCAACCAGACATGAAAGACGGCAGGCTGCGATGATCCCATTTATTTGGCATTCTAGAAAAGGCTGAGCTGATGGATAGTTATGGAAAGGAGATTAGTGGTTGTTGGAGTGGGGACCTATCTGAAAGGGGCACAGGGAAATTTTTTAGGACACTGGAAATAGTCTATACCTTGATGGTTACGGCAGATGCACAAACGTGTATACGCTGATCAAAACTCAACAGACTAGACAACTTGGGGTGAGCTGTGTGGTATATGTTATATAAATTATGCCTCAATAAAGTCAGTGAAAATATTCTGTCAGGATGACTGGGACTTTCTGTATGAAATCTTCTTTTCTCCTCTTTCCTCTTCAAATACCTGCCCCTCCACTTCCCTGAGCATGTGGACAGCTTTGCGCCAGACAAACCACAATTAACAGTTATCCTCATCACAAAACGTTGCCTGAAAAAAAATATGTAGGCTCTGCCACTCACTTTCTCTGTGACTTTGAGCACAGTACTTCCCCTCTCTGTGACTCAGTTTCCACATGTGTAATATGGAAACAGTAAGCCAAGGAGGGCTACACAACACAGCTGCTACAAAAGTGCCCAGCCCAGAGCCGGGCATATGCTGTGTGCTCAGTGAACACTGGTCTCCTTTCTGCACCCCAGGGTTAGGATTCTTTTGATTGCAAATAACAGAAAATCTGACCCAACTTATTTAAACAAAGGGGAGGGTATTGGCTGGAGAGCCCAGAGCCTGCACTTGCTCCCAAGGCTCAGCCTGGAGACCAAGCACTGGGTTTCTCTCCCGCTCCGTGCTCAGCACCTGGCTCTTGCCCTCTGCCCCCCTGTGCTGCACCCGCCCCCCAGCAGCGCCTGTCTCTCCCCGTGGCCCTCGAGAACTCATAGCACACCTTCCTGGTGGCACTCTCTCTGTCCCCAGTTGGGACACATGCCTCTTTCCTGAGCCAAGAACTGCAGCTAGGGGATGAGACATGCTAACAGGATCAAGCAGATCATCCTGGAACTGAAATCTGGGCTCAACCCCACCCAAACCAAGTGGCTGCTACAAAATGGGGACAGGTAACTGCTTCTCTCAGCAGAAGAAGGGGAGTAATGATATGGGAAGACGTCCACTGAACCATTCTATCAGTCGGGGTCTCCATCAGGAAAACAGAAACTAGGAAGTTATTTTAAGAGAGAGGATTTAATATACAGAATTGTTGAAACAGGTAATGGAACACTGAAGCCAGCACAATGTAGCAACTGCCGGAATCAGCCACTATCCGGCATGCCAGGGGAATGAAGGGAAAGGGCTGGGGCTATGAATTCTTAGAGGCTTGGGGGCGAGAGAACACTTTGGCTGGTATTCGTGTCCCTGAGCTTGGAGCAGAGGCCCCACGGTCTGGGACCCAGAATGCTGAGGAGGGGCACCCCCATCAGTGCTGGTATCTCTGAAGGGTGCAGTGAGGCTGAATCTGGAGTGTGGGGAAACCTGGCTGAGGGGATGAAGCAGCAAGGCTGGAGTGGCACCAACAAGAATGGGAAGCAAAGAGGAGGCCACATGTCCTTCCTTCCGCGTTCACCGTTTCATCCCTCCCTGGGCCCCGTTGACAGAGCCTACACTAGAGCCGGCTGACAAAGCAAAAGTGCCTTTGCAGAGCCCTAGAGTCACCAAGCATAGCACAGAAAATCGGGCTGGGAGCAGAGAGACAATTACTTAGCAGCTAGCACACAAACTATTCACACGACCAGGGTACCACTGAGGACATTTTGGCTGCAAGCACTAGAAACCCCAACTTAATTAGCTTAAACATTGCAAAATTTTTGTCACTCACTAAAAAAGAAGCCCTCAGGAAGAACCACTCCAGATTTGCTGAATTTAACTGTCAATACTGCCATCAGGAGCAAAGGTTCTTTCTACCTGCTCACTCTGCCATCTTTAGGACGTAGCTCTGCTTTCACCTGAGTCTCCTTGTGGAAGCAAGAAGGCTGCCACGAGTCCAGGCGTCACACAGATGTAACAAAGTCCAGCCATTTAAAAAGAAAAAAAAAAAAGTACTCTTTGAAAATCTCTTTTTAGAGCAAGGAAACTTTTCCTAAAACCCCCCAGCAGATTACCACTCACATCTCATTGGCCAAAACAGGCTTATATGCCCACACGAAAACAATCATTGACAAGTAAAGAACTATTAGTAAACCAGCAACTATTGGTTCAGAGTAATTAAGATGGACCCCTAGGTGATGTTGCCGCCCAACCAGGTTCATTTGCCCGCTGCCCAAGAGGAAGCCAATACACAGAGACAGCAGGGTTTACCGCAGAGAAAGAGTTTTTAATTCCACATAGAGTTCGGCAGGAAAACAGAGAAGAATTCTCAAATTCACCTCCCAGAGAATTTGGGAGACAGGGTTTTTAAAGACAGTTTGGTGTAGGCAACTGAATCTGCTAATTGGCTGTGTTCGGGGCGGAACCAGAGGGCTTTAGAAATTGTCTTCTTTGCTGACCAGGTTCTTGGGTGGGGTCACAAGACCAGTTCCTCGGTATGGGCCACTGGCCGGGGTGGGTCACCTGATCCACTGGAATGCAGGACCCGGAAGATATCTCAGAAACTACCCCTAGGTTTCAAAAAGGTGACGTTATCTATGGAGAAAGCTAAGAATCTTTATGACCACCAGCTCTGTGGCTCCAGAGTGGCAATTACAGAGAAGTAAACAGGGGGACAGCGGCTAATTATTATCAGTATTTTCAGCTGGGCCTGTGCCTTATTTCTAGCTAGGCCCTTATCACAGCTCTCGCCTTGCACCCCTTTTTCAACTTATAAAGGCGGTTTCAGTGACATGGGGGGAGAGTAGACAGTCAAATAAGATTAGGACTTGAGCTAGAGGTATATGGTTAAATGTTTAACAACCAGTACTCTGAAAAATACATACAGTATATATCTATACATAATAAGTTTATTGTAAGTATGCTGATATAAAGGATGTATAGAATAAAATTTATAAATGATAATAAATCATACAGTATTTATTATAAGTTTAATACAGGCAACTGATTCTCATAGGATGCTTTCATTGATTTTTGCCAAACTCTTGTATGTTTTTTTTTCCTTCACGTTGCCTCTTGCAGCAGGGCTGGCTTTACTATTTTTTTATGTGTTTTCTTTTGTTTTGTTTTATTTCAATAATTTAGGAGGCTCAAGTGGTTTTTTGATCCATGGATGAATTGCATAGTTGTGAACTCAAGGCTTTCAGTGTACCTGTCACTCAAATAGTGTACATTGTATCTGACAGGTAATTTAGTTCCTCCACCCCCTTCCATCTTTCCCCTTTTGAGTCTCCAAAGTCTATTATACCACTCTGTAAGACCATATATACCCGTCACATAGCTCCCACTTATAAGTACATGTGGTATTTGTTTTTCCATTCCTGGGATACTTCACTTAGTGTGATAATGGCTTCCAGTTCCATTCAAGTTGCTGTAACAGACATTATTTCATTCCTCATTATGGCTGGTGTGTGTGTGTGTGTATCACATTTCCTTTATCCACTCATCAGTTGATAGGCACTTAGGTTGATTCCATATCTTTGCAATTGTGAATTGTGCTGCAATAAACATACAAGTGTATGTGTCTTTTTTGATATAATGACTTCTTTCCCTTTAGGTAGATACCCAGGAGTGGGATTACTGGATTGAATGGTAGGTCTACTTTTAGTTCTTTGAGGAATCTCGATACTATTTTCCATATAGATTGTATTATTAATAATGAACATTCCCACTAACAGTGTACAAGCATTCCCTTTTCACCACATCTGCATCAAGATCTATTGTTTTTTTGACTTAATAATAATAACCATTCTGACAGAGGTAAGGTGGCATCTCATTATGGTTTTAATTTGCTTTTCCCTGATGATTAGTGACGTTGAGCATTATTTTATGTATTTTGGCCATTTGTATATCTTCTTTTGAAAAATGTCTTTTTATGTCTTTTGCCTGCTTTTTAAGGGGGTTATTTGTTTTTTCCTGCTAACTTTGAGTTACTTGTAGATTCTGGATATTAGTCCTTTGTCGGATGTATAGTTTGCAAATGTTTTCTCCCATTTTGTAGATTGTCTATTTATTTTGTTGATTATTTATTTCTTTTGCTGTGCAGAAACTTTTTAGCTTAATTAAGTCCTGCTTATTCATTTTTGTTTTTATTGTATTTACTTTTGTGGTCTTGGTCATAAATTCTTCCCCTAGGCCAATATCCTTAGTTTTCTTCTAGAATTTTTATGGTGTCAATTCTTACATTTAAGTCTTTAATCCATCTTGAGTTAATTTTTATGCATGTGAGAGATAGAGATCCAGTTTCATTCTTCTGCATATGGCTATCCAATTTTCCTAGCACCATTTATTGAATAAGGCATCTTTTCCCCAGTGTATGTTTTTGTCTGCTTTATCAAAGATCAGTTGGTTGTAGGTGTATAGTTTTACTTCTGGGTTCTCTATTCAGTTCCATTGATCTCTGTGCCTACTTTAATACCAGTACCATGCTGTTTTGATTAGTATAGACTTGTAGTATAGTCTGAAGTCAGGTAATGTGATGCTTCCAGATTTGTTTGGTTTTTTTTAATTTGTTTGTTTTTTTGTTTATGCTTAGGATTGCTTTGATTATTTGGGCTCATATGAAATTTAGAATGTTTTTTTCTAATTCTGTGAAAAATGATGGTCGTATTGTGATGAGGTTTTGCATTGGATCTGTAAATCACTTTGGGCAGAATGGATGGTATTTTAACAATATTGATTCTTCCAACCCATAAGCATGGGATGTTTTTCCATTTGTTTGTGTCATCAACAATTTCTTTCATCGGTGTTCTATAGTTCTCCCTGTAGAGATCTTTACCTCCTTGGTTAAGTATATTCCTAGGTAATTTTTTTTAAAGCTATTGTAAATGGGATTGAATTCTTGATTTGATTTTCAGCTTGGTCATTATTATTGTATAGAAATGCTACTGATTTATGTACATTGATTTTGTAACTTGAGACTTTACAGAATTCATTTATCAATTCTAGAGTCTTTTGGAGGAGTTTTTAGGGTTTTCTAGTTATAAGTTCAAATTGTTAGCAAACAGGGATAGTTTGACTCCCTCTTTTCCAATTTGGATGCCCTTTATTTCTTGCTCTTGCCTAATTGCTCTGGGTAGGACTTCCAGTACTATGTTGAATAGAAGTGGTGAAGGTGGGCATGCTTGTCTTTTTCCAGTTCTTGGAGGAATGCTTTCAACTTTATCCCATTTAGTATGCTGTTGGCTATGGGTTTGTCATATATGGCTTTTATTATTTTGAGGGATGTTCCTTCTATGCCTAGTTTGTTAAGGATTTTTATCATGAAGGGGTTCTAGATTTTATCAAATGCTTTTTCTGCATCTATTAAGATTATCATATGGTTTTGTTTTTAATTCTATTTATGTGGTGAATCACATTTATAGATTTATTTATGTTAAGCCATCCTTGTATCCCTGGGATGAAACCCACTTGATCATGGTAAATTATTTTTTTGATGTGCTCTTGGATTCAGTTTGCTAGTATTTCATTGAGGATTTTTGCATCCGTGTTCATGAGGGATATTGGTCTGTAGTTTTCTTTTATTGTTTTGCCCTTTCCTGGCTTTGGTATTAGTGTGATACTGGCTTCAGGGAATGAGTTAGGGAGGATTCCCTCCTTCTCTATGTTATGGAATGCTTTCAGTAGGATAGGTACCAGTTTGTCTTTATAGGTCTGGTAGAATTCAGCTGTGAATTCATCTGGTCCTAGGGCCTTGTTTTGTTGTTGTTGATAGATTTTTTTATTACTGATTCAATCTCGCTACTCATTATTGGTGTTTTCAGGATTTCTATTTCCTCCTGATTCAAGTTTAGGAGGTTATGTGTTTCCAAAAATTTATCCATTTCCTCTGGATTTCTAGTTTGTAGGCATAGAGGTGTTCATAGTAGTCTCGGGTGATCTTTTGTATTTGTGGTATCAGTTGTAATGTCTCCTTCTTCATTTCTGATTGCGCTTGTTTGGATCTTCTCTCTTCTTGGTTAGTCTAGCCAGTGGTCTGTTGATTTTGGTTATCTTTTCAAAGAATCAACTCTTTGTTTTATTGATCCTTTATATTTTTTTGTTGTTGTTTCAATTTCACTTAGTTCTGATCTTGTTATTTCTTGTCTTCTGCTAGCTTTGGGTTTGGTTTGGTTTGTTCTTATTTTCTTAGTTCCCTTAGGTGTGACGGTAGGTTGTTAATTTGTGATCTTTCTATCTTTTTTTTTTTTTTTTTTTTTTTTTGAGACAGAGTCTTGCTTTGTTGCCTGGTCTAGAGTGAGTGCCGTGGCGTCAGCCTCGCTCACAGCAACGTCAAACTCCTGGGCTCAAGTGATCCTACTGCCTCAGCCTCCCGAGTAGCTGGGACTACAGGCATGCGCCACCATGCCCTGCTAATTTTTTTCTATATATTTTCAGTTGGCCAGATAATTCCTTTCTACTTTTTAGTAGAGACGGGGTCTCGCTCTTGCTCAGGCTGGTCTCGAACTCCTGAGCTCAAACAATCCTCCCGCCTTGGCCTCCCAGAGTGCTAGGGTTACAGGCGTGAGCCACCGCGCCCAGCCTCTGTCTTTTTGATGTAGGCATTTTGCGCTATGAACTTCCCTCTTAGCGCTGCTTTTTCTGTATCCCAGAGATTTTGGTAGCTCCTGTCACCATTGTCATTCAATTTAAAAAATTTTTTAATTTTCATCTTGATTTGACATTGACCCAAAGATCATTCAGCAGCAGGTTGTTTAATTTCCACATACTTGTATAGTTTGGGAGTTCCTCTTGGACATGATTTCTAGTTTTATTCCACTGTGGTCTGAAAAGACACATGGTATGATTTCTTTTTGTTTTCTTCTTCTTGGTTTTTTTTGTTTGTTTGTTTGTTTTTTGCTGATACTTGTTTTGTGGCCTAACATATGGTCTGTTTTGGAAAATGTTCCATGTGCTGACAAGAAAAATGCATATTTTGCAGTTTGGGGGGTAGAATGTTCTGTAAATGTTTGCTAGGTCCATTTGTTCTAGAGTCCTGCTTAAGTCCAGTGTTTCTTTGTTGATTTTCTGTCTTGATGATCTGTGTAATTCTGTCAGTGGAGTGTTGAAGTCCTCCACTATTATTAAGTTGCCATGTCATTTCTTAGGTCTAGTAGTATTTGTTTTATGAATCTGGAAGCTCCAGTGTTAGGTGCATGTATAAGATTCTAATATCTTCTTGTTGAATTGATCCCTTTATCATCACATAAAGACCATCCCTGTCTTTTTATTTATTTATTTATTTTAATTGTTGTTGACTTAAAGTCTGTTTTATCTGATTTAAGCATAAGTACTCCTGCTCGCTTTTGGTTTCTGTTTGCATGGAATATTTTTTTCCACTCCTTTAACCTTGAGTTTATGTGACTTTTTACAAGTTAAATGGGTTTCTTGGAGACAGAAGATATTTGAGTTGTGGGGGTTTTTTTATCCATTCCATCAATCTATATCTTTTAAGTGGGGCATTTGGATTATTTACATTCAATATTAATATTGATAAGTGAGATACTGTTTCAGTCATCATGTCGATCATTACCTAGTTGCTTTGTATTCTCCCTTGTGTTATTGTTCTATAAGAGCTGTGAGTTTTTACTTTCAAATGTTTTTACATTGGTGAGTATCAAACTTTTAGGTGTTTAGAGCACTTTTGAGCATTTCTTGTAGGGGAGGTCTAATGGTGACAAATACACTTACTGTTTGCTTATCTGGAAAAGATTTTATTTCTCCCTCATTTATGAAACTTAGTCCAACTCCTATATTTAAGAATATAAGATTCTTATTTTGTATACAGTTACAATTGATCAACAGTTTAGTTCTGACATCATATTGTTTGATGGAGTAAGACAAAAGTGAAATAACAAAGATGTATATTTGAACTTCACCTGTTAGCCAATAATGTAAGCATCTTCCATAATTGAGCCTAATCTCTTACCTGGACCCTTCATTTCTCTGAGATGATTAAAAGTTTATCTTAGTTAATTCAAAGTTTACCCATATCCACATTTTCTTGGGATTACATCTAAATTCCAAAGCATGGTAGGAGGGCTCATCTGATCCCTCATTTATTAAAAGAGATCACTATTTACATATTTACATATCCTTCTGTAAATATTGACAATCACATATTCCTCATTCTTGTCTGCCAGGACGCTTTATATCTGCTAGTCTGTTTCCCTATCCCATGCTTAAGAACCTGGGGCTGTCTATGAAGTGAAGACCCCTCTCTCCTTAGACTCATTACAAACCTCTGCCACAGAAGCAGGATGCAGATTCCCTCTCCCTGGAACATAGTTCTCCACACTTTCCCTCTGCTTTCCTCTTCCTTTAGCCTGATGAAATCATTCCCAGTCTAGGGGAAGAGTAAATGCCTACACTTCTTAAATCCCCTAATCCACAATCCAATAGATAGTGCAGATGAAACTGGCTCACTATTTGAAGAAAAATAAAGTTGAATTCCTACCTCATACTATATACAAATTCTAGACAGATTTCAGATTAGATTTTAGATTCCAGATGGATTAAAGACCTAAATATGAGGTATAAAACTATACAACTAAAGAGTTATACATTAGAACAAATCTTTCCAAACTGGTGTTGAGGGAAACCTTCTAAAATAAGACCTCAAAAGCTCAAAACATAAGGAAAACAAATTGATGGATTTAATTATATCAATATTAAACATATCTGTTCAATAAAAGGACACTACAGACAAAGGTAACAGAGAGATAGGTTGGGAGAAGATAATCACAAAGTTTACAGCAGACGTGGTATACCTACAAACAAACAAAGAAAACCCAATTTAGAAAAATGGCAACAAATATAATCAAGAAAATGCTAGTAAGTAGATGAAAAGATTCTTAAATTCCTTTTTTTTTTTGCTTTTGAGACAGAGTCTCACTCTGTTGCCCAGGCTAGAGTGAGTGCCATGGCGTCAGCCTAGCTCACAGCAACCTCACACTCCTGGGTTCAAGTGATTCTTCTGCCTCAGCCTCCCGAGTAGCTGGGACTACAGGCATGTGCCACCATGCCCGGCTAATTTTTTCTATATATATTTTTAGTTGGCCAGATAATTTGTTTCTATTTTTTAGTAGAGATGGGGTCTCACTCTTGCTCAGGCTGGTCTCGAACTCCTGACCTTGAGTGATCCACCTTCCTCGGCCTCCCAGAGTGCTAGGATTACAGGCGTGAGCCACGGCGCCCGGCCTTAAATTCTTTATTAACCAAAGACATACAAATTAAAACAATATAGCACTTTATTCCCATCAGATCAGCAAAATTTTGAAAGAAGAATAATACCAAGTCTTAGCAAGATGTAGAGAAACAGAAGCATTTTTGCACACTGGTGGTTAAGTTAGATATTTTTGTCATTCAGGAAAGTCCTCTGGCAGTGCTAAGTTAGGTGTGTGTGTATGTGTAGAAATTTCACCCCTAGATATGTTTCTAGAGTCATTATTAAGCAGGATCATAACTAAGTATGTGTGAGTATGTTTTTCACAGAGTTGTTTATGGAATTGAGAAGTGGAAGGCATCCTGAGTAGTGGGTAAGTAAAGCGTGGTAGCCCTACACCAAGGCATTTTATCAGCTGTTAGAAGGAACATACTAGATCTATATAAAACATGAAGAAATGCTAAAATCTTGGTGATGGGTAAAAGAGTGAGATATCAAATTATATTTACAGAAGAATACCATTTTTGCAACTTAAAACCATGCACCCAAATAACATTACATGTTCTACAAGGATACATCATAACATGTTAGAGCTGTTGCATGTGAAGAGGGGGAAACAGAAGTGGAGGATGGGGATGGAGTGAATGAATAAATATAAGGGGATATTTCTTTCACACGTCTTATCTCCATTCAACCTGTCTCCAACCCCATACAGACTCAGAGTATTAAGTCTAGAGTTCTGAGGGCCTAGAGCCTTCCTTTTTGCCTTGTAGCAACTTACCATGGAGGAAATGAGCCCTGAACACCTTAGTCATTTGAAGGGGAAGGAAGGGAATAGCAAAGAGAGCTGGGGGTTGGCTCAGTTAATCAGCTAACCAGCTAAAATCTATCCTGCCACAATGTTTCAGACTTCTTGGTGAGAGTTTTCAAATCCATAAAAAGTAACCAGAAAAAGAATGTCTATTCCACGTTGCCATTTTTTCTGTGACTCAGGTGAGCCTGTTTTAAATGACCCTCAATGAGGACTGCCACATTCAGTTGTGCAGTCTTTGCACTGCAGAAAGATCTTCCTGCCTGAGGGAGTGAGGGGAAGCTGGAACCCAGCAGGGACTCTGCTGGGCCAGCCTGGGGCTGTTTCAATCACAGATAAGGGTGTCTATCTGTCACTTGCTGCCAGAGAGGGTGACCTTTTGAAATTCCTACAGAGGTGCTCTAAGTGCCCAGTGGAAGCCTGACTTAGTTTACCCTTAGCCTCCCTGAGTCTCAGTCTGATCAGGATCCTTATCAGAAATTCACATTAGCTCTTAGGTTCCTTTGCAGCCTCTGCTTTTAGGACAGTCCTGAGGCAAATGTCACTTGCTCTCCCCTCTGCCTGGAATGCTCTTCCCCAGACATCTGCATGGCTCACTCTCTCCCGTCACTCAGGTCTCTGCAGAGAGGTCTTCCCACAACATCCCCTCTAAAATAGGCCCCCATCCCTGCTTGCTCTATCCCCTCCTCCAGCTTTCTTCTTTCCACTGACCACTCCCCAAAATCACGTGTGTGTTAGCTTGTCGTGAGCTCCCCACTAATTGGTGCCTGTCTCGTGTTGGCAAAGAGTGGGCGCTTGGTAAGTACGTGTTGGGCAAATGAATGCATTGGACCTAAACAGCAAGCGGAGTATGTTGTTCTTCCCAAAAGAGTTGAGGAAATAGAACAGCGAGTGCTTAATCAGAATAAAAAAAAACGTGAAGTATTATTTCTTCCTCAATTCTGCCGTATTATATTCAGAATAATTTGACTCATGAACTAGAAAACCCACAATAGAGTGACTCAGCTTTCTCAGAATAATCAACATTGTCTTTAGCTTCCAGGACCTATTTAAAAGAGATAATTGGCTTCCAAGCCATACTTAGCATTGCTTTATTTTTTAAACAAAGAGCCAATTCATGATGTGTTCTTCAGATGCTTTGTATGTGAGACATGCTGGGCTTTCACTCCAAAACAAGAATGCTTTTAAGATTTTTGTCTGTGTATTTGGGGAACAAAAGGCCGAGGCCCATCTACCTGCTGGACCAAATCTCCAGCCACATTAACGGACAAATGGCAGGTCAACAGCTACCACTGAGATCCTGCAGCAAAACCTCGTGCGGCTCAAAACTGCAGGAGTCACTTGGAATCAGTGGAGAATGATTCTTTGGTCCTTTGGTGTCTGGCCCATCCCTTTCACAGTGGTGGTTTCCATCCCTGTCTGCACACTGAAGCTTTAAAATCCAGATTCCAGGCCCCACCTCTTAAGATCCTGATGTAATTTGTCTGGGATGTGGCCTGGGAAATTGTAAAAAAAAAAAATCAGAATATTTAAAAGCCCCCCAGGTGATTAATGTGTAGCCAGGGTTGAAAGTCACTGGCAGGACTGGTACAAACCTGCATGAAACCCTATTGCCACCTACACTCCACCTTGAGAAACAGTCCTGGCTGCCACTTGTCCTCTTTGCCACTCTGGCCTCTCTGCTTTGCTGGGCACTTGACTCTCTCTTTCTGGCCCCACTCCCTCCCTAACTTCTTCAGTGAAGGAACCCATGGGTCCACTCCCTCCAGCTTTGACCTCAACCCCAGCCAAGGCAGAACTCCTACATGTCCTCTAGCTATAGACCTCCCAGCTGGGTGAGAGAGGGCTACACCTGTCCCCCTAACCAGCCAGACCCCCCACCCATCATTCCCCGACAGAGCCACAGCCTCCCACCCACACCGTCATACACACTGTTGCCTCTGCAAAGAATGTCCTGTCCCTGTCTTTTCACTCCCTTTCTCCTCCTTACCCTTTAAGCATTGCTTCCTTTGTTACCTCTGCCGGGAAGCCGGTTCTGACATACCTAGAATGGGCCAGTTGGTCCTTCCTCTGGGCTCCATGGCTGCAGCTTAAACTACCTGGCTCCTGCGTGCGTTTTGTTCTCTTCTTCGCTGGCCCCAGAGCGTCTCGATGGCAGGGACCAGATAGTTTTATGTCTGGGTTCTCTGTTCTGATCCATTGGTCTATGTCTCTGTTCTTGTGCCAGTACCATGTTTTTTGGGTTTACTATAGCCTTGTAGTATAGCTTGAAGTCTGGAAATGTGATGCCTCCTGATTTGTTCTTTTTGCTTAAGGTTGCTTTGGTTATACAGGGTCTTCTCTGGTTCCAGACAAAGTGTAGAATGATTTTTTCTAGATCTGCAAAAAATAACGTTGGCATTTTAATAGGGATTGCATTGAATTTGTAGATCACTTTGGGTAGTATAGACATTTTAACAATGTTGGTTCTGCCAATCCATGAGCATGGTATGTTTTTCCATCTGTTTATGTCCTCTGTTATTTTCTTCTTCAGTGATTCATAGTTCTCCCTCTAGAGGTCTTTCACTTTCTTAGTTTAATATATTCCTAGGTATTTTATTTTCTTTGTTGCTATTGTGAAAGGTATTGAGTCTTTGATTTGGTTCTCAGCTTGGCTGTTGTTGGCGTATATGAAAGCTACTGATTTGTGTACATTTATTTTGCGTTAAGAGCATTTAATCCTAGTCAGGCAGACCTGTAGCTGTGTGGCATTCAGAAGTCACTTCCCAACTTGGAGCCTCCTTCTCTACCTTCTGACAGCCCACTGACAAAAAGAGGAGACAGACTGTGATCACAGAGATATATGTAATGAAACAAATGCTTTAACAACATTAATGCCAAAGCATGATTAATACCAAATGTTAATACTAGAGTATGCACCCAATGGAGGGTACCATAAAGTGCCTGGCAAATTTAAGGACAGCTTTCTGGAGGAGGTGTCTTTTGAGCTCGGCCCTGAGGGATGTGTATCAGTTTTTTCAGGAATCAAGGCTCTCTGGGGATAGGCACTTGAGGCAAAGAGGAGGAAAATAGCCCCGCACATTCCAGAAACAGTATGCTGGTAGATGTGTTTCATCACGATGTGAGGCAGGAGTCGAAACTGACTAGAAGCTGAAGCCAGTATCAAAAGGCCTTGAATGCCATACGAGGGAGGTTGGACTATATCTGGAGGGCAAGAACAGGCTTTCAATGGGGAGTGGCATGAGCTTCATATCTTGAAAAGATCACCCTGGAAGCAAAACTCATGGGTAAACACATGCCAACAAACAGTGAGAACTAGATACAAAAAAATTAGTAACTACTCTTATATCCATAAAATGTTTATACTTGAATGTTCTTGGCTGCTTTATTCACAATAGCCCAAAACTGGAAATATTGTGAATGTCCATCAATTGGAATGTGGATACAAAAAATTGTGGTATACTGACATAATGGAATTCTATGCCACAGTGAGAAAAAACAAAGTACAGGTACATCCAACACCAGGAATGTATCTCAAAAAGCACACTAAGTGGAAGGAGCCAGATACAGACACGCAAAAAGTGCATACTGTATGATTCCATTTAGAGGAATAATATATATTCCAGAACATGAATTCATTCCAGAACAGGCAAAAATAATTAGGAATTAGTGGTAGAAAGCATAGAAAGCAGTTGACAGAAAGCGGGGCAGTGTGATGCCGGGAGCGGGAGCTCACTGACTGAGAGAGGGCGTGGGGGAACTCTGCGTGTGGGTGGCAGGCGGGAATTGTCGGCCTCCACAGCAAGGGTCTGATACGACCTCAGCTCAGCCAGTCAGACACGCCTGCCCAGACAGTGGTCACTCCATTCCAGTGGTGGCCACTGCAACCAGTTCCAGGAGCAGGAGTAGAGGGTTGGAGGCCACAGGTGTCCTCGCTCAGTGTCCATGGCAGGATTTGGGCAGTGAAGGTGACCAGCAGGCCCTGCTCCAGGAGCTGGGGACACAATGAGGAAGAAAGCAGACAGGAGCCCTGCCCTATGGTGCAACATTCTACCTGCTGAGATAGAGAAGAAACAAGTCAAAAATAAGTAAACAAGGTAACTTTGAATAGTGACAGTGCAGTAAAAGAAATAAATGAGTGATGAGCTCCAGTGTGAGTGGGAGGGGCTACTCCAGACAGGTGGTCAGGGAAGGCTTCTCAGAGGAGGTAACATTTTGACCTGAGAGCGTTCCAGGCAGAGGGAACAGTATATGCAAAGGCCCTGAGGTAGGAATAAGCTGGCCTGTCCAGGCAATATTAACACGAACAAGGGGGAGCGTGGTATACGGTGAAACAGGAGAAATGGTACAGGCCAGATCATGAGGGCCCATAGGCCATGGTGAAGAGTTCAGATTTTGTTGTGTGCCAACTTGACTAGTCTATAGAGCAAGTAATTTAATCAAACACTAATCTAGGTGTTACTGTGAAGGAGTTTTATAGATGTGGTTAATATCTACAATCACTTGACTTTAAGGAAAGGAAATTACTCGATATGGGTGGGCCTCATCCAATCAGTTGAAGGTATTAAGGGAAAAAACTTATTTTCCCCAGCGAAGTTCAGTCTCAAGACTACAGCATCAACTCCTCTCTGAGTGTCCAGCCTGCTGCCCTGCCCTACAGATTTCAGACTTGCCAATCACCACAACCATGTGAGCCAATTTCTTAAAAAAAAACTCTCTTTCTAGACAGATAGAGATGGAGATAGAAATACAGATATAGATATATTACATTGGTCTGTTTCTCTAGAGCACTCTGACTGATACAGGTCAGGGTTCGAGTCAGAACTAGAAAAGATGTCTGAGCAAGTGATTAGTGCACGCGGTGCATGCCCAGCTCACAGTGGGCACTCGATTGTGGACACTCCCCTGCCTCCCTTCTTCTAAAAGGCTCTGCTGAATTTCTGGACCCAGAATCTCCAGGTCTTCCCCTTACACGAGGGAAAAAAACATGCAGAATCAAATGTGCATGAGTGGATGGTACCAAAGGAGTCCCCTCGCCAGGTTGGGTGGATGATGACACAGCAGCTCTATGGAATATTCTACAGCCATTCAAACAAAAAAGGGCACCTTCCCCAAGGGTCTTCCCTGAACACACTCCCTGTCACCCCTCCCTTTTAAATTTATTTATAGCACTTACTATCTTCTAACATGCTAGATATTTTACTTATTCATTATATTTATCATCTGTCTTCACCTTCTAGACTGTCAGCGGCATGAGGGCAGGGGGTTAAATTGGTTCTATTCAATGTAGATTTCCCAGCACTTGGAATAGCTACTAATGCAAAATCAGTGTTCAATAACCATTGATTGAATAATAATCATGAATGAATGAATAATGAAGATTATAATGCAACCTGAGAAAATATTTATAAATCACAACCTTAAGTGAAGAAAGCAGAACACAAAATATGTGAACCAGGATTCTAACCACATATTTAGCAAATCAGTACCGAATCCACTGATGTCCTGCTAGACGCCGGAGATAGAAAGTTGCATAAGATGAGTTTCTTATTTTAAAAGGGTTCGTGGTCTACAGAGAAGACAGGACTTTAAAACTATGCAGAGAGATTTATGAAGTACTGTGGGATCTGTGCAACTGGAACCCTAAGAACAATAGCTCTCAATCAGCAAGGCTCACTGTGGGCCAGCTTCTCTGCTAATCTCCGTATGGACATAAGCTCAGGTACTCTTCTCAACAGCCCCATGAGGCAGGTGTAAGCCTTACCCCACTTCAGAGATGAAGAAGCCAAGGCACAGAGAAATCAAGGAACTGATGTGTTTAGGGTCTCACGGCCAACTGGGGCAGAGGTGGAGTCAGAAGCCAGGTGTGCTGTGTCCAGAGCCCATGTGCTTGAGCACTGTGCCACATGCTTCCAGGTAATAGGCACAGAGAGCTCAAACTCAAGCACTGTATGAACATAAGTGTGATTGGTCAGAAAACAAAAGAAAATATTGGAAGGAAATGAGGACTGAACTCTGATCTTTTCTTTGCTTAAAAATTCCTTTCGAAGGGGGCCTGGTGAGTCACGCCTACAAATGATAAAGTCTCAGTAAAGAGGTTTTTATGACGTGGTTTACTTCCCACCCCGATTCTGGCATATAGCATCACATAAAAGATAGAAGACCCTCATCTTAACTCAAGCATTCCTTTCCACTGATTCCTGGTCTTTTGGATAAAGCCTAATTCTTTCAGCCAATTATCAACTAGATAATCCCTAAATCCACCTATGGCTTGTAAGCCCCCGCTTCGAGTTGTCCTGCCTTAATCCCTAAACCCACCTATTTTCTCAGGTCGTGAGCCCCCACTTTGAGATGTCCCACCTTTCTAGGCCAAACCAATGTACACCTTCCACGTATTGATTTATGACTTTACTTGTAATTCCTGTCTCCTCAAAATGTATAAAACCAAACTGTAACCCAACCACAGCAAGTCCACTTGCTCAAGGCTTCTTGGGCATGACTCTGAGTCATGTTCCTCAAATTTGGCTAAGAATAAACCTCTTTAAATTATTCTACAGAGTTTGGCTTCTTTTCCATTGACAGAAATATACTAAATATCTAACAGGAGGTTTTTGTAGAATAGCCTTGAGTGTGTACATGTACTTTTCTGAACTTTCAAATTCATATGATTATGTATTTCTTTTTTCATCAAAAATAACATGGCTAATATCACCTAGAATTTAAAGTTTTCATTAAAGAGTTAATTTAAAGAAAAAAACATGGTTCTCACTGCATTTCCTGTTCCACTCTGACAAAACCTTCATCTTGTAATACATTCAGCAAGATCTTTCCTCAGCTCAGAAATGTCCCCCCATCTTTGCTGACTTAAGCATTGTTTTGTTTTTGCTGCGCCCTGAATGGGTCAAAGTCCATATTAAAATGTAAGGGTTTTGCAACCTTTGTTGATGGAAGCCTAGCAAGAATTCCCAAGCAATCCATCAAACAAAAATACCACTTTAGCTTTGTGGAAGCTGTTTGTCAAAGATCTTTCTGTAAAACAATGGTGGGAACTCATATAGACACCTGCTTTCTATGTTTAATTCCTTGTCTCATTTCTTCTTCCTTTGTCTACCTCCTTTTCTACTTTTTCAAATTCAGTTGCACTCAGCTCAAATGTCACCACCTCTGTGAACCCCCCCCCAGTCAGTCAAGGGTAGAAATCCAACTCAAAAGGCTTAAGAGAAAAGAAAGAGAGAAAGAGAGAGAGAGAAAGAAAGAGAGAGAGAGAGGTGGGGGGAGGGAGGAAGGGAGGGAGGGCAAGAAAGAAAGATAGATTAGGATTTATTGGCTTCCATAGCTGGGTACCCAGGAGGTGGATCTAGCTTCAGGATTGGCTGAGCTCAGCCCCGAAATGATGTCATCTGAACCTTATCTCTCACATCTTTCAGCTCAGTTTCACTTCTGCACACTGGCAAAAGGGCAGTTCTGGCAGAGAAGCTACTTCTCTTTCCCAGTTTTTCCATATAAATTCAGGGCAAGATTTTGTTTGGCCCAGCTTGGCTCATATACCCGTGAGTGTGGCAGGCATGAGAAGATAAAGTCCCATGATTGACAATCTGACAAGATCAAATGTAGTGAAGAAGGGAATTCCCCAAAAGAAACTGGGATGCTGGAAAGGCAAAAACTACACATAACAGAATTTTTGAAGAAAAATAATTCCCTAATTCTCCACCTGTCTGTATATCTACACCTATTTGCAATGTGCTTGGCACCCCCTCCCACCCAGAGATAAAGTCTATTTCTCCTTGAATAGAGGCTGGCCTTGTGCCTGACTTTGACCATTAGGATGCCTGAGAAGTGAAGGTGTGCCAGCTCCAAGCTGTGGCCTCAAGAGGCCTTGGGCACATCTACTCTACCTCTGCTCCGCCTGCACCAAGGGCACGTGCCCAGGCATCCACTGGAGGAATGAGGCATGTGGAACAGAGCCAAGCCGGCCCAGTGGTCCCAGCTGAGGCCCCAGACATGTGCGAGAGCCCTGCCAAGATCAGCAAAGCTGCTGACAGCCCACAGCTGACCGAGGACACATGAGTAAGCTCTGTACAGCCCAGCTCAGGTCAGCAGAAGTGCCCGGCCAACACACAGACTCGGGAACAGAAATAGATGTTTGTTGTTGCCTACTCCCAAGGTTTTGTGGTTGTGATGTGGCCTTATTATGGCAACAGATATCTGATATATTTGTATCTACTAAACCTCCCTTTCATGGCCATTCTGCAGGTAACCTAGGCAATCCCTTCTCGATGCTCTCACAGCTCTTAATAACACAGCTGCCGTCCCCAACCCCCAGGCCATGGCCAGGTACCGGTCCATGGCCTGTTTAGGAACCCGGCTGCGCATCACAGCCTGAGCTCCACCTCCCCACCCTCTGCGTGGAAAAATTGTCTTCCATGAAAATAGTACCTGGTGCCAAAAAGGTTGGGGACCACTGTTACACCATATTCTGCATTCTACCACCGCAAGTTTTATGTTGAATTATCATTTATTTCAAATACTTATTTACATATCTATTCCATGTCCCAAGAAACATGTCTGTTCCTTGCCCATAAGCTCTTTGACAGGAGAAACACCTTTTGTTTTGTTTTGTATTTTAATCCTGTTGAGTCCAGTGCTTGCCACGGTGTATGGTAAAGAGCAGAGGCTGGTTACACCTTCCTAGGAAATCTGAGGGTGAGCAACGGCACTTGAACATCTGTGAAGTATGCTCAGATCTGGGAAGTTTTGTTTTTCATATTTAGACCATTAATGCACCTGAAGTTGAGTTTTGTGTATTGTGCAAGTTAGGGATGCAAGCGTCCGGCATGGTTCAATGAATATCCAACCTTCTCCCCCGACCTGCAAGGCCAGCTCACTGCAGGTGTCCACATGTGGAGGGCTCCATGTCTGGCATCTCTGTTTGGCTGTAGGAAGCTCTTTGTTGATCCTGGCACAAACACACCACCTTTCTTACCATGGCTTCATAACAAGTTGTGTACCTGTAGGACAAGTCACTTCATCTTGCTCTTTTCTTCAACATTGTTTTGGCTTTTCTGGCTCTTTATTTTGCCACATACATTTTAGTAAAAGTGTCAAAGTTATACATACACACCATCATACCCACTAGAATTTTGCTTAGAATTATGTTACCTAAGTTATTTGGGGGAGAATTTACATCTTTAAAAATGGAATCTTTCTATCCATGAATGTGATGTAATTTAATTCACCATTTATTAGACTTCATTTGCCTTCGAAATATGCCTGGGATCTAATACGTCTCACTCCCTCCACCGTTACCAACCTGGTCCGCGACACCGGTGATTCCCTCTCTCCTGGGTAAGCCTGGCTAAGTGGCCTTTGTTCTGCCTGCACATTGCCTCTCCTTCAGCCTGTTCTCCAGAAGGGAGCCAGGGTAATTTGTTGTTGTTGTTTGAAGACATAAATCATGTCTGACACTTGCACCACCTAATATCACCTTGTGGCCCCGGGGGTGCCAAGCTCCCACACTTTGGGAAACGCAGGTTTAAACGACGAGAGGAGTGAGTGAGTGACGGATGCGACCCCACGCAGGCCCTCGGAATGCAGAATGGGTCGGAGGCAGCCCCGCGCGGGAAACCAAAATGGGAAATAGCAGCGTCGGCCTGCGCAGAGCGCACACCCGCCTGCGGACGAACTCGGGAGCTCGCGGTAGAGCCCAGGCGCCGGCGCCGGGCGAGGAGCCAGAAGCAAAAGCGCGGCTCGCGGCGCCGCGCCCAGCTCGGGGTGGGGTCCCAGTCAGGCCCCGCGGCTCCGGCCGGGCGCGCGCCCGCCGGCCTGCGCGAGGACGCGCTCTGAGGGCGCGCTCCGGGGCGGCGGCGGCGCGTGGGGCCGCCGTGGCGGGAGAAGCGCTTCCGGTGGCGGCGGAGGCGGAGGCGGCGCGAGTGGGACCTGCAAGCGGCGCGGGCGGCGGCCCGGGGAAGCGGTGAGTCGCGGGTGGGGAGCCCGGCCGGGGCGGCTGAGAAGCGCGCGGAGAGCCGGCGGGGGCGCGCAGGCTCGGGCGGGGCGCACGCACGCGGCCCGGCTGTCGGGGACCCCGGGCTCCGCTGTCAGAAACCCCCTCGCTGGCCTCGGGCCAGGGTCCCTGCGCCGTGAGGACCCCTGCCATCCCGCTCCCGGACAGCTCCCTCCTCCAGCGCTCCGCAGCCCCCGTGGGGGGTGGGTCTCGCCCCCAGGGGGAGGGGGCTCCTCCTCCCACGCCCCAGCGCGCCTTGCCATGCTGTCCCCGGCGGCAGCGTGACGAAACTCACCCGGGAGACACCCAAGATGGCTGCCGCGGGGACAGGGAACCGCGCGGAACGGGCGCGAGCAATTGCCAGGTGACCAGGTGGCTCCGACCCTGCAGCCCTCACTCTCCTAGCTCTGGGCTTCTCCTGGTGCAGAGCAGGGATGGGGTGCAGAAAAGAGACCACCTGGTCCCAGCTCTGGAACTCGCATCCAGTAGGGAAGAGATGTGCAAGTAAGTACAGTAGAGTCTTGGAACAGTAGTGGTTCCCCGCAGACCTTGTATTTGCAAGCTTTTCTCCTAATCTTTCCCACGTGTCACAGGTCCCTAACCTTCCCAGAATGACGGTAATCACAATACCCACTAAATGTGTGCCAGGTAATTCAGGTCCATTTACTTTTACAGTCTTCCAGCCGTTTGAGGTACTCGGTGTTGTCTCCACAATCCAGATGAGAAAACTGGAGCTCAGAGAGGTTGAACAATCTGCGCAAGGTCACACAGCTGGCTGTCCGCAGTGCAAGACTATCTGAGTCTCAATCTGAAATGCTGCCTCCTCAAAGATGCTTTCCCCTGGCCATGCTGTCCAAAATAGCACACACCTTTCCTTACACAACCCCTGTGCTTTTTTCTTTAATAGCATTTGTCACTAATTGGAACTGTTTGTTTTATTCTCTCCATGTGAATGGGGTCTATGTTTGTCTTGCTCAACCTGTCTGTCACCTGCACCTAGCAATTGCCTGTACCAAGTAGGCCCGCAATGAATATTTGTTGAGTGCTTGAAGAAAAATTCTAGCTCTGCTTGATTTCAGGGCTTGGGTACTTAACTACTGCATGGGCAGCTCTTCTCTGAACTCCCATGGTGTAAGGCTTTTCTCACCATTCTAATCCCTCTTCTGCCTCAACTTCTAGCCTTTAACCTGGGTGCATCTGGATTTTCACTTCTTTGTTCATCTCCAGTTTACTGCTTCCATGTGCCAGGCATTGTAACAGGTGCCAGAGGCTACGCAGTGAATAAGGGGCCTTTGCAGCTCCTACAGTTCTGGCCTCAGACTTGACACATAAGATGAGAAGGAACTGTTTGGGAGGAGGAATAGAGGGTCTACCAAGAAGTTATGGGACCTCAAGCAGTTCCTTTCTCCTCTCAGGACTGCAGGGGTCTCACTTGCAGAAATGATGGTGTTTGGACAGGAAGATCTCTCAGTTCCCATCTCAGCTCTAATATAAATTTCCCTAAGTATGTATTCATGGGTTAGATCAAGTGTGCAGGCTTTAGGCCACATGGATGTTCAGGAGAGGGTCTGTATCTGTGGTGGCAGTTGTCAGAGAGGAACTTACATAGCAAGGGGTGGTTGTAATTCAGGATCAGTAAAATGTGTAGAATGTTCTTAATTTGCCATAAAACTTTTATGAAATTCCATGGGGATGGGTGTAGAAAGGCACCAACTGGTAGGAAACATCCTTTTCCCTTTCCTCATTTCCTGCAAAGAAAGCTGAGAGGACAAGCTGTGGCTATCAGAGCAGACCCACCATCCAACTGCATTGCTCCCCGGTGCCTTAGAATGGAGCCAGGCATCCGCATGCTCCTTTGCGGCAGTGGTGAGATGCATTTATTTAGTTGGAATAGAATCACGAGTGGGACCAACTTTTTCCTTCCGGTTAAAGATAGGAAATCAGTAGCAGTGAGTCCATTTTTAAAAAAAGGAAAAAAAGGCTGACTGTTGCCCAGAAAGTGGAAAATCATTGTTGGAATATGTATCAAACCGGCACTTAATTACACAAAGTTCTAAGTTACTAAGTTTCTCATTAACCACTGTTAATCTGTAAATATTTTCATAGACTTTGGCATAATATAATCTGTGAGTTGACTCTTTTAGGTGGGTGGCAAAACATTCAACTGAGTATGTCTAAAATATTATAGTTTTGTAGTATTTTATCATTTTTGCAGGCTAATACCACCATTTCAAGTAAAAATCAATAGAATTTTTTTAACATATGGGTAAGAACTTTACCCATCCCAAGATATTGCTTAAGAAACCCACATGCAAAGTTGATCTTAAGGACTGGAATATGAGCAATGATTGTATTGTCACGTGGATGTTTTAAAGTTAGAATGGTGGGATCTGCGTGGGAGGGGAGGAAATGGTGGCAGCAAGAAAGGCAGAAGGCAGCAATTCTCCATGTCTTCCAGACTGCACATAGGCCCCATGTCTCTATATAGAACTATCCCTGGACTAGTGAAGAGTATGCAACACAAATTTATTGCTGAGTGAAAATTCCCTTGAATGAATCTAATTCTTTGCATAGGTTTCGACTTCCTGACCTGTAATTTGATCTCCTCTGTGGCCACCCCAATAAGGAAGGAATGCTGTGTGCAAATGACCAGCCAGAGCCAAACATAAATTAGTAAATTTGCTTTTTAGGCTCCTTGAGTTAGTGCGATCGTCCTTTGTGGACACGTCTCCTCTCACCTCCAGAGAGTCAGAATTGTTCAAAGTCAGACAGAACTGTCACTTCAGGCCGTGTCATCTTGGGCATGCTACTTAATTTCTCCTGGTAACTCTACAAAATAGGGAAAATAGAGGATTTAGCAATCTAACAATGCACGGAAAGTCCAGGGTCTGGGACATAGTGGGCACTCAGTTGTGTCCCCTAGACAGTGGACGGTGGTGACTCTAACAGGCTGTTTCACACCTGCCTGGCCCTAACACACAAACTGGGGAATCAGACTTTTTCATAATTCTTTCAAAATCCAGTAGTTTTAACCAACAACAAGTCTCCAGTTTAACAACTTAGTTATCATTGTTAATCTTTAGCTAGGGTAAAAGGTCTCCGTTACTAATTCCCTGATAAAGCACATTCCCTGCTGACTTGTTTTCTGTGAAATTTTAGAAAATTCATTTTTCCCAAGTAAAGCATTTTCTTGGCATGTAGCTAAAAGTTTGAAATAAAGTTTATCTTGGAGAAAAATTCCTTTTCTTAGACATCTCTGATCATCTTCAGGAAGCTGGGACAGCCAAGCTCCATCCCCCTCCCACCAGCAACTGCATTTATGGGCAGGACTGCAGCCAATGCAGACAGGAGCTTCCGCTGGTGAAGAACTGGCTTGTTAATAATGATCTGTACCTTCGGGGATCATTTTTGATCCTTATTTGGCACTTTACATTTAATGAAGATTAATAAAGGCCTCTTACACACTTGTGTTTGCTAATCCTACCAATTCTGTAAGCCAACACTTATCTCTGTTTTATAGATGAGAAAATGGAGGCTCAGATGTAAAGTGACTCACCCACCCAGTGACGTGTCTAGAAAGGAAGTGACAGAATCAGGACTCAAATCTGGATGGTATTTGCTTAAGTCCAGTTCCTGTTCCACAAGTTGTCAGGGTAGGTGCTCAGGAGAATGGGCCACGGGGTAGGGAGCCTCCATGCACAGGAACCAGCCAGAAAGAACAGGCACAGCAACCAGTGTGAACAGCCATGGAGGCATCCAAACACTGATACTGCCCCAGCAAGAGCATAACAACCTTATTTTTACTAGTCGGTCATTTTGGTTTTTATTTGGTTTTGTTTGTTTGTTTTTTTATTTTTTGTCTTTTTTATTGTTTTTTGTTTTTGTTCTGTTTTTTATTTAGTTTTTATTTTTACATTTGTTCCAATATGGTGTTTTCCATAGTTACCTGATGATAGAATATCTCTGGTGTACTTTTGAAAAATTTGATTCCTAGGCTCTTTTTTATCTGATTAACCTCAGTGCTACTGAATCAGATTCTCTAAGAAGATGCTTTCCTGGTCACAAGCACCTCTTGGGGGAACAGAGGTCCTGCAGCCAGGTGACTTAAATTCCTGTTCTGGCACTGCTGTGTGCTTGAGCAAGTTAGCTAACTGCCCTTATAACCACCCTCCTGTGTCACATGATTGTGATTTTGATAAGGGTGACATGAAATGATATAAGGAAAGCTCTCAGAATAAGGGCTTATTAAGTGTCAGTGGCTATTATTAGGCAATATTCTAATTTTTTTGATAAAGATATAGAAACTTGAAGCAGTCGGATAATGTGTACAAGGTCACAGAGTAGTTGGGGGAACTGGGATTTGAACTCTGATACGTTGCTTCCACAAGCACAAACTCATAACTACTACACAGTAATAGCTCCCCTACACAGCCCTTCTCTCCCCTCCATCCAGGGATTCTATGTCATAGGACAGCTGGGTGAGGTTGAGGAAGTGTGGTTTAGAGCCAGGAATTCGAGCTAAGCTAACCGACAAGTTCAGTTAATTTATTTGGAAACTCTACTGATCACCATTGCCTAATAGGAGCAGACTGCTCACCAGTCATTAGGGATTGTAAGTGGTGGGAGTGCTCCTGGACCTAGGAGTCAGGTGGTCCTTGCCATTGCACACCCGTGTGCTGACTGTGATTTGGGGCAGGGCAAGGTATCTAACCTAGAAGGAAGGCAGCAATGCCCTCACAGAATTGTTCATGAAATTGTGATGTAATTTAATTAATGCCTTGAAAATGATGAGTTAGCTAACATTTCCAGCAGGTCTATAGTATATAATGTATTAATGTATTATGAATATAGAATCTTTGTCATGCCACTCATTTTGGCTTTAATATTGCCTGAGTTATAGATTTCAAAGCAGATTTACTCTATTGAAATAATGGGTATTTTTGAAAGATATGTGAAGATTTGAACACCAGTCGTTCATATTGCAGTCTTCAATAAGATTTGCCCAGATTAGTAATCTAATAACTCAGTTTAAACCTTCATCAGTGGAGTTGGATAATATCCACAGACAATAAGCTTTATATGTGAAGGGCATCTACAAGTGTGTTTGGGGAAATTAATTTAGGCTGTTTTCATTAGAATGTGTTTGCTGTTCAATTTATTGTTCACTGTGTGTTGGGTCTTTCAAAACCCAGGACCAAGCCAGTGTTGGGTATGAGGGGCCTTCAGTGGATACTGAAAGCATAAATTAATTTTGTTTGTGAATGAATAAAAAGACTTTGAGAAATGTATTTTGATGAGGCTCTGTGAGACTACATTTACACAAAACCTTAACTAAGAGATTAAATTTTAACAGTTTTTAATCTCTCTAAGAGTTTATTCCTGTCCTCTTTGAGGGGTTAATTAACGTTTCAACATATATCTCATGTACAATGACCTGTTTAGGAATGGCTCGTTTAAATGCAGTATAATGCTGGAATTGTTAATGATCTCAGGTAGCTGACATCATTGTAGATGAGAACGTCTTTAAGTGATAAACCCTTAAAATCACTTTTCTTCTTAGCATACGTGGTATCAGCCAACCACAGAATTTTTTTTGTCCCACTTTTTTCTCATACAAAAAAAATTAATACCTTTAAAATCTAAATTTCTCTTTAAAATCATTCATGAAAAAGATTCTTAAGTTAGAATTAACACCTCAACTGGTCAAGCACCAGGAAGCTACATTACTACAGCTATTTAAATATACATAGGGACTGCTTGTCACCAGTCATCTCCTTCTAATGCCTTTGTCGCTTCTCTCCACTCCCCATTGCACCATTTCGTCAGATCATGAAAACTGAATTTGTTGGAAATTGTCAGAAATCTGCCAATATATTGTGTAAACCATAACACTTTGCAGTCGACCCGCTGCAGCGGTTAAGCCAGCTAGTAACTGGCTAGTGAACGCCGCCTCCCAGTCCTTCCCGCTGGCCCTCCGGCTGCGCTGCGGTGGGCTGGGACCCCATCCCTCAGCCTCTCTGTCTGCAGATGCTGTCGCAGGCCGGACTGGCGGAGCCTCGGGAGCGGGAGTACGCTCCCCTCTGCCGGCTCCGGATTCTCCGCGGCGTCTTTCAGAGCTCGCGTGCTTGGACAAGTCTGGCCCTCTGAGGGACACTTTTCATTATTCTTGCCGCATCTGCAATTGAAAGATAAAGATCTTGTTCTCCAAAACTTTCTTTTGAACCATTTGTGGTGTAATCATCATTCATGCTGTCCCCAGTGTCACTGGGAGGCTGTACAACACGATGACTTCCGGCGGCGGCGTAGCCTGCATAAATTCCTAGTTGAGACGCATCTGCCCTAGAACTAACTGTCACCACCTGGTAGTCAGTGATGCTCAAGAACGCCTCTCTAGACAGATGTCTCATCTTTGCCCAATTTCAACCTTCCCGGCAAGTCCAGGGCCTCAAGCCGCAGGATGGCTGCGCTCTTTATGCGTGGACCAGACCGTGGGGAAACCGAGTCCTTCCCTTCACCATCTCCCCTGCACCCAGGACCTCCCTTCCCCTAGGGAAGCTGCTGCGGAGGTGCCCGGTGCGGGCCACCGGTCGGTCCGGAGCGCGGGGCGGACGGTGTGCCATGCCCGGCCGCGGGCCGACCCGGCCGCCCACCCCGCGCCCCACGCCGCCCGCTCCAGCCCGCAGCGTCCGGGCTGCTGCTGGCCGACCGAGCGGCGGGGCTGCCTTGCCCCGGGGACGCCCGCGCGGCGGCCAAGGCCACCCGGAGACGCGTGCGGCTCCCTGGCTCTGCTCCCGGCACAAAGTGGAACCGGTCCTGGCGCCTGGGCGCCCCTCCAGGGCCTGCGGCGGGTGGCTCCCCGGTCCAAGCGTCTCCAGGTCGGCGCGCTCGCCCTCGTGGGCCCCCATTGATGTTAATGTGGAACAGGAAATACGTTTTTTAAGAAGTGGGACGCCTGATTTTAGAAAACTGCTCAATTTATTTGGAGTGGAGAAAGTTCAGGAAGTTCATGTGTCAAAAAGGCTTGTCTAATTTGAAACATGAGATGATGTTAATGGTTAATAATTACAATTTTATCTGGTTTGAGATCAGCTGTTTTTGTGAGAATGCTGGTACAGCATTCCTGATTAGTCTGTATGTTTTTTAAGTTCTGGGGGCAGGGGAACACAAGTTATCCAGTCTAGTTGTTATTTCTCACGCCAGTACAGTTCAACTTGAAATCCTCTTTAAGTAAGGCAAATAGTGTTGTATTAGTTTCCTATTACTATTATAACAAATTACCACACATTTTAGTAGGTTAAAACAACACAAATTTATTATCTTAGAGTTCTGGCAGCCAGAAGTCTACAGTGGGTGGACATCCCTTCTGGAGACTTCTAGGGGAGAATCCCTTTCCTTGCCCTTTCCAGCTCCTGAAAACAGCCTGCGTTGCTCGGCTCATGGCGGGGCGTCACCCCAGCCTTTGCTTGTCCCCACATGGATCTGGCCTTGCCTCTCCTGTGGTCCTTTCTCTCTGGCAGGGAGCCTGGTGATCACATTGGGCCCACCCAAGGGAACCCGGCATGGTCTCCCCTCTCAACATCCTTAACTTAATTGCACCAGCAGAGTCCCTTTACTATGTAAGGTGACATTCACAGTTTCTGGGGCTTGGGATGTGGACACCTTTGGGGGCCATTGTTCTGCCCACCACAAGTGCATACTAGAGGAGCTTCCAGTGCTGGGGTTTTGGCAGTTCCACTGGAGCCTGAAGATGAGCGGCTGGTGTGCAGCTCCGCTGCCTCTTCCCCCACGGTGAGTGACGTCTCGGAATCCACCTCCCCTTCTGTGAAATGGGCACAGAATGTGTGAAGCACACAGTCGTGAGAACTGAGAATTTTCTGGCGCTGGTGCCTAGGAGGAGCTTGCACTCTTGGGCTCCCTAGGGGCCGGTCTGTAGGTATTAGATACGCTAAAAATGTTAGGATTCCTTTCTCCAGCTCTCTCCTTTTTCTTTGTGTGTTAAAGAAGACACTTTTATGAGGCCTCCATGGCATTCTTCTTGGTCACTTGTAAAGTCACCATAAGGTTATTGTAGTGCATAACTTCATAGTCTAGGGGACAAGTTTTTATTTAAAGAAAAATGGAGGGCCGCAAAGATATCAGTTCTCTGCAGATGATAATTGATACCAAACTTCAAAAAAAAAAATCGCTAAAAGAGAGTGTTGCATAGAAAGCAAACTGGCCAGTACCCTGGAGTCCAGGCCTCCTTTGGGTTCTCCCAGAGTTTGTTCTACCACCAGGAGCAGTCATGCAACCTGGGCATGATTTTTTTTGCCCTGGGCCTCAGTTTCCACACCTCTGTGATAAGCATATTGGAGGGATCATTTTTAGGAATCTATCCAGCTCTTATGCAATGATAATGTTTTTTATGTTATAAAGTAACCATATTTTAAAATGAGATCATGTTGATGAAAACACCCTAATTGTTGCTTTATATTTGGCCAATGGAGACAGTTTGTTAAGAACTAGAAATCTGTAAAAGCCGTGTCTTAATTTTTGTTTTGATTATATTAAGCATAAAGGAGAAATAGTGATAGTGAGAATTATAGTTAAAAGGGAAGATTATTTGGTACTCAATTTTCCGAGAAAAATAGGTATCAGGTATCCACTGGGGAGCGTCACAGATTGCTGTCGGGCTGAGGGAAGGCAGGGGCGGGTAGATAAAGATGCAGGGAAGGAAATGGCTCACAGCTTCGTGCACAGCCACAGCCTGGTGCCCATCAAGCTGGAAGCCCACACTCACAAGCCCAGCATTATGCTACACTGACTGGATCACAATCTGTAGAAGGGGGAGAGTATTTGTCTTTTTACAAAGCTCTCCAGGGCCGGACATGGTGGTTCCTGCCTGTAATCCCAGCACTTTGGGATGCCAAGGCAGAAGGTTCACTTGAGCCCAGGAGCCCAGGATGAGTCCAGGCAACATAGCAAGACCCCATCTCTGCCAAAAATAAAAAAAAATTACTGGGTGTGGTCATGGCACAGCTATAGTCCCAGCTACTCAGGAGGCTGAGGCAAGGAAGATGGCTTGAACCTGGGGGTTCAAGGCTACAGTGAGCTATGATCGCACCACTGCTGTCCAGCCTGAGCAATAGAGTGAGACCCTGTCTCTAAAAAAAAATAAGATAAATAAAATTTTAAAAAGCTCTTCAGGTCCACTGGGCACAGTGGCTCATGCCTGTAATCCCAGCACTCTGGGAGGCTGAGGCGGGAGGATTGCTTGAGGTCAGAAGTTTGAGACCAGCCTGAGCAAGAGTGAGACCCCGTCTCTACTGAAAAATAGAAAAAGTTAGCCAGGTGTTGTGGCACACGTCTGTAGTCCCAGCTACTCGGGAGGCTGAGGCAGAAGGATTGCCTGAGCCCAGGAGTTTGAGGTTGCTGTGAGTTAGGCTGACGCCATGGCACTCTAGCCTGGGGAACAGAGCCAGACTCTGTCTTAAAAAAAAGAAAAAAAAAGCTCTCCAGGTGATTTTGATGTGTTCCATGGGTTCAGAGTCATTGGTCTGTGCCGGCAGCTGTACAGAAATAAACAGTTTCCCGAGGAGGGGCATTTAATGGACTATGCAGTCTCTCCGTTGTTACCACCATTGCTTAAGATTTTTAGAATTTGCAAAAACAACTATCTTTGCACACTAACACCCAGGGAGTTGTATCCCCTCCTCTTCACTACCCCAAAATAAGAGTAACCAGCTACCACAGTATCTTCGTTTTGGCCACTGATAGACTTACCTGTCCTGCCTTTCAGGACGCCACACTCTCCCGTTTTTCCACCCGTTTTTCACTCCTTCTCAGCATCCTTTGCTGTGACTTCATTCTTTTCTGATCTCTTCTCTATTTACATTCATTTCCCTGGTGATCCGATCCCATCGCATGACTTTAATCTCTGTGCTGACAACTCCCACCTGTGTATCTCCAGATGTGACTCTTACCTGAACTCCAGACTTGCATACTCCACTGCCTCCTGGACATCTCCCCTTGACATCTCTTAGCTTCTCAGACTTCTCATGTGCAAATCTGAACTTCCTGTTTTCTCCCTGGGACTCGTCTGTACTCCAGTCTTCTGACCAAACATCTTAGGAATCATGCTTTTTCTTTCTCTCAGATCCCACGTCGAAGCTGTCAAGAAATCCTACTGGTGCCATCAACACAGTATCCCAGCACTTTGGGAGGCTGAGGCAGAAGGATCACTGGAGCCCACCACTCCAGCACCTCTGGCCACCTCCATGCTGCCACCCTGGCCTGAGCCACCGTCAGCTCCCTCCTGGCTTACTGCAGTAACCTCGCAATGCTCTTCCTGCTTCCATTTTCACCTCCCCACTGTCTGCTCTCCACACAGCAGCCAGAGAGATCCTTTGAAACTATGAGTCAATTCATCTTATTCCTCTGATCAGAACCCTCCAATGACTCCCATTTCCTTCAGAGTACAATGCCAAGGTCACAGTAGCTACACGACCCCATACTGTCCAACTCCAACCTCAACTCCTCCCCGGAGCCTTCCTTACCTTCTCATTCCCTCTCTCCCTCCTCCGCTCTCCACTCCAGTTCATGCCTTCTTTCTATTCTTTGAAGATACCACACACATTCCTGCCTTAGGGTCTTTGCAATGTCTGTTCCCTCTGCCTGGAATGCTTTTCCTGGAGATACCCACATGCATCACTTCCCTCCAAACCTGCGCCATTGTTATCTTCTCAATGAGGCCTACCCTCACTACCTTATTTAAAAATGCAGTCTCTGCTCATGATTCTTCTTATCTCATTCTGGGTTTTTCCCCCCTAATCATTTATTACCTTCTAATATAAGGAATAGTTTATTTATTATTTATGTTTTTTGTTTATTTCTTATTTCCTCTTTCACTCTGCCAACCCAATGTCAGCTCCACGAGGGCAGGAACTTTTGTCTTTGTGCACTGATACAGTCCAAGAGTCTGTCATGTAGTAGGTCTCCAATAAGTGAATATTAAAGGTAGCAACATTTTCTAAACATTTTAGAAAAAACAAAGCTAAACATTTTTTTCTGCTAAGAATTTCTTCTATTCTGTATTTAAGCTGTGGTCTACTAGAGGGTAAAAATTGTATCTTTTATTTTCTCATTCAGAAATAAGAGAAAGGCCAGATTATCTCTTATTCAGTTATATGATTATATATGGAATTTATCTGATGACACTTAAGGACAGAAACAAATTTTGAACTATATACATAGTTGTAAATTCAAAGTGTGACCTGTGGACCAGAATATGAACTATTTGTTACAGGTCCATATTGAGGTTAAGTACAGAAATTGAAAATAAGTATTAGAAACTCTTAGAACAGTTTGACACTCATCTTATATCTACTGAATCTAATTTAAAATAGAGACTTTAATTTTGTATCTTTTTCATTTCATTTCAACATTTTTTACATTGTATTTTTACAAAACTATTAGTTCGTGATGGGGATTGGAAGTTAAGAGAAAAAAGCAAATCCTTCACCACACATAGTTTAAGAAGCATGAATCAAATGCACATCGGATGACTTATAAAGTTGGATTAAAAAAAAAAAGCTTGGAAAATCATAGGGCCTCTGGACTTTTATGAATCTTCTTCTAGATATTCAGACTGTCTTCCCCAGTAGTGGTTTTCAACTTTTTTATCCTTTTTCCAAGCTGTAGAAACCTCTTTTCAAAGAATCATTGTCATAAAACACAGATATCAAAGGCAGATAAAAGCATATCTGCCCTAATTGAGCACAAGCTTAGAGGCTCAGGCGCAGCTTCCTGAACTCCCCTCCACTCCCTGCAGGTTGCTAAGAGGCCTCAGCACAGCCCTAGGTCTCTGTAGCCTACTCTGAAAACTACTTACCACTCTCCAGTGGAAGAATTGGAGTCTTCTCTTTGCTTTTTTTCTGTTATAAATAATATATTTAATGTATTCTAATTCACAATTTAGACATTTCTCCATATAACAACACAGCTCTTTGACATACATTATATTTCTTGTATCCCTGGATGTAACATGTGCAATTTGATATGCTCTAATTTGAAATTTAGATATTTCTGTTATCATAGCCCAATAGACCAAAGACCTGTAGGGTTAAACCTTTAGTCCAACAAAGTCATGTTTATTGGCTCATTGCAATGAGGAGACCACACACCTGAGAAACTTTCTGTCTCACCAAACAAAGGAGAAGATAGATCTATTATAACATTTTGGAAAATAGTGGAGTTTAGGTAAAGTTTAGTGAAGCAGTATTTTGATAGGCTCAAAGCAGGACAGGGTATAGAAGTTTGGACTGGGAAGTGGACCCACATGCCTGTTTTCTTGGAAATTACAAAGTTAAAATAGACTTGGATTGAATCTAAAAATTTCCTAATCTGAAACTCTGCACCTGGGTTAGAAATCCAGGCCCCCTTTCTATGTCAAGAGTGAGACGATGTTTCCTTCTTCTTGTTATGATTTCAAACAGCAAAGTTTCCGACCATCTGTGATTATAGAGAACAAGGTTTCTCAGTAAGATTAAAAAAAACAGTGGTCACTCAAAAAGGGGAGTTGTCACGATACTTTATAGCTGCATTGTGCCCTTGGGAGAAGTATGGCTTCACCAGCTTTGCCGCTGGCTTCCTACATGTCCGCCATCCCAGCCTGCTCCAGGGATCGCAGGGCTGATTCCTTCCTATAGTCCCACTGTCACCGCCCAGCTGTTCTCCTTGCACTAGATTCCTCACTTCTGTGGACCCGATATGATCAACTTTGATCCCATGGTCCATGATATGTACTAATTGGAGATTTTGATAAAGCACAAATTACAAGATGCCCAGCATTAACATCTAATATCTTAATATACCGGAGAACTTGTGAAGCATCAAAAATAAAAAAAAAAAACTTAATGAAAAATTACCTGGAAAAAAATGCTATAATTAGAACTAGTATCAGAAATGTAGGAAACAGAAACAGGTGTAAGAAAGCAATGGTTTGAAGCCTTCATAGTGGTTAGACGCTTTGACCTGCTAATATCATGCAGAGAGATCTAGCCTGAGGGTAACACCAGCTGCAAAGAAAAAGATTCGTAGACAAAGATTCAGCATGATATGTAATTATGAAAACCTGAAAACAGCATAAACATAAAAATATTATGTATCTGGAATGAATATTTAGTGCCATGGGAGGTGCTCATGAAATAAATGCAAAAAAATCAAGATATTGAAACATACAGTATGATATCAACTTATTTTTTAATTCTATGATAACATGTTTAGAAAACATCTGTAAGGAAATGCACTGAAACATGAACAATAATTATTTCAGAGTGGCTGGATGACGGGAGATTTTGTTTCGTTATTCTTTCTTTGCTATAATAAGCTTATATTTTTCAGAATACTACAGTAAGCATCTATTACAAAAATACAATGCAGTTCTAAAATAAGCATGTATTACTCAGAGAAAGAAATTAATTACTTTTGGAAAAAAGAGGTGGTTCTTTAGCCAGAAAATAAAAATTTTATGAGGATAATTATATGCTACAGTGTTATTCTTATTCACGGGGCTGTCAGAATGTGTTTTTCCCACTATGTTCCTGGTAGATTGAAGAACATAATTTTTAATTTTTGATAGGTGGTTTTTGTGCTAAAGAAGGCTGAATGAATCTGCATCTTTTTTTAATTGTGTAATTTTTAGTATTTAAGCCTCTTTTTTTTTTTTTTTTTTTTTTTTTGCATCCATTAGTCACTTTTACTGGTAGAAATAACACTTTCAGGAGACCAGAATGCAGTAGTAGTTTGACATTGCTTGCTTCACCCAGAAAAATGGGTTCAAACATCAGACCCTGCCACTGCTGATACTATTTTTAAACTTTTTATATTTTTATTTTCTCTAGAGTATTTCTAGGTATCCAACAAGTAAGGAATGTTGAAATACTATGTACTTGTAAAAAGAAATAATGCAGGAAAC
This sequence comes from Varecia variegata, assembly GCA_028533085.1. Classification (NCBI taxonomy): domain Eukaryota; kingdom Metazoa; phylum Chordata; class Mammalia; order Primates; family Lemuridae; genus Varecia; species Varecia variegata. Next base: position 135,713,547 of record CM052436.1, on the reverse strand, counting down.
TATTGAAATTTGGTGATGATCAATTGAGATTTGTAGACAAAGTTAGCTTTGAATTTCAGTGGTCTTTCTGCCATTTATAGCAACATTATCCTTATAAATAGGAAGAGAGTACATAAATCCTGACCTGAAGATCTCACGTGACTATAAAATACAAAATATGTCATGACAGTGTAAGCCTTACGCGGACTTGTCTGACTCTCCGCAGTCCAGGACCATGTCTGGAGAACTGCCGCCAAACATCAACATCAAGGAGCCTCGATGGGATCAAAGCACTTTTGTCGGACGAGCCAATCATTTCTTCACTGTAACTGACCCTAGGAATATTCTGTTAACAAACGAACAACTAGAGAATGCAAGAAAAACAGTACATGATTACAGGTAATATTAATAAGTGTGTTTTTTGACATAATGTGTAAATACATCATCATATTAGTCCATTGTTTTTAAACCTCTACTTAGTGATTTTACATCTTTTTTTTTTTTGTAACAGAATCCTTTGGGCAAAAAAAAAGAATGAGTAGAAAGGCCTGTTTGTATCCCCCATTGCCGAAATTGCTGACCCTTAACACAGATATCCAGGGCTCATAGTAACCTAAAAGTGAGACAGTCATCCCTCCTGCTCATAGTGCCAATCTGTGAGGTCCCCTTTTCCCAGCACCCTGCCTCCTATTCTCCAATACAACAGCCCCATGCATTTTTCTGTCTCTGAACAGAAACAGCATCATGCAAAAAACAAGCTGCCAAGAATTAGGGGTAGGTTGGTTGCTTCTGAGCCATAGCCCCAGTGAATGAAACGCTGTCGGTAGGAGCCCAGGTGAGAAGGGCGCTGACAGCAGTGCCCGCAGGGATGGTAGGTTTGGGCTGTACTCCGTCAGTCGTGAGAGCCAGGCAGGAGGTAAGAGAAGATGCCACCTGTGTAGAGAGACACTAAAGCAGCAGCTGGCAACTGTTTCTGTAAAAGACCATATAAGAGATATTTTGGCTTTGTGGACCACAAAGCATTTCTGTTGCATATAATTCTTGGTTTTTTGTTTGTTTATTTTTTTTACAATCCTTTAAAAATTGTACAAACCACTCTTACCTAATGGGGCATACAGGCCACACACAGCAGTTTGCCGACTCCGGCAGTAGGGCAACAGCACCGGGACTGGCTTGCTGGAAGCTACAGGCTGGAGCGTGCCCATGAGCAGCGCATCCGAGACAGGTGTTCAGTGGGCATCTAGGTAGTTATGAGGGAACCAATGACAGTCTGTGAACCCCGAGTCCGGCCGGATTCTGTCATGGCCAGTATGCACACAGAGGGAGGACACAGACAGAACCTCAGGGGCCTTAGGAGAAAGTACTGAAGGACGAGTTAGAGGAAGATCCAACAGAAGCACATTTTAGGACTTTAGTAAAATAAATGTTCTTTATGAGTCTGGAGAAGGAGCCGTAGAGAGGAGAGATTGAGATGAAAAGACCACCGTGTGGTTGAAAGGAAGATGACATACGGAAGATTGCCAAGAGCCTAAAAGTGTAATTGTGAAATTGAAATCTTCACTAAAGACAGTGGTGGAGAACTAACATCAGAAATGGCACTGTGACAAAGCAGAATTGGAAATATAGAGGAAAAACCTGAGAAGCTCGGAGTGGAGGTCAGAGGTCAGCAAACTGTTTCTATAAAGGGCCAGATTTACATATTTTAGGCTTTGCAACCATACAGTGTCTGGCACATATGGTTTTTGTGTGTTTTGTTTATTCATTTTTACAGCCCTCTAAAAAAGCCATTCTGAGCTCACAGGCCATCCAGAAACAGGCCAGGCCATGAACTCTAACTTGCCAGTCCGTGTTAGAGATGAAAAAGAGAAAGCTGGAAGAAAGATTATGTAAGGGGAATAGAAAATGGTGACTAAAGGTATAGTTAATTCATGTTCCTAGAAGAGAAATTAGAAAAAATATAAATAAGCAATATTAAATATATAGCAGAAAGGGATTTTGCTTGGGTGAGGAATAACATATCTCAAAGAGACCTCAAAGCAAAGACACTCACGCGTGGCAATTTTTTTCTTTTATTTTTTTTTCTACAAACTTTTAAAAATCCATAAGCATCCATGAACAAGGAGGGAAAAGCTATTAGAAAAGTACAAATATCAGAAAGTTCTCAACCTTTTCATCTACACACTGAATGCCAGAAGACAGTGAATGCTTTCAGGAGAAAGAGTTGTAACCAGGAATTTTATACCAGATTGTCTTTATTTGCAAAGTCAACAAAACAATATGCAAGAGCATGAAAAAAAACTCTTCATAAACCCTTCTTGAGTGGTTAAGAGATGAAGCAAAATTAAGCTCAAAAATAAGAAAGCTGTAATCACCATTTTGAGGAATGGTGATTCCTCAAAAAAACATATGAATTATGATAGGATCAAAAAATTCCACTTCTGGGTATGTACCTGAAAGAGATGAAAATAGAAACCCGAATGGATATGTGTACACTCATTTTATGTTCCAGCATTATTTGTACGTAGCCAAAAGGTAGAAGCAACCCAAGTATCTATCAGCAGACAAATGGATAAACAAAATGTGGTGTATACTCACAATAGAATATTATTCAGCCTTAAAAAAGAAGGAAATTCTGACACGTGCTACTACATCAATGAACCTTGAAGACATTATGCTGAGTGAAGTCATCTAGTCACAAAAAGACAAATATTGTATGATTCCACTTATATGAGGTACTTAGAGTAGTCAAATTCATAGAGACAAAAGTAGAATGGTAGTTGCCAGGAGGATGAGGGAATGGGGAATTATTGTTTAATGGTACAGAATTTTAGTTGCAGAAGATGAAAATGTTCTACAGGTGGATAGTGGTTATGATTACACAACAATGTGTATGTACTTAATGTCATAGAACTGTGTACTAAAAATGATTAAAGTGGTAAATTTTATGTTATGTATATTTGACTATGATAAAAAAGCAAAAATAATAAGAGTCATAATATAGACTAGTGATGAATGTTAAAACCTACTAAAATAGAAATAATTTTTGTATCCCTAGTTAGAAAATATTACATAGGATAAAAGAAATGAAGTGTTTTCTGAAAAATAGTAATATCTATCTGAATCTAAAGCCCTAGATTGTAGTATCAGAAAAAAAGAAAGTGGAAGATTTAAAACTACACCAAACATCTTGCCTTAAATAGGAACAAATCTCAAAAATATATATGATTTTGCTCTTTACTATAATAGAGAAATGTGTTATATAATCTTAATTTTTTGGGGAATTTTAAAGGTAACTCAAGTTACCTCAAGTTAAATATTAGTACATATTTTCTAAAACTCAGAAGTATAAAACTAAAGAAACTGCAATCAATGTAACTAAAAATAAAACCAAAGAACTGATGTAGAAGCTTTAAAAGTACTATAAAACAAGATGGAGAAGGCAGATAGCTTTGTTATAACAATATATGTAAAAGGATTAAAATTTCCTATTAAAACCAAAGACCTGGGGGAGATCATAGATGCGGGTTGGTTATTGGATACAAAAGCACAGCTGGATCGGAGGAATAAGTTCTAGTGTTCTGTCGCACTACAGGGTGACTATCATTAATAACGATTGTATATTTTCAAATAGCTAGAAGAGCAGATTTGGAATGTTCCCAACACAAAGAAATAATAAATATCTGAGGTGATGTATGTGTTAATTGCCCTGGTTTAATCATTACACATTCTATATGTGTATCAAAATGTTACACTGTATCCCATAAATGTATACAATTATTTTGCGTCAATTAAAAATAATAATAAAAGCAAACAAAAAACATGAAAAAATCCCACAAAGCCGCTGGGTTAACATGTTTCATGTTAAAGTCAGAATATGTATACACATAAAATTATAAACCTTAATAAAGTTACTAATGTACCAAAAATTAAAATAAAAGACTTTAAAATTGAGTAAAAAACACTTTTAAAGCTCCATAATGTCATGGCACCCCAGTTAGAATACATGGTGCTTACCAGCTAGCTGACTGATAATATGTATGATGCAATTGTATGTGTAAAATTACAGTACCTTCTTCCAAGAATCCCTAAATGTCTCCCTTTCAAAGTATATAGACCCTTAAAGTCTGGGTGATACATTGCCTGGGCCTGCTCCAAATGAGGAGGAAGGGTATTTGTTGTGGTTCTGTTGCTGATATAAACTTTTAGATATATTAACTGGTAAACCCATTGTTGGATTAACAGGTAAGAAATACCTCAGAGTTTTCCACCTCCCGACCAAGAGATAAATCAGCCATGAACCTTCAGGGGAGACTAGCTGAGAGGGTTAGTTGGGGGTCAAAGAAGTAGCATGCGACAGTGTACCCCCAGGGAGTGTGAATACCAACGTGTGGTTCTAGTGGGACACCAACTTAGCATGAACCCAAAAGGAGGTAACGAAAGTGGCTAACATTAAAAAACAGGACAAAGGTAATTGCAAATAAAAGGAAACAGGAGTTGCTGTGTGAACAGGGCTGATAGAAGTACAAAGAGAACTTGATTAAAACACAATCCTAATAGCAGGAAATTCTGACATACCTTTGGAAGTCTTTGATTGACCATCTAATCACATCAAAATTCTTATACTCTTTTAACTCTGTTCAAAAAGAAAAACCGAAAGTAAAAGTATAAAGTAAAAACAATGAGAAAATTAATATGAAACTTTAAGCACTTGCACCAAAATTTTACTCTGAAGGGAAGTTTATAGCTTTACACATCTCTAGGACTAAACAATAAAGGCTGACAGTGAATAACTGGGAATTCCGCTTAAGAAGCTAGAGAACAACACAGAGTCATAAAAAGAAAGTAGTAAACCCTGTGTAGTACTTACTGTGTGCCAGGTACTGCTTTAATCACTTTATATTCATTAATTTAACTCTCACAACAACCCCCGTTGGTAGATACTATTGTTATCTATCTATGACAGCTATTGTTATCCCCATTTCTCAAATAAAAGAACTGAGGCATTAAAGTTTAACTCACTCGGAGTCGTGCTGCTGGTATATGGTAGAACCAGACTTAGAACCCAGACAGTCCGACCGCAGAGTCCGTGCAGTTTAACTACTATATATATTGCTTTTCAAAGAAAACAGAGTTAATTTTTTTTAAAAGTCAGAAATGAATGAATAGAATTAAAAAATAAACATAAAAATCAATTCTTTGATAAACCCAGTAAAGGATAAGCCTCTGGCAAGTCTAATCAATATAAAATTAAAAAAAAAAAACCCTCAAAATATATAACAAAAGGAATAAGTTACCTAAAAGAGAAATAGAAATATAAAAATGAAGCCTATTATATAGCTTTTTTGCTAAAAATTTTGAAAATCTTAGTGAAATATATAACATTATATGAATACAGTATACAAATTACCAAAATTGACTCAATCCAAAAGAAGGCAAGGAAAGAGCAGGGAGTGACAAGGAGATGAGACTAACTGAAAGCAAATAGCAAGATGGTAACAAAACAAACAAAAAAACCTTTCCCACAGTGATCCCCAAGGCCAGATGGCTTTACAAGTGAAGGAAATAATTTTTTCGTAGGAAGAAGTAATACCAGTTCTACCACAAACTCCCCTAAGTCCACAAATACCCTAATAGATAAATCAGACAAAGGGATTAAAAGAAAAATTATGAACATTTGTGTCATAAGCATAGAAATAAAAATCCTTAACAAGATTTAACAAATTAAATCTAGCCATATATACAAAGGGAAATGCTCAAAATAAGCAGAACTGGAGTTCATAACAAGAACACAATTGGTTTAACATTTGAAAACCACTCTATCAGTGGACTGTATGATCATCTCAGTAGATGCAGAAAAAGCAGACAAAATCCAACCTCCATTCATGATAAAATTCTGAACAAACTAGAAATGGAAGAGGAAAAGTACATCTACAAAAAATCTACAACTAATGTCAAATTTAATGGTTCAATAATGAACACTTTCTTCCTATGACTGGTAACACAGCAAGGATTTCTGCTCTCACTATTTTTATTCAGCATTATGCTAGAGGTGGTAGCTAGTGCAATAAGAGAAAATTTTAAAATTTAAAAAAAAGACATAAAGATAGGAGGAAGTAAAACTGTCTTCATTCACAGAAAACATGATCAGCTATATAGAAAGAACCTACAAAACAGAAAAGTACCTAGAATAAGAGAATTTAGTAAAATCACAAGATATAAGATTAATATACAAAAATCAATTTTATTTTTATCTAGTAGCAATTAAAAACTGTACATTGAAATCTTAAAAATAATACTATTTTCAGTAGCAAGAAAAATATTAAATAGCTAGAGATCACTTTAACAAAATATGTAAAATGCCTGTGCTACAAAACATACACTCACAAAAATTACAGAGAGAAGTCTATTGTTTTGTGTTAAATGGAGATGCATACTATGTTCATGGATTGGAAGACTCAATATTGTTAAGATATATGTCATCTCTTCCCAAACTGATGAACAGATTCAATGTAATCACCAAAACCTCAGCAGGCTTTTTGGAGAAATTGACAAGCTAATTCTCAAATGTATATGGAAATACAAGGGACCTGGAATATTGAAAGCAATTTTGAAAAAGAATAAACTTGAGGAATTTATTCTACCTGATTTTAACATGTACTATAAATCTCTCATAGTAAAGACAGTTTGGCATTGGTATGAGGATAGACATACATTTATTTATTTATTTATTTATTTACGTTAGCATAAAACAAAGTTTATTGAGGAAGGGCAAGACAGGTTTACAGAGCAAGAGCAAAGATACATTCGCCACAGACGACGAACGGGCCCCCCTGTTGTAACAAAAGGGCCAGGATAGACATTTTAATCCCTGGAACAGAATACGGAATCCTGAATAGGCACAAACATATGTAGCTAATTAATTTTATACAAAGGTGCCAAGACAATTCAATGAGGAAAGGACATTCTGTTTAATGAATGGTTCTGGAAAAATTGGATAGTCATATAAAAAGTAAGTGTTGATCCTTACTTCATACCACAAACAAAATTTAACTTCAAATGGGTGATAGACTTAAATATACCAGCTAATACTATAAAACTTTAGAAGAAAACAGAAGAAAATCTTTATAACTTTGGCATAGGCAAAGATTTCTTAGGGCATAGGATGAACACTGATCAACTGAAACTGAAAGGGAAAGAAAACACTGATAAATTGGACTTTATCAGAATAAAAAGTTTTTCCACAGAAGAAGACACTGTTTAGAAAACAAAAATGCAGTTCACATGCTGGAAGAAAATATTTGCACAACTTACATCTCATAAAGGATTTTTATCCAGAAGACATAAAGAATTCTTTCAATTCATTAATAAGACAACCCAATTTTTAAAACTGGTCAAAAGATTTGAGTAGACTTAGGACACTTCACCAAAGAAAATACAAGAATAGCAAGTAAGCATATGGAAAGATGCTCAACATCATCAGTTGCTCGGGAAATGCAAATTAAAACCACAAGAGATATTACTTCATACCTACTAGAACGGCTAAAAAGAGAATTGGTAAATACCTGTGGTACATTCATCGAATGGAATACTACTCAGCGATGAACCAACTACTGGTATGAACAAGGACGCATTGCAAAAGCACTATGCAGAGTGAAAGAAGCCAGACACAAAATACCACTCGCTGTATGAATCCATTTATGTGAAATTCTCAAAGAGGCAATGCTGTGGTGTTCGAAAGCAGATCAGTGGTTGGCAGGAAGTGAGGGAATGACGTCAGAGGGGCCCAGGGGAACTGTTGGAGAGAAGGAAATACTCTACACCTGTGGTCTCCACCCCCCAGCCCCCATTAGGGACCGGACCACTCTAGAGCTCTGCCGCACCCCACCACCACCCCAGTCTGTGGAAAAATTATCTTCCATGAAACCAGCCCCTGGTGCCAAAAAGGTTGGGGACTGCTGCTCTATACCATGATTCTGGGGGTGGTTACCCCACTGTGTGCATTTTTCAGATCTCATCAAATTGTATACTTAAAATGGTTGACTTCTGTGGTATTTAAATTATACCTTAATAAAGCTGATTTAATTCAAAAATGTTATGAGAGCATAGGAAAAAAGGAGATACTGCCCAATTCGTTTGCAACCCTGAAATACTATCAATGATGAAAATGTACTAAAAGGAAACAATGGTCCATCTTACAAATTAATAATGCAGAAATTCAGCCAGGTGCGGTGGCTCACGCCTGTAATCCTAGCACTCTGGGAGGCCGAGGCGGGAGGATCATTTGAGGTCAGGAGTTCGAGACCACCCTAAGCAATAGTAAGACCTCATCTCTACCAAAAGTTGAAAAAATTAGCCGGGTGTGGTGACACAGGCCTGTAGTCGTAGCTACTCGGGAGACTGAAGCGGGAGGATTGCTCGAGCCTAGGAGTTTGAGTTGCTGTGAGCTATGAAGATGCCACTGCACTCTACCAGGAACAACAGAGCGAGATTCTATCTCAAAAAAAAAAAAAAAGCAGAAATCCAAAATAAAATACCAGCACATCAACTCCAACCTTGTGTTAAAACATGAACTAGTAGGATTTATTCTGAGAATAAAAAGGTGACTTATTTTTAGGACATTTATTAATGTAATTTATCACATCAATATGTCAAAGCAAAAAAGTCACATCTTGATAGACACCCAAAAGGAGCTAAAATTGTACAGCTATTTCTCACAAAATAATCAGCTGGGAATAATCTGTAGTACTTCTTTACCATGATGAAGATTATATTCCCCACGTTAGAAGCCAGCAACACACTAAATACTGTGAAACACTAGAACTGAGCTTCCCCAAAAAGACTTCTTTGGAAAGGGATCCTATGGAATTCTTGCAGAAACAGAGGGAGGTGGGGAGAAAAGGGAAGGAGGGAGTTTTCCTAGTCAAATTTGGGAAAGTTTACATCCCACTCTTAGAATGTCACATATTAACTTTTTAAAGTTTGCAAGAAATCCAGAGTGAAGAAAGCTGCTTAATCGATCTCTCCAAACTTCAACATGGGTCCCTTTTTTTCACTTCTTTTTTATAATATCTGTAGATATCCAAGACATTCCCCTGGAAATATTGCACTATGAGGCATTCTCATTGAAGTAAGGAGCAAGCCCAGGATGCCTTTATCTTCACTAGAATAGAACATTCTGGAAGCCCTAACCAATTCCGTAAGACAGGAGAAGAAATAAGATGTAGAAATATCGAAAAGATGAGACAATTTTTTTTTTATGGAAATGATGATATTCTTGACAATCAACTAAAAAACCAGTGGAACAAATAAAAGACTACAATGAGGGGCCTGCTTATAATATATATAAAAAGTTGGTAGCTTCCTGTATACCAGCAATAATCAATTAGACTATCTTTTATTCATATTCACAAAAACAATGAAAAAAAAAGTAAAATACCTGGGAACAAACTTATCAAGAGGGGGTGACAATGACAAGACCACTGGGAGTCACTAAAAGAAGCATTTGAGCACTGGGAGTGACATGTAGTGGGCCTAGATAGAAAGGCTTCACATTGTAGAGGTGTCATTCTCTCCAGATTAATACAGTTTCAGTCAAAATACAATTGTGATCACCTATAAAATTGACAAAATAATTCTAAGGTTTATCTGGAAGAATAAATTAATGAGTGCAGCTAAGGCATTTTAGAGCAAGAAAAAGAACAGAGTGCAGGACAGCTGCTCTATCAAATATTGAAATGGACTGTCCAATTTAAATGTGGGTGTTGGCATCAGAATATGTAGTATGTGGGAGCACAATAGAAGGTCTAGAAATTAAGCCTGGTCTTCACAAAATCCCAACTGATGCAGACGAGCCGACTAGGAAATAAAGTTAAGCAAGTTTTATGTTTTCATATCTTAAGATAAGTTCTCAATAGATTAAAAGCTTCAATGACACACACAAAAACAACTATTATGAAAATGCTACAAGTGTAGGTGAACATTTGTATAGTCTTTCTAGGTAGAAACTTTATTCTTGTCTGACTGCATAAATATAAAAATGTTCAGAACAGCAGATAAAACAACTACAAAACAAAATTAAAATTTTGTTAGCCGCAGTATGCATACAAATTATATAAATAATGATGATGCTACTGTTGATGAAAATGATTTTTTAAAAAGATATAACTCAAATACAGAAAAAGGATAAAAGATATGTCTAAAGTTTTAATATTTTACATGGCTTTTGTCCCAGCTCATTTACTCATTGCTTTTGAAATATTCTTGAATGTAAGGAAAGATTTATTTATGAGGGTTTATTTACTTCCCCATCCTTTACAAATGAAAAAAAATTAGAAGTAGTTAAAATGCCCAACACTAGGGGGTTGGTATAATAGTAATATGTTACACAGCGTTTTACAATCATGCAGTGGAATACTATGCAACAGTTAAAGGAGTGATATATTTGTTTCCTAAAGCTGCAGTAACAAAGTGCCACCAGCTAGTGGCTTAAAACAACAGAAATTTATTCTCTTATATTCCTATAGGCCCAAAGTCTGAAATCAAGGTGTCAGCGGGGCCGTGCTCTGTCTGAGGGCTCTGGGGAAGGGTCCTTCCTTGCCTTTTCCCGGGTTCTGATGGCTTTGGTGTTCTGGGCTTATAGGTGCATCACTCCAATCTCCGCCTCCAGCATCACATGGCTTTTTTTTTTCCACTAAGAACCTTCATAAACAAGGTTTTCATTCTGCGGGTTTAAAAATGAATCAATATTCCTGAGTACCATAACTTTCATCTAATTGGTTAAAAATACTTTAGAGTTTGCAAAGTTCAAAATACATCTTAAAATGTCATTTAAGACAAAGAGTATTTCAAAGTTGAATACTTCCATATTATACAAGACTTTTTATTTTGCTTTTCCAAATTACAGATAATTTAAAATGAATAGGTTTGAAATGTTCATTTGAAGTGCTTATGTTTTGAAATTTTTACTGACTACATATGTAATATTAATAGTTAAATTTGTCACTCCATCCAGGCAGAATTGTTTTAGGTAAGTATAAACTTTCAAACTTTGCAGTTACTTATCTCTAGGGCACTAGTGAGATATTTGAAATGAAAAATTGTCATGTTATTTGTTGTTGTTTTCCTAGGCAAGGAATTGTTCCTCCAGGTCTTACAGAAAATGAATTATGGAGAGCAAAGTACATCTACGATTCAGCTTTTCATCCTGACACTGGTGAAAAGATGATTTTGATAGGAAGAATGTCAGCTCAGGTTCCAATGAACATGACCATCACAGGTTGCATGATGACATTTTATAGGTAAGTGATGGATATGTAACAAGAGTTTGTTTGATATCACAAAAGCCTAAAGTACATTTTTATGTAATAATCTTATTGAGATAAATGTCATTTCATAAGTATAGGAAGTGATGAATATGGGAATTGGCTTGATCGAATCATCCACAATGTATGTCCAGACAGCACATTGTACTCCAAAAATATATAGAACAAAAAATAAAATTGGAAAAATAAAATGGTGGTATAATTGCTTTAAAAAAAGAAATAAATGTCATTTCACTTTTAGTTCCCTTTTGTATAAATGTTGCTACTCTAGGGGTCTTTTTTACCTTTCTCCTCTGCTAAATACCGTCTTCTTCATTATTCAAAAGGAGATTGAATTTTTCCCCAAATGTTAGACCCCAAAGAAAATGAGGCAGAGAAAGAAAATAAAGAATGTGTAAGTAAATTCTCCTTTTGATCCATCCATATAGGTATAGATACAATATAGGTGTAGGTGTACACATAGACACAGACATACAGGATTGTACATGCAGTTAGGAGGGGTCGGGACTGCTTAGCCTACAAATGGCTTCATTTTTCCCCCAAAGAAGGGACCTGACATTTATTGAGTGTCTACTCTCAGTGTCTACTCTCAGTAGACACTCAGTAAATGTCTGTGCCAGGCCCTCTACAAATTTTATCTTACTTCATCCTCATAGTAACCCCCTGAGCTTGGTGTCGTCCATATCTACTGAATGAGGACACTGAGGATCAGAGAGGTTAAACATCTGCCTGGCCACACAGGTCCTAAGCCTGTGACAGCCCAGATGCATAGTCCTTGCCCAGCTCTCTCCCTTCCCAGTCTGTCTCCTCCCTGGTTTCTGATGCTCACATTCTCTGTTCTGTGCAGCGGTTAGGGCCAGGTCCGAGTGACGGTGGGTGTGTGACCGATCGCTCTGTTTCAGGACTACGCCGGCTGTGGTATTCTGGCAGTGGATTAACCAGTCCTTCAATGCTGTGGTCAATTACACCAACAGAAGTGGAGACGCCCCCCTGACTGTAAAGTAAGGCTGTGAGACTCGACGGCCCTGTGCCGTTCTCCAGCGTTCATTTGATTAAGTGGTGATGCTCTCCTGTTTAAAACAGTGTGTCTGTATAAACTGCTTATATTGTTCAGAATATTATGTAGCACCTTTTCAAGTAAAGTGCTTCTTTTTCTCCCTCCCTATCAAGACAACCATTTTCTTCCAACTTGCTTTCTCAGACATGACTCAAGCCGTTAGCGGCGCTAATAGAATGGTACTTCTCATTGCCACTGTAGGGCACGTGGCAGGCAGGCAGGTAAATGGCAAGCCGTACCCCCTACCCTGCCCAAGACAACAGCCAGCAACATCAAGGAAGACCATGGTGATAAGACCATTATATCTGACTTTAAAAAAAAAATGGCTCATCTGTGGAGCCCAAAAGTAAGCAATGGGTTTAAAAATTTGCCTCTTGTAAAAAAAATCTGATATACTAAAATGTCTGTCATTTTAGTAATACAAGTGTAGCTTGTATTACACTTGAAAGAAAAGTGCTTTTCTTTTTTTATTACTTAAGATTGCATTTGACAGCCCGTATTCTTCTACCATCATCGTGTGGAACAAAGGATATTGAAATCTGCAACCCAGCGGAGTTTATCGTAATTAAAATTTCTTGTGCTTTATTGCGTTTTGAAGATGAGACTTAGTATTTTTATACAGTAAGGTAACATTTTTAAAACGGCAGCACTTCATTTGTGCTTTCAGTATGTATATTAATATTTTGAGAAGTATTTTTTTTAAGCAAATATGTTCCAAACATTTAGCCCAATACACATTTTCCTGTATTCATAGCTTTCTACACACAAACCCTCCCTCCCACGAATACACAGTCTATATGTCTACTTGTTTGGGATCGTAGTCAGGTTATATGTGAAGAATCCTATTTTTTATGGGCCTATTTGCTTTTTCTCTAGATTCTTCTACTTGTAAGAGTGATAAGGAATGTTGTTTTGTGGACTCTCCGTTTCTTGATCATGCTCTTTTATATTTCCCCCCTTGTTTCTTCAAATACGGTGCCAGAGTTCCCTGGCACTCATCATTTATGGGATATCCTTTTTTCATTTCAGTGAATTGGGAACGGCTTATGTTTCTGCAACAACTGGTGCTGTAGCAACAGCTCTAGGACTTAATGCATTAACCAAGGTACTCGGATTTTTATTTCCATGATAAACTTCTTAATTCATTCTCACCTGCCTGGCTCAAAGTCCCTCTGTTATTCTTCAAAATAGTTCAAGTCACGTGACTTTCTTATACTCATTATTTTTAGCTGTGTATTTTAATTATATCTTCCAGTAAGTTTGGGAAGGGTTGTTACCTCTGCCAACACTGTGGCCTGTGCCTGGTGCTGTGTATGAAATGCCAAATGCTCGCCTCCCCACGGCCTGCTAGAGGCTGTGGTAAGTGGCCTGCCTCTGGCCCAGCTTGGAGGAGGTGGAAGAGCCAGCGTCTGAGCTCAGGACTTTGGGACTCCAAAGCCCACGCTCATTCAGCCACGCTAAGCGTCGAAGGTCTTAGAAGCATGCCTGGTCCCAGCACGCCCAGGCTGGACATAGAAAAATACCACTAGGGAACAAGTTTTGAAAGTACTCTTGGCCTGAGTTCTATACAAATAGGACTCTGCGTTTTTAAGAGTTTTTGAGTAGAAATAAGTTATTTCCATCCAGTAATACAGGAAAGGGAAGATGATGCTTTCGGAATTCTCTCTTCCACAGCATGTCTCGCCACTGGTAGGACGTTTTGTTCCCTTTGCTGCCGTAGCTGCTGCCAATTGCATTAATATTCCATTAATGAGGCAAAGGTAAGAGCCACACGCGCTCGTAGCAAGGGCTTGCGCTTGCCAGGGTAGGCTCTTGTAATAATTAGCTTTGTTGAAACATTTAAAATTTTATTTTAATATGTACAGATGAAATTATATGAGATCTGGGATTTACTTCAAAATAATCTAGGCTGGGGGTGGGGATGGACCCACTGATGGAACAAGTTTAGCTGCGAGTTGCCAGTTACGGAAGCAGGCTGGGGAGCGCGTGGGCGTTGAGATTAGTTTTTCTGTGTCTGTGGAATTGAAAGATCTGTCTCAAGCTTACATTGAGTTGTGCTTGGGTTGGACAAAGAAGATGCATGCAAAGAAAGTTTATTCTCTAAGATAGGTTCTTCCCCCCACCAGAATTTTCTTTTGGGCCTTAAAGTAATATTAATCTATATCTTTGGAAGTATTTTTTAGAACTGGAAAAAATTAAAGGAGACAAAAGGACAAGAAAAAGCATTTTGGAATGGATAACAAAAAACAGGGTATCAATAGGAGTTATAGTGTTAGTAACTATAGTTAATAAATATCCAATAAGGGCCACATACTAGTGACTTCTGTGTCAGTATATTAAGTTAGTTGACTTAATGCCATGTATTGTATCTATTTATCATTAGGAAAGTTGCTCAAATTTGCACATGGGCATAGAAATTAGCCTTTTCTTTAAGCTAGCATATCCACCCTTCAAATCATATTGTTGTTGAAAAAAGTACACCCTTTTAAGAAAGTTTACTAGTGTTACTTTACTTTTGTGTCTATCCCAGGAGGATTAAGCTTGTTCATGGTATTTAAAAATAAACTTGTTAGTACCAGAAATGACACTTGAGTGAGTATTTGGATTAAGTAGGGACTTGGTCTTTCCCATCACAATATTATTTCAAGGCATTTTGTGAAGGTGTTGGGGAACTCCTTTGCATGTGCTTTGCTCTGCAGGGAGCTCAGAGTTGGCATTCCGGTCACAGATGAAAACGGGAACCGCTTGGGGGAATCGGCAAACGCTGCAAAGCAAGCCATCACACAGGTGGTCGTCTCCAGGATCCTCATGGCAGCCCCTGGCATGGGTTAGTAGAACTTTGTCATCCATTTATTCATTCCGTGAATATAGACTGAGCAAGCCTTTATGGATCAGCGAACAAACAAAAAAAGTCACTCCTTTTAGGAGAAATTTCCTTCTGTGGGGGAGGCAGAAAATAGACAAGTAAATGGCATATACAGCGTGTGAGATGGTGCTAAGGGCTGGAGGAAGGAGGGTGCGGGTGCTCGGGTGGAAGCAGCGGCAGCCAGGGCAGCCAGGGGAGAGACTGGCTGAGGGGAGCGAGTGGGCCAAGCAGGGGTCAGGGACGAGTGTCCTGGGCAGAGAGGGCAACAGAGAGGCAGAGCGTGCCTGGTGCATGGGAGGCATCGCGGGAGACAGGTGCAGCTGGAGCAGAGCGAGGGAGGTGGGGAGCAGTAGGAAGGGTGTCTCGAGGCCACGGAGGCAGAGCATGGATGGCTGCCTTGGCGTTTCGAGCTTGGCTTTTCGTCTGAGAGGCAGGAAGCCATGCAGGAGTTTGAGCAGGGCGGTGGCACGGTCCAACTTAGGTTTTAACCATGCCACTCCGGGTACTAGGTTGATGAAAGACTGAAGGAGGAACAAGAACGTTGTATGGAGCCAGTCCAGGGGCTGCCGCAGTGTTCCAGGCGAGAGACAGTGGCGGGTTGGGCCAGGGCCGTGCAGTGGCGGGGATGGGAATTTGACAGGAAGGAATTTGATCTTTATAAACCTTGAAAAGAGACTTCCAAAGTCCTTGAGTAGAAGTAATTCCTACCGAAGATTTATTTGTATCAATAGGAAACCCTAGGAACATGGAGCAAATTGGAATGGTTAGAGCAGCTACTAATAAAACGTGTGCTAAGCCACTGCTTAGTTTTCTCCGTAGGGCGTGGGGCCGGCATCACCCAAAGCAGCAAATCTACATTGTGTTTATTTCCTCTGAGGATTCTGGGCCACCCGTAGGGCTGCTTAGAGCTACCTTCAGACCAGGCCTAGAGAAGGTTCTCAGACTCACCCAGAAATGAGAGGGCCTGGGAGTTACAGATAAAACAGAAATTAGTATTAAACAGAATGTATTATTAATATTAAGACATTTAATTTTATCATCTAAACTGAATGCAAACAGCACTTTGCTTATTAAAATGAAGCTCCCAAATGAAACATATTTCATCAACTACTGTCCAGTTTTCCCACTAATATTTTTTGCAGTTTTTGTATTCCTTCTGTCACTGTGAATGCTCATTAGCAGGCAAGTAGGAGCAGGCAACAGAAGTTGAACCAAAGTGCATGAAGGAAAACTTTGAAGAACATCATATTCACATTCCAAATAACTGGGGAAAGACTGCTATTATCTGATTTAACAAAGGAACACCTCGGCACCCTTGTAGGATGCCAGTGTGTTCTGAGGGGGTGGCTGGGAAGCCACAGTCCCGAAATGCAGGCAAAGCTTCCCTGAGTACAGAACCAGCACGCTTGTCACTCACCTAGGAGGAGACTGAGGAGCCCACCCCGACATGCCTACCGAGCCCTGATTTCCAAATTTGCTGAAATTGAGGTTACAACTCCAACTTCTACCCTGGGCTTGCTTTTGGTTTTGGTCCTTCCCATTTTGAAATGCCTTATTCCTCTTAGAATTCAGCCAGCCCGACAAATCCGTTTCCGGTGACTTGGTCATTATAAATGCTATTAAGTCCCCAGAGGAAAAACAAAATCTTTCTGTCTCAGTGAAATTTACAAGGATAATTGACATATTGAAGTGTAGGATAAGACAGTTTAGTTTGATAAAAATTACGAGTAAATGAAGTAATGCTGCCCATCACACACCCAGCGTTTCATACACGTTGTTGCGTCAGATCATCATGGTCACTTTAATACAGTTTTCTCCATTTTGTAGGTGAGGAAAACAGGAAAATGAGGCTTAGAGAAGTTGGGTGACTGTTTCAGAGTCCCCCAGCTAGCAAGTGGTCGAGCAGGTACTGAAGCGCTGTCTGCCTGGCTGAGGCCAGATTCTTTACACTGTCCTCCACCCGTGCTGGGCACCCAGGAAAGGTTGCATTGGCTTTATTATTTAATGATACAGGAGGGAAAGATTCCTAAGGTTTGTATTGTTGCCTGTTTAAAGTTAAATGTCCAAGTGCTCTTCAAGATTATAAAACTTTCTGGCTGGCAGAGGGCATCACATTATTTTTCAAAAATCTAGAGAGTAAGAACAATTTTCAATTTAATAAATTTAAATTTAATAATTTGAAGAATTACCACAAATAGTTTTCACTCTGCCAATATGAAGAAATAGGCTAAAAGTGACATAAGCCTTCTGTCAAATTGTTGGAAAAGATGTGAGCTGAAAATAGACATTAAATAGAGATTTAAGTGGCTCTGTCTTTACTTTCAGCCATCCCTCCGTTTATTATGAACACTTTGGAAAAGAAAGCCTTTTTGAAGGTAAGACCGAGTTTTATTTGTCATTTTCTCAATTCTTTTCATTCCTTTTCAGATTTCGAAGTATACAGAATATTTGCTACGTAAATAGTAAGCAAAGAATTTGAAGGTCCATTTCTCTCGGACTCTTATGTAAATAAAAAGATGTTTCCGGGAACATTTTATTTCTAATCTCAGATATTTGAAAAAGCTTCTTGTACGTGAAGACCGCTGCTATTGAGAGGTCGTAGCTCAGTTATACACTTAGTCATCTACCGAATAGCTCGATAGGTGAAAATGAAGAGATGATGTGAATTTGGAATGATGTGTCTATAAGTCACTCTCCATACTATCAGAATGACAAACTCATCTGGAGTAGTAATTGCATGGGGTCCCAGTGTGGAACGGTTGCCTCAGTTCCACTAATTTCTCAGAGACGAACACTGGACAGAAAGTGTAGCCGAGCATATTGCATAATTTTCTTGCTATGAGCGATGGCAATTGTTTTAGATATACCCTGGCATTTTCTCACCTGAAGGAACTAGCAAATGATACAAGCAGTTACCCCATCTTAGCCCACATTGCCACACCACTCCAGGCTTTTACACAGTGATAAGATGAATGTTCTCTGCAGCCTCATCTTAATGTGTGCCTGTTAGCTTTGCTTGATATTGTATACCCTTCAGTCATAATTTAGAAGTGGGCTGCCTCACTCACTCTTCCCACAGAAGCCTTCACCCCCACACTGAAGGGGCCACTGATTTCGAAACCCCTGTGTCAAGGCCCAGAGAGGTGGTCAGCATCGCTCACAGACCAGCCCCAGGGCCTCACTAGCTACAGGGGTCTGGTTGTAGCTGTCCTCATTCAGAACTCAATAGAAAATGTTGCTGAAAAAGTAATGGCTAAATACTGTTGAGGTTCCCACATATACCTACCACTCCCAAGTTCAAGGTTGCTGTTACACTTAAATATTGCGTTTTTCCCACACAGAAAGGACCATAGGACTTAATTGATAATATAGCCATGACTAAAACATATACAGAGGCAGCTTGTATTAATACCCATACTATTCTGGGTTCAAACCACTTTTGCATACTATTGTGAAAGGCAGACTTTACCATGCCCCTTTTACGAAGGCTCAGGGATCATTTCCTCAACAGTTCCCGATGCCCACGTGGGAGGTGTCTGCCTCAGTTGGCCTTCCCCTTGTCCCCCAACTCCCACGGCCAGGTGTGCCGCCTCTGCAAGGATGTACTTATCTGGACTTTTACCTTGGAAATGACCAAACTCCTCTGCAAACATGAAACTAATTGAACATTCTGGGCTTTTTTAAATGGTGATGCTTGGGGAGCATTCAGCATGACTCATCCTTCCCCCACGCCTTATCCTTTCCCAGGCAGAGAGCTGGCAAAAGCCATCAGCTGTGGGCAGGTGACTCACGGAAATTTTTGCAGTAAACCAAAAAGTTTACTGCCTAAAATCTGGCACTTCCATGAATGCTTTTTCTTGCAGAATAGTTCCTGTTGTCTTTTTAAACTTAGGTCATTCTTGCTGGCACTTTCACTGGGAATAAAATTGATATGGTTTGGGTCCTGTAATAGTTCTCTTTCTTTAAGTCCTAATTCTTTTATAGTCCCGTTAATAAAAGTGGACTGCTATGGCTACTTAGTAGATTTTCAGAACTATCTGCTAATTGAATGTGAAGGAAGCATTTATTTTTACATTTATGTGTTTATTTAGCAGCCGTTTGCTGAATGTTTGTTTATGCCAAGCAATGTGCTGGGCACTAGAGTCACCCAAAGAGGACATGAACCCTGCTCTCTGGAAGCACATTGTATTGTGGGGAAAGAGGCACAGGACAAATTCTTCCAGCACACAGTGATTATAGCACTGAGGAAACACAAAGGAGGTGTCTTACCTGACTGGCATAGATGGGCAGAGACTTGAAGAGCATTAGCCAAGGGCTCATGTTCTACAGAAGCTCAGCAAGGATGCAGAGCATGGCTTGTTGGAGATTTGGAAATGGTTAGGTTGGCTGGGATGTAGGCCGTGGGTAGGGAATTGACTGTACCATATAGAAAAATTAACTCTCAGTGGTTCATAGAATGTAAATGTGAAAGTCTATAACTATAAAACTTCTAGAAGAAAATACAATAGAACACTAGGGTTAGGCAAAAATTTCTTAGACACAACACCAAAAGTACAGTTCATGAAAGTAAAATTGATAAATTGGACTTCATCATAAGTCCAATTTTAAACAGAATTTTAAAATTCTGTTCTTCAAAATCTATGAAGAAGATGAAAAGACAAGAAACAGGCTGGGAGAAAATTTTTGCAAGGTATATATCTGATAAAGGACTTGTATCCAGACTATCTATATAAAGAACCCACAATGCTCATTCAAGAAAACAACCCAGGAAAAAAAAAATGGGCAAAAGGTTTGAACAGACACTCCACCAAATACATACAGATAGAAAATAAACACATGAAAAGGTGCTCAGTTTCTTTAATCATTGAGGAAATTCAAATTAAAACCACATGAACTACCACTAAACACCTATTGGAAGGTTTTAGTGGTATGAAGCTAAAATTAAAAAGACTGACCATAAGAAATAATAGGTCAGGTCTTGGTGAGGATGAGAAGTGTTGGTGATGAAATGAAAGAACTGAAACCTTCACTACTGCTGGTACGAATGTAAAATGGCACAGATACTTTGGAAAATAGTTTGATAGTTTCTCACAAAGTTACACTTACAATACCATATGATCCAGCCATTTCATTCCTAGGTATTCATGTAGGAGGAATGAAAGCACATGTCCATAAAAGATGAATGTTCATTGCAGCTTTATTTGTATAGCCAAAAACTACAGACAGCTCAAATGTTCATCAGCAGGAAAATGGATAAGCACAATGGAATACTTGACTCAGCAATAAAAAGTAACAAACTATTGATACACACAGTATGAATGAATGGCAAAGTAATTACACAAAAGAGTATATACCGTGTATCAAATCCTAGAAAATGTAAAGTAATGTATAGTTTTAAAAAGTAGATGAGAGGTTGCCAGGGAACAGGGCACAGAATTTAGGGAAGAGGGAGGAATTGCAAAGAGGCACAAGGAACAAGGAAGACACTCAAACTGATGGATGTGCTCTTTATTGTGATTGTGGTGATGGCTTCACAATTGTAAGTCAGAAGTTATGACTGAACACATTAAATATGCACAGTTGATCAGATGTTAATAAAGCAATTAGAGTGATATTAATATTGTGATCTTTTTACCTCATTGAATATATAGATGTCTCTTTTAACCTTATGATTACTGTCTTTTAATCCATTTGAACTTTTTATTTAAAACATCCTCTGTTTGCACAGTTCTGCTAGGTAAGACGTGTCCCTACCTTGAGGAATTTTGTAAGTAGCTAGTGAAAGACCGAACATCCCTAGTCTCAGACTGAGTCCCGTCTGGGAGGGAGGGATGGATTGGGCAGGGCGCTGGAGGCGTCTGCAGGGGGACTGCATCAGGTCGGGTGTTGCAAGATAAGTCGGAATTCTCGAGGAGCCTTCCCATCAAAACCCCCTTCATGGGCCACAGTCAGCATTAGGTAGTCCGTGTCCAGTTCTGAGATGACACCCAGCTCTTCCCTTTGGGGTAGCGGGGTGGCCCAGCTGACTACAGACAAGAGCGTGTTTGAAACAAGGGGGCTGCTCTCATGGGCCCGAGTTCATCCATCCACAGGATCTCGCTTAGTACTTGGTTGCCTTCCCGTCACCAAGTCTGTGTACCAGCCCAGATGTTACTTGCCTGGAGATTTACCGTCTCCTATGGCAATTCTTCATCATCACACAGAGCCAGTTACTCAAGACACAGTTTTCCTTTTCTGTCTTTTGAGGAACCCAGAGCTCTGCATAACCTGTGTGGATCAGTCTCCTCTGACGACATTTCTCCCTTCCTCCCTAGCCCATACCTTTCTCCCCTTACGTTGACTCTCCTGATGTCCCTTTTCGCCGGAGGAGTCCCCTCGGGGACCAGGGTATACCTCTCGTGCACATTATCTTGTAATGGCTCATGTTAACTCTTAACTAAGTTGGCTGATTTCATCACAACCAGTTCACAACTTGGTTGCAGATATTTTTGTGGCCGTATTTATATAACCATATATCTCATTGCTCTTTATATTGTGTATTTTGGTATCACTCCTTTTTTAAAACTAAAAATCTAACAGCATTTATTTTCCAAAAGACCAAGAAACTCGTTTGTTTCCATTAAAAAAAAATGTGACTAGCAAAAATGCTTTATGCCAGAAATAGTTTTAACCATACTGACAGCGACTAAAACCAAGAATGATGAGGGCTGCAGGGAGCTGTGGGGGATGGTAAAGGATCCGGACACCGCACTTGGGGCTGTGAGTGTTATCTGGCATGTCTTCATCCACACACTTTTAGGAAGCTGTTATGATGCTCATTTTTGTATCATAACAAGGAAACCAAAGGTTGGACAGGAAAGGCTCCTCCTGCCCATCCCCTACAGTTGGGAACTAACTGGTAGGGCAGAGATTGGAGTGCAGGATGATTTGTCTTCAAACCTTAGCACCAGGCTGTACTGCCTCCCCAGCCAGGAGATAAATTATAATTAAATGATAGCTATTTTTCCACCATGTGTTCATAGCCAAGCAGTGCTCAGATTATACGTGCAAGGGGAAAATATTAATAAAATAGAAGCCACTTGGTCTTTGCATGTGTGTTCATTTACAGATCTAAGAGAGCCACAGAAGTCAGGACTAACACACTTGTTGCAGTGTTACCCCAAAATTTCACTAACCACATTCCATCTGGGTCTTGTAATGTGGTGAGTGTCCTTCCAGCTAATCAGCAGAAGGAATTGTCTCGAAGTACCTGTCTAAAAAGTATTCAAGGCCAGGTGTGGTGGCTCAAGCCTGTAATCCTAGCACTCTGGGAGGCCGAGGCGGGTGGATCATTTGAGCTCAGGAGTGCAAGACTAGCCTGAGCAAGAGCGAGGCCTCCGTCTCTACTAAAATTAGAAAGAAATTATATGCACAACTAAAAATATACACGGAAAAAATTAGCCGGGCATGGTGGCACATGCCTGTAGTCCCAGCTACTTGGGAGGCTGAGGCAGGAGGATTGCTTGAGCCCAGGAGTTTGAGGTTGCTGTGAGTTGGGCTGATGCCACAACACTCTAGCCTGGGCAACAGAGCGAGACTCTGTCTCAAAAATAAATAAATAGTATTCAAAATCATTTATTTCTCAACACAGAGGTTCCCATGGATGAGTGCACCTATTCAAGTTGGATTGGTTGGCTTCTGGTGAGTAGAAATTACTTTTATATAATAAATTTCTTTTTTAAATATATAGCATATGAAAGGTGAAGGAAGGATAATAGGATAATAGGATAATTTTCACACATGTTGTGAAAATGAGACTATCCCAGAGCGTCTGGATCTTATGTTCCCAATAATTAGTTAAAAGTAAACTGTCTTTAGAGAAATCTACAATGTTAAAGCTATTTGTGTGATTCTCTTGTAAACTCCTGTTATCTCTTAGATTTTTTTCATTATTTTGTCAATCCCGGCTAGGAAAATTTACACAAACAGGGCATTTTTTGGTCAGGCAGTATAATGCTCTCAAGAAAGGGGACTGTTATAAAAGTAAATCAGAAAGAGAATCTGAAAAGTCAACCATTTTCAAAATGCTCTGATTTGACTTTTTTTTTTTTTAAGTTTGGTGTTTGCTACGCCCCTGTGTTGTGCTCTGTTTCCTCAGAAAAGGTATGTAATTATTATTCTTCAGAATGATCGTGAGTTTTAATCCTAAAAACCAGGTGTAGACGCGATGCTGTTACTGCATCTCATGGGGTAGGAAGCTGGGACTCAAAAGGATAATGATGCGAAGTTCTCTAAAAGGGAGAAATAGAGGCAGAAATCAAACCTGTGTCTGTCTGATTTCAAAACTCTCTGTACCCAGATCTTCTCTCCCCCTTCCCTTAAATTTGAAAACGCTTTATTCTTTTGTAAGAGTCAGGTTAACTCTGGTGCAAATTTGCTTTTATAAAAATTTAACTGTGGTTCATCGTCATCCAATCCATTGGCAAACGCATCTATAAGACAGATGTGTTGGAATTTAAGTTCCACCCCCAGGGACAGCAATTATATGCGCTTAGCTTAGGGAGTTGGCATATTTGCTTCCCTTCTCCCTACTTAGCTTTTTGCCTACAAGCTTGCTTTTTTTTTTTTAGAGTCATATAAAGATAAATTTTAATTTGGAGTCTTGTTTCTAAGGAGTATATAAACTATTTCAAAGTACAGGCTCTGGACTTAGGCCCCCTGGGACTGAATCTTGACTTTGCCGCATACTTGACCTTGGACAAATTTTTTCTTCTCTGTGTTTCAGTTTCCTCACCAGTAAAATTAGGATAAGAATAGTGACTATTTTAAAGAGTCGTTACGAGGATGGAATGATATATCTTCACATACAAATCTCTTATAACAAGAACTGGCACATAGTAACTACTCAGTAAATGTTAGCTATTGCTATTAATATGTACAAGCCTATTAACATTTGGGGAGTGGAAGTTTTCTCATTAAGGTACTTTATCTTTCTTTCTTTTTTTTTATTATTATTTCAGCATATTATGGGGGTACAAAAGTTTAGGTTACGTATATTGCCCTTGCCTCCCCACCCCCAGTCAGAGCTTCAAACGTGTCCATCCCCTAGACAGTGCACATCGCACTCATTATGTATGTATACACCCATCCCCTCCCCCCCACATCTGCCCGACACCCGATCAATGTTATTCCTGAATGCTACAAGCTTTCTTGTGCTCGTCTTTCATCACAAGCTGCCCCTGAATCCCGCCTTTGCTGTAGAGCTGGAGTGACCGGGACTCAGTCGGCGCTGTCTACGCCAGGCCTACAGCCTCCTCTGAACCTAACACCGAGGCACCAAGAAGCAGCATTTTGCTGGTTTGGGTTTTGTTTTAGTGTCACCAGGCCACTTGCCTTTGTAATACCCTTTCCTTGGTGAGCCAGCAGGTCCCAGACGTGTGGTCTTCAATGCCCTGGCCTTTCAAAGGAGGTTTGGGTTGAGGTGTTCGTTCTAGAACTAACTTCATTGGGCCTTCTATCTGATAGAGAACTCCACCTTTCGTGGGCTCCTCCACTCCGTCCTTGACCCTGCTGTTCCCAGGTAGAGATTTATCTGTCACAGGCAGGGAGCCCTTCATCGCCTTGAGGAGCCCCTTGAAGAGGGCAGGACCCATCAGAACCTGTCCCAGAAGCCCACTCCAGAGGCATTTCGTCACCTCTGAAGTGGAGTCATCGTACCTATTTAATTGTACAAACCCCAGAATCTCAGAGCTTAACCTGAGAACAGTTCATTTCTTTAGTCTATAGCAGGTGGACGCGGTGCTCGGCACCCGACCGCGCACTCAGCGATTAGACACGGTAAATAAAACGCCGCAGCGAGGGCCTCATACCGAGGACACGCCTAAGAAATGCAGCTGTTGAGATTTAGAAGATTTTATTTTTGAAAACCCGTAAAGAAACTGCCTAGTTAGGCCTTGATTTTGTTTGAGTGCTATAAGAAAAACAATATATTCTTTCTGGCATTTATTTTTATGATTCATTTAAACTCTAGGTGTAGATATTGAAAGTTTTCTCTAACTCCTGGGGTCATGAGGTCAAAGCCTTGAAAAAGTACAGGGTTTTACTTTGGGAAACCAACGCTCTTTTGCTCTATTTAAAAGTAAAGCTTATCGATCTGCTTGTTGTTTGTACGTTTGCTTTTCTTTATTCTCTTGCTCCACAGTTGCAGAGTGGGATTAGTCACATTCCGTGGTTCATGATACACTATGCTCATTGGTCCAAGCATGACCCTATTTTGTTTATTTTTATTTTGTTTATTTTAATGATATAATGAATATCTATGAATCTACTGCCCAAGCTATGACTTAAAAATATTACCAATAAGTTACATCTTTAGTTTTTCATCTTTTGGAACTTTTTCAGCATGGCTGTCAGACTATTGTACTATATGTAGTCTTCTAGTCCTTGTTTCTTTTATTCGCTATTTATCATGTAACTAAGATTCCTCCACATTATTGCATGTAGCTGTATTTCATTCATTGTTACTGCTGTATAGTAGTCCACTGTATGAATACGCCACAATTATCCATTCTCCTGCGTGAATGGTGATAATGAAAACATTCCTGATTAAAATTTGTGGGAAGCAGCAAATGTGTTGTTTTGAGAGAAATTGATAGCTTTAAATGTTTATGTTAGAAAGAATGGCTGAAAATCAACACACTAAATATCCAACTCACATTTTAAAAAAGGAACAAAAGAGTAAGCTCCAGAAAAAGAAGAAGGAAAGAGAAAAGATCAGAAATAAATAACATAGATAACCAAGAGTAGAGGATCAAAGAGTAGAAGAAAAGTAGAAGTCAAAAGTTGGTTCTTTGAAAATAGTAACAAAATAGACAATTGTCTGAGATTAATCAAAACAAAAAGAGAAAGAGACAAATAATATTATGAATGAAAAATAGGTATAACGATAGATTAAGCAGAGATTTAAAAGATAATAAGAGTATTATCGACATTGTTGTAATAACAGATTTGAAAACAGACAAAATTGACAAATTCATAGAAAAATATTAGCAAAGCTGAAAAATTAGAAAGCTGAATAGGCTTATGGCCATTAAGGAAGTTGAAGCAGCATTTAAACTTCTTCCAACAACAAAACCACAAGAACCAGGTAGTTTTACAGGTGAGTTTTGCCCAACTGTCAAGAAACAGATTACTTCAATTTTAAACTCCCCTACAAGATAAAAAAGAGAATACTCCCCATCACCCAGTGAGGTTTGAATAACTTTAATTCCAAAAACAGACTTGACCTTTAACATACATTAATAATAATTGTAGATACTTATAGATTAATGAAAAAAACGGAAGGACCAAGAGGCGGTGTAGCCTGCTGGTTTGGAGGGAAGCTTTTGGATCAAGGATGATCTTGCTTCAAAATTTCAGTTGTACCTTAAATTTCCTTATCTGTAAAATTATGATAATTCCTGACTTTTGGGGGTTTTATAAGGATTAAAATGCACAATGACTGGCCCAGCAAATGATCAATAAGTCACAGCCATTATTATCATCTGCATCATCATTATCGTTTTAAAATTACTCAAAGGTCTGCCCCATGAAAAAATAACCACTGTGGGGTTTTTCCCTAGTGTGTTCCTATATTTATAATTTTTCTTTTATTTGTTTTGCATATTTTTATAAAAATTTATATCTTGACTTTTCTTTAGCCTTACATTTTTATCAAATCTCAACTATATCAGATATCAAATATTTTTAAAAGACCAATTATATATCAAAATATTACCAGTTTCTGGAGAATTTTTCTTTATATTATACTTTTATCTAATGAGTATGAATTTATTATAAAAAATAAGCTTTAATATATATACTACTATACTTCCTTCAAGTGCATTTCTTTAAGTGCATAAGACAAAGACTGACAGTGGTTCCCTCTCAGTGGTGGGAATATGAGCACTTTTGGTTTTGAGTATACTCCAGTATTTCCTAAAAGTTTTATAATGAGCATGTATTATTATACAACGAACGAAAGCATGTTGGTGTAGGCAAGTTTTCAGTGTTATAAATTCCACTGAGTGCATATATCTCTTTGCACCAATGGGGACCATTCATGTTGTTTCCTTGGGAGGTGGCACTGCCACATGTTGTTTTCCAGCACCAGCAAGGTCTGAGGGTGTCATTGCCGTACACTCTTGCCAATAGCAAGAGATTTTCAGCTTTTAATATGAGAGGGCTGGGGGTTGGGGTCTGAAGGTGCATTTCTATTATTAGTGACAATAAATTTTCTGAAAGAAACAGTATACTGGTTTTCTAGCCATTGCCCAAGTTTCACTGCACCAGTTTCAGCACTGGGCCAGTCGGGGGTCTCCACACCTGCACCCTCTCCCTGCTTCTTCTGGGTTCTGGTTCCCACCTCTGCCTGTGTAATAACCCTGTCGTTTCTCCCTCATCCCAGTTCCATGTCTGTGACAAGCCTGGAGGCCGAGTTGCAAGCTAAGATCCGAGAGACCCGTCCCGAATTGCAACGCGTGTACTTTAATAAGGGATTGTGAAGGAAGAAGGAAACCTCTGTGGCTAATCCTGCCGTCTGCAAACCTGGTGTTGCCGTGTGAGGGAGAAAAATCCTGTCCGACTGGGTTTTCCCAGTTACAAATACCTTTTAAAGATCTACATCAGCCTTTTAGAATAAAGCTGCTACTTAGAACACAGCACCTGGTACGGGCCAGGTGCCTGACACCTGTTGGTTCCCTTACATTTGGATCATGTCATGATATAGAGAAATACCCTTCCTGTAGCTTTTATAGTAATTGTTTTTCAAAGACAATGTCCCAGTCCTCACCCATGGTTTTAAAAAAGCATTGCTAGACATAGACTAGGTGCTCAGTATATGCTCAGTAAATGTTTATTGATTATCAATCAGTGAAAGGGAATCTGTTTAAAATACTGAATTTTCATCTCATTCCTGTCTTAAATCAAGGAAATCTCAGCAGTGAATTGGGAAAATACAAAAGCTCCGAGGCTAACCTATAAAATCTTACCCTAACATATTAAGGGCAATTTGCTTCCAATTTGGGCAACGGTCAGGCCCAAAGTAGATGATGAAGTTTAGGGATTTGTAGGGTAAAAGCTCCTTCGTATACCTTCCAAAAGTCACAGTCATGGACCAGTGCAACACGCCTTCCCTGCTGTCAGCAATGATATGCATTCATATTGTGGGTGGATATCCGTGGTTGATTTTTAACTTTATTGTTTTACATTCGTATAAAGATGTTAATCTTACCTTGCAGTTATTGACTTTATATTCAGTTATTTCCATCAAATAATCAAATAACTGAAATGTACAAATGTCAAATTCTGGAAGTATATTTAATACCAGTGCTGTATGACTGGACTGGATCTGATATGTCAGATTTTTTAAGAAGTGAGACCACACAGTTCCAGTTATCTACGTGTCCTTTCTTGTTACCCTTACATATCTCTTTGGCTTTCAGAGAGGCCCAGAGTTAATATGTGTATAAGTCAGTCATGGTGAATTTTACTTGAATATTGTGTATTACATTCCACCCTGTTTGAAAATAATGAAACCATGTACCACTGTTTACATCATCCATAGTAATTGCACAGATAATATATTTAATGTAACAGAAATTATGTTTGAAGTCTGTAGATGCTTAACAATATATACAGTCAGCCCTCTGTATCTGCAGGTTCCACATTTATGAATTCAACCAACTGCAGATTGGTTGAATATTTAAAATCAAACAATAAAAAGTAATATAATAATGAAAAATAATACAAATTTAAAAACCAATGTAGTGTAACAACCATTTATATGGCACTTGCATTGTTTTAGGTATTATAAGTACTTTAGAGATGATTTAAAGTATACTAGAGGATGTACCTAGGTTAGATGCAAATACTATGCCATTTTATATCAGAAACTTGAGCATCCTCGGGTATTGGTATCCCAGGGGCTCCTGGACCAATCCCCTGCGGATACTGAGGGACAGCTGTACAAGGCAGTTGTTTCATTGAGTGTCGTTCATTGTAATTCAGAGGTTTGTAAGTGAAATATAGAAACCATTTAGGTTCGACAGATTGTTTTCCTGACAATGTGACCAGACTGAAATTCCTCATAAAAAATGGTGTGCCTTGTGTCTGTGTTTCCCTGTTCTCTGAAAGGACTGATGGATTTGAGGCTTTGGCCACCTGGAGCCTTCCTTGAGGCCGCCAGAATCTTCTCGTTTAGATTTTCTGTCTTAAACTGGTTGAAGCAAATGGCTTCCTCGTGACATTCTGGCCTTGAGAGGATTCTGTTGCCCTCAGTGCTTCTCTTTAAAAAAGTGGTAAAAGCCTGAGATTCAGGGCAGATCTCCATGAGGTGCTTAAAAGGCACTTTTTGCAAGAAGCTAAAGTACTCGAGGCCCACACTGCTCGCCCCAGCTCATCTCCAGAGTCCCCACCCCTGGCTAGTCTGTAGCTCCGTGGCAGAATGGGAACCTTCAGCAAAAAGTTAACGACTGGCAGGCAGATCAATGAGCTAACTGAAATCTTACACACACCAGGAAGATGTGACCAAAGCATAGCTATAAAATGAAATAGTTATGATAATGAACTTGGAAATGTGTCTTTTTAAACATTGTTTTTGACTCTTCAGCCTCTTAATGCTTTTATATAGAAATACTGACTGTATAGTTTAATCATGGTTTATAAAAAAAGAACAAATGAACCAAGATTAGCAATCCTTGCTGATCTTTTAGAAATACCTTTTCTGGAGAAAAAAAATCCATGTGAAGTGCAATAAGCTTGTAAAGGTAAATAGTTATTAATATTTCTATTGACATGATATAAAGAATTATGATGTAACTATTTACTGACTGGCAATTTTATTTCAGTATTAGTACAGTGTCTTGCCAGTGTTGGAGTCAATGTATTATTTCATTTAAACTGGATGAAATGTTAAATAAACTCAGAATGAAAACAAATTCTCTCTTTCATTTGTATGTAAAGCATTTTGTATGTTGCAGTCGATGGTACCTTCCATTGAAACTTAATATCTGCAGCGCCATCAGTAGCTCCTAATGCAAAGATATTTTTGTATTATGCCCCTAGCAGGAAATATACTTCTATTTTGGGCTACCAGTCTTCTACCTTCTTGAACCCCATATACATAGAGACACACATCCCTAACCCCACAGCAATGTAGTTACAACCATGTAATTGCAGGAACATTAATTATGAGCATGGGGGGAAATGGTTTCTGCTTTAGACCCTGATGGATGACTAACACCACTGTACATGATGCTGAGGTACATTTGCTTTTATATTGTTGCCTGATTCCAACATGGAACTGGCATTTGCCATAGTTAACAGAGAAAGTCTAAATTAACCTAAGATTAGGGAGTGCCTTGATAACAGACTTAACAAAGAACTGAACATTTGAACTTCCTTGGTCATGTTTCTGCATCTGTTTTGCTACTGTAACTCTGTTGTCACTGAAATTATTTAAATATAATATATTCAAGAGTGTGGGCCAGGCGCGGTGGCTCACACCTGTAATCCTAGCACTCTGGGAGGCCAAGGCGGGAAGATAGCTTGACGTCAGGAGTTCGAGACCAGCCTGAGCAAGAATGAGACCCCATCTCCACTAAAAATAGAAAAAATTAGCTGGGCAACTAAAAATAGGAAAAAAAATTAGCCAGGTGTGGTAGCACCCACCTGTAGTCCCAGCTGCTTGGAAGGCTGAGGCAGGAGGATCCCTTGTGCCCAGGAGTTTGAGGTTGCTGTGAGCATGGCTGATGCCACCATGGCACTCTAGCCCAGGCAACAGAGTGAGACTCTGTCTCAAAAAAAAAAAAAAAGTATGGATCAAGGAGTCAGACAGAGCCAGGGCTAATCTACACTATACTCATTTATAAATATGTGCCTTTGGGCCAATGACATTCTCTGTGTCCTTCAGTTGTGTTTTGATAGTTTGGAGAATAATTGACTCTACCTCACAGAGTTGTAAAGATCAAACGAGATACAGCAGTTATTAGCATATTGCCTGGCACACAGTAAACATTCCAGTGAATGGTTGCCTGTCCGCTATTTGCTTTAGAGACACTGAGCATGCATTCAAAATGCCAGCATATCATTGTTAATGGTAAGACTTCACAACCCTGGCAACTCTGCCAAAGATAATCCACAATTTTATTTAAAAATATCAGATGAAAATGGTCTGTTTTGTCCATTGCCATGTCTTCAGCTGCTAGAACAATTGGCACCAACTAAGGGTCTGTGTGGTTATTGGGTTCAACCTGGGCTCTTTCCAGGAATCTGTAAAGTGTCCTCCCATCTTATCCAAATATGGAAAAGAATCCACTCTGGAAAGGGCAGGGGATATGAGATTTTCTAAGAAGAGAGCTGGGAAGGAGCATTAGCCCTGGGAGTCTGGAGGGAAATGGCTGTGAGCAGCCAAGTTACAGCCCTTGTTCCAGAGCCATCCTTTTCCTCACTGCCTCTAAGTTTCCAGAGCAGAAGAGAGCCAGGGGTGATAAAGGGGCTTACTTAACCCCCAAGGAGCCCATAATATCCCCATTTTTAAGAAGAAGAATTTGAGGCTCAGAGACACTGACCTGTCCAGTGTCACACCAAACCACCACCTCAGTCCATACCTTCTCAACTTCTAGTGTTTTCCACTGCACCTCACTGCTGCTCCAGCAGCAGGAATAATCATGACTGCATTTTGCAGTCTTCAAAGTGCTGTTTACATACATTATTCCTTATAATACCCCAAGAGTTCCTCTGAGCATCATCTCCATTAAAAAGGTGGGGAAACAGTCTTGAAGAAGTGAAAACCATTTGCCACAAACCTTACTTGGAACATTCAACAGACCATGAAAGATTCTGTGTACATTCTCTCTCTCACACACACACACACACACACACACATGCAGAGACACAGGCATGTAGAACATAGAGAGTCCAAAGGAACACCCAGCCAAGGTCCAAGGTAGGTCAGCAAGGTCATTTCCAGGTGGGGCCCCTTAGTAGAGGAATAGGAGCAATGGTTCTCAAAGTTTGGTCACTGGGAACTTAGAAATACCCATTCTCACGCTCATCCCACTCTTACTGAATCAGAAACTCGAGGTGGGGCCCAGCCGCTTTTTAACAATCCCTCCGACTGATTCTGATGAACATTCAAACTTGAGAATCACCGGTTGGGAGAATGAATGCTGGAGTTTGACCTCCCAAGCTTGAACTCAGTTCAGTTCTTCAAACTGAGGTAAACTAACCTCTCTAAACCTGTTTCCTCTCTGTAAAACGAAGATGCTGCTACTTCCCTCACTGAGTTACTGTGAGGACTCAATGAGTACTAGGAAATAGGCAGCGCTTAGCCTAGTACCCGGAACAGTGCACACCCAGCACACGTCAGCAAAACTCAACATGTGTGATTCCAGGGGCCAAAACTTTGACACATTTTGTTGGTGACCCTACTGGGAAACAGGTACTCTCATGACTGCTAGTGAATGCGAATTGCTACAATTTCTCTGCAAGAGTTTGGCAGTATCTATCAAAATTCATAAAAGCACATACCCTCTTTTCACTCCTAAAACCGAATGCCACAGATGTATCCACTCCTGTTCACAGACGCCATGGCTACTCGCATGGGAACCAGATAAATGGAACATGCTGGGTGGATGTGGAGGAAGGGGAGGTTGGAGGATGTCCTCAGAAGATGGTGAGAAACTTTCAGGCAGAAAAAAAAAAAAAAAATGTGTCTACTACTATGGGATAACCCAAGATATAAAAATAAATTCTTCCCTTGGGAAATTTTTTTTTAATTTCTGATTTGGATTCTGGTAAGATAGATATATAGATATATAATAGTTGATTGTCACAAATGTAAACTAAATTGGAAAGAAAGCCTGTCTCCAGATGATAGGATTAGAATTGGTTTTTAAATTTTCTTCTTTATGCTTTTCTATTTTCCACATTTTCTTCTGCTTCTGAACTCAGGACATATTAAGTGCTATTTTTTTAACCCTATGTGCATTATAATCCCCATTTTGTAATATAAATACACACATAAAAGACATATTAGGAGGAGATACACCAACATGGTTAACAGTAGATGTGTCTGGACTTACAGGTAATCTTTATTTTCTTTACAGTTTTCTGTTTCTCAGATTTTTTTTTCCAATGCACTTTGTTTTATAATCAGAAAACCATCAAGTTCAGGCCCCTGAGTGATGTGACAGCCTTAGGCAACACCCATTACTCCAGGTCTCCCCCACGGCTGGGCAGGGGTCCTGGCTCAGGCTTGAATGCTGCAGTCCTGGGCGACTCTCACCTCCCCTCGCAGAAGCCCTGGGGATGCTTAGCCAGTCGTGGACCCTCGCCTGGACTCCAGCTCCCCGCTGGCAATGACAGAAATATCTGCCTCATAGGATGCTTGTCTTGCCTGAATCAGGCTCCGTGATTTCCGAGCTCAGGGCCAGGCGGCAGCCGCAGCGCGGAGAGGCGACGCCAGGGTGCAGCATTGCCTGCAAGATCGCAGCCGGGGCGGGCGCTCCCGGAGCTGCAGGCAGGTGGTGCCCGCTAACGGGCATCTCTCGGTTTCAGGCGAGGTCAGGAAGGGGGTTGAGGAAGCTGCTGCAAGCTGGAAAGATGCCTGGTTTGGCTTCCGACAGGCAGGAATGGATTCATCCATTCTGTATGCATTTATCTGGGGTACATTGTACCGGAACCTGGTTGATGGTGGGAGGGGAGCACTGAACAAGTGTGGGCCAGACCCAGTCCTTCCCGGCACTGCCATCAGTGCTGTGACACAAGTCAATGACACCAGGTGCTGCAGAACCTGGGAAGATGAGCCCCAAACCTTGCTGGGGGGAGGGGAGCAGGGAATGAATGGAAAGGGTTGGGAGAGGCACCTCAGCTGACAGCAGAAGGATGAGCAGGACTCCTTCGCTAGGAGCAGAAAACAGGCAGGATGAAAACTGGGGCTTCTAGGCACAGGGCACAGTCCATGCAAAGGCGGGGAGTCCAGAGCAAGTGAGCTGAGTGGAGTGTGCAGGCAGGGGCCGCCAGGTTGGCAAGGTGCCACCAGGACACCAAGTGAGGAGGTCCCTGTAGTGCCCATCAAGGGGGCATGGATTTCATCCTGAAAGCTGGGGCTCATGCTGAAGGGCTTTGTGCAGGAAAGCAGCAGAGTCGAGTCCTAGCTCTGCCACTTAAATTTTTGTGATATGAGAAAAGCCCGTTCCCCTTTTCATACTGTAAAATGAGTACAGTAAAACCTCCCTACAGTCTTGTTGGGACGACTGAAAGGGGTGAATGGAGAGCCCCAAGTCAATGTCTGATGCGTGGGACCTGCTTTCCCTTGTCCTTTTGCTTCTCTGCGGCAACATCCACATGGAGCAGACAAGCAGGGCACTTCAGGATGGCTGCAGTGTCAGCTCCGCGAACATGAGTCCAGGGGAGTCAGTCACCCCAGCCGCTCTCCAGGGCCCAGGAAATCGCTCTCATCATGTTTGATTGCAATCAAGAACAAGCTCTGTCCTTATTCTCGTTTATAATAAAAAGGTATTTTATTCTGATTATAAAAATACTGTCTCCGGGAAAGATGGTGGCATGAGAACAATTTTTTAAAATACGAACTAAAAATAGAGAGGAAAATGCCAACTCGAACACGAAAGGACCCACCCTGTGACACAAACCCTGAATAACAATTTCCGTCCGGAGCGTAGGAGGGGATCCCGCTGCCGCAGCCCCGCGGGGTCAGGCGCGGAAGAAAGGGCTCCAGGCTCGGAGTGCCGCAGGGAGGGCGGGAACTAAGCCGAGCGTTTTCCTGGGGCTCGGTCCCCTCACCGGGCGTCGCATCAAGAAGTGCAGTGATGACAGGCTGGTGAGGAGAGCGAGGCTGGGACTGCGTCTGAGAACGGCCTCCTGTGCCGCTTCGGTAGCAAGAATCCGGGCGAGGAGAACGAACGGCTGCGCCGCGCCTGACAGGCCGGAGCTGGCGGAGCTGCCTGGGCGAGGGTCCGCGGCCACCGGAGCGCAGGGCGGGAAAGAGCGCGTTTGGGAGGAAGAGGGCGCAGAGAAGGGCGGTGAGGGAAAGACACCATCCTTCCGAGTCAGCTGAGCAGCAAGAGGACAAGCCGCCTTCTGCTGTAGAGCAAGGTTTCCCTGCGTGGCTCCACTCCAGAAGCAGCTGAGGGGCGTCTCGAAGTTCTCGCTGCTCAGGCCCCCCCAGACCAACTGCACCTCGGGCCTGTTCACTCCCCGCCGTTCTGAGGTGCAGCCAGGATTGAGAACTGCTGCTCTGGAGATAGAACGGTGCTTTGAAACACTGTAATGACTTCGAGGGTTCTGGATGGCGTTTTAAAATGCCCTCCAGTGAAGAGTGTCGACATGTACTGTCTCATTTAAATCAACTCGGTCACCAGTGAGCCCCAATTTACAGACAGTGATGACTATTCATTGAGCAGTTACTGTGCCCTAGACAACACCTCATTGAATCTCACAACAGCCCTGTGAAATTATTCCCTCTGCAGAGGAAATTGTGGCACAGAGCATTTAAGGAACTTGCGCAAGATCAGCCACTAATACACCGCAGGGGCAGAACTGAGCCTGCGTGTCTGGCTCGAGCCGGTCCTGGCCAATACACCAGCCAGCCGTCACACTGTCCAGGTCCGCCCCTCAGCCTGCCTTCTGCCGGAGGGAGGGACAGGGCCAGCCTCTGATCCCTCAGCCAAGACTCTATTTAGACTCGCTTGGGAGAAGCAACCTGCAAGCGGCAGCTGTCCCCAAGACCAAAGCTCCTTTGCTACAGAACTCGACTCTGAAAGCAGCCAGTATGAATGGAGTTGGCAATCTGAAAGACGAAGTGTCTGGAGCCCTGCAGCATGCTCTATTCTGGGCGTGCACCTGCCTCCTCGGTCCCTTCCCGCCCCCACTCCCATCCCGGCTCCCCCTCCAACTTCTCTTCCTTCTCCTGCCTTCCTTCATGCCTCAACCTCCTTGACCTAAAAAGCTCTGTCGTCTTTTTACTATAAAAGTAATACATTTTCATAAGAATAAATTAAGATGACACAGAAGTATATAAAGTGATAATGTCCCTTCTCTCTGTCCATAATACCAACCCCCAGCAACACTGTGTCCTGTGGTGCACAGTTTGCTGTGTGTTCACCTGGACCTCATGTGTGCTTATGCAAACATATATGCTCATCTGTAAGTGTTTTTGCTTTTGACCTGTCTATAAAAATGAAATTGTATTTTATATGTTATACTACAACCTTATTTTTCCCCTTAAAAATATATCATGAATTTTTTTCAAAGCAATATATATGAATCTTCCTCATTCCTGTTGAGATTTATTAGAATTCCAAAATATTAATTCCTATAATTTAGTTATCATTCCCATATTAATGGACATTTCTGTTACTTCTAGGTTTTTGCTACTACCAAAAAAAATGCTGTCGTGAATATCTTTGTGCATAACTTCATATTCTTGTGCTGTTTTTTTTTTGTAAGGGGTTCCTAGAAGTGAGATTACCTAGGTCATAGGATGGGAGCATTTAAAATTTTGATGGTAATGATGATGATGTTTTTAGCATTTATTTCAATGTGCCAGGCATTATAAGAACATTATATTCATTATCTTATTTAGCCCTCTCAACAACCCCAAGAATAGATTCTATTATTATCCTCATTTTCATGCAACGAAATTGAGGCCTAGAGAGGTTGGATCCCTGCCCCCAAGTAACACAGCTAGTGAACGGACTGTCCTCCAAAAAGGCTGGACCAGTTTTCACACGAGCAGCAGGGCCCGTTTCCTCATGCCCTCTCCACCACAGGATCTGATTGTCTCTATAAAGAGCTGAAAATCTAAAGGTACCTCTTTCTTGATTTGCTTTCTCACTCCTTGAGGTTGAACATCTGGGGCCTCCACTGCCACCACCCTGTTTCCAACCATTGTCTCTCCCTCTTGGACCAGAGCCTCCACAGGCTCCTGCCCCGGGCCCCCCTTCCAGCCCATCCTCCATACTGCCACCCCTGAAGCCCTATGACCTCTCCTCATTGCCTCCAGGACAAAATCCTGACTCCTTGGTCTGAGATTTAAGGACCTGCCATGCCTACATCCCTCCCCTCCTTTCAAAGTCAGTGTCCTTTCTCTGACCCTCCTGTTGGCTTTTCCAAACTATGACCATGCACCTTCATATCTCTGGGCCTGTTCACATGCCATTGTCTTTCTGGAAGGCCTTTCTGTTAGGTCCGGAGCCGAGAGGGAGACACACGGAGCCTCATGTGTAGCAAAATGCTGTTTATTTGAACATCTGGGTGCACATGGGTGGAGGCCAAAAGAGCGTCCACCACGAGGGACGGGAAATCCTTGGGTTTTATAGGGTTTTTCAGGGGGAAGTGAGTAACACCTGCAGAGAGAGGGGAGGGGGTAGCTTCGTCCTTATGGGGTGGCAGGGGGGATAGGAATGCCGGTGTCGCAGCAGTTGTCTGTGGTCAGAGTTAGATTTAAAACCTCTGGACTCTCCAGACTCCTGCGGCTTTTGTTTCACAGACTTTACGATCACTATCTAAGTTTTACTTTTTGGGTTCCCAACCGGAACAAACCTAACACTTTCCATCTTTAATTTGCCTGGAAAACTCCTACTCATCCTTCAAAAAACCCAGTTAAAACGGCTGCTCTGGAAGCCAGGATGAAACCAAGAAGGAGAACATCAAAATGTTAATAGTGGCAGTGAAATTGCAAGTGACATTTATTTCTTTTATACTTTTTTATGCTTTCTAAGTGCTTCGCAATGAGTAGCTATTACTTTAATGATTAGAAAAAATAAAGTAACTTTAATTTTTTAACATCTTTCCATTGAAATATCTTATGCTTTATGAAGTAGTGCCTTAGGGCCCTGACCTAGATCATTCTAAATTAGCCTCTGAGAGGAATCTTGGCTTGCCTCTTGTTTCATATTTGAGTCAAAATAGGCATCTTTTTCCACTGAGGAAATTTCCAGAATGCCTGGCACATAGTTGACCCTTGATGGATGGTTGCTGGATGCATTAATTAATTAACAAAAAGTCAAGTACGCACACAGTGTGGCTGACTTCTAAAGCCATAAGCTCCTCTTGCATCCAAAAGAAGATGCCTTCCTCGTCTCCACTCCTGAAGAAACCATGGGCGAGCACGGCCCCGTAAGCCAGTCCAAACACGCGACCATTTCAGGCGTCCTCTAGTGTTCAGTGGCTGTGAGAGTAGGTGTTACACTGGCACACATCCGGCTCAGCAATGGACCTGCGTCTCATTCCCAATGATGGAGGCACAGTTTGAGAGCTGAGGGGTAGAGGAGAGGGACTGACTCTGCTCTGCTCCATGATGCAAAATTCTGATCCCTCTGAACTCTCTGTAGGACGGCAGCCTTGCCAATTCTGTAGCAGCTAGGAAACGCATCTTTCACCCCTGGTGGACTTAAACTGTAAGGCTTCAGAGAATTATCTTTTCTCTTTGGAAGGTGTTTATATGGGTACATGTCTATCTTTACTGCATAACAAACCACAACAAGACTTTCATATTTCTCCTGACTCTGTGGGTTGGTTGGGTCACTCCACTTCTGGTTTCACCTGGGCTCGCACATGCAGCTGCATTCGCTTGCGGAAAGGCCTAAGATGGCCTCCGCCACATGCTTGCTAGTGGACTCCTCCACGTGGCCTCTTGTCTTGCAGAAGGCTGGACTGGCTTTCTTGCACAGTGGCCTCAGGACAGGACTCCAAGAGATCAGCCGCCATGCACCAGCATTCGCCAAGCTTCTGCTCCTGTCGTGTTTGCTCATGTCCCACTGGCCAAAGCAAGTCACATGGCTAAACCCAGATTCAGCGAGGGAGGAGGCTTGGAGCTCCCCTCTTGATGGGAGCAGTGATAAGGAACTTGTGGCCAATTTTAATTCACCACAACCTGCATGAGAGTGGGAGGCAGAGGGGAGCAGTGTTCGATCCTCACTTAGCAGCTGGATGACTGAGATCGCAGAATGATGTATCCACCACACGGAGGCGGAGAGCTGTCAAAGAGAGTGGATCTGGGGGACACCTCCCCTGAGACTGCACTGGGAGGGCCAGAGCCCCAAGGCCACCGCTAGCTGTTCCGCAGGCCCCTGCTCTATGAGGTTCTGCCCTAGACAGAGTACGACCTGAGGACATGCACTGCAGGAGGACTGGAAGTGAATCCTGAAGAGAGACCAGTACCCACCGGTAGGGGAAGAATTTCCCAAAAGCCAGATAAAGACCAGAACAAAAACCGTCTCTCAGGAGGTCGGAGACCTGAGCAAGGTCAGGAACTGAGTGTGCCTAAGAGGAGACTCCGGGGCAGCTGCAGAGGTGCATACTCCGGTCTCCCTTCAGAAAGATCTTGCCTGTCAGCTGCAAGAAGGGCAGCTGGCTGCCAGCCTCCGGCAGTTAGGCCTTGAGGGTCCAGCTCCGAGTGCTAATTCTAGCTGAGGCCATGCTCTTCCCGGGAAGCCCACCAACTGGTGACTGAGCCTGGTAGGGGAACTCAAGCCCGGCCATTTCTGTGCAGTGTAGGATTCTTGTAAAACTATCTTTGCTCTAGAGCTTCTGTTAGAGCCGGTTAACCTCGGCCCCAGGAACAGAGAGGCGGAGTCACCGAGGCTGCAAACGGCAAAGGAGTTTATTGGCTAGCTCGAGCTAGGGTCCAAGTCCCAGAACGCCAATGCAGTGGCCTCCCTATGAACCAGGACCCCTCCCTGGGGTAAAAGTTAAGTTTTTATACTTTTCTGCA
Source organism: Varecia variegata (assembly GCA_028533085.1). Classification (NCBI taxonomy): domain Eukaryota; kingdom Metazoa; phylum Chordata; class Mammalia; order Primates; family Lemuridae; genus Varecia; species Varecia variegata. Next base: position 135,673,570 of record CM052436.1, on the reverse strand, counting down.
GGTCACACACGACACGCTGGTTTCACACGACACGCTGGTTTTACACGACACACTGGGCATACTATCCTCCCTCTCCCCTTAGTTCATTTATTTTTTTAAAAATTGTTAATTATGTTGACTCTTAATTGGTCCAGTTTTAAGTCATCATTTTTGTTCCTGATTGGTCCTGTTTTAAGCCATTATTTTTTTATTTTTGTCGTAACAAGATCTGGACAGTTTGGGCTCTGGGCCATATCTTGTTCACATAAAATATGTGTGTTATAATCACTTAAAAACTTCTGTGTTAAAAATAACAAGCAAGAACAAATAAGTTTACAAAAGCAAAATGGCAGGTTAAAACAAAATGACAAATTAATAATTTTTGACATGACATTCAAATTATAACACTTCATGCAGTCACGGCACACCGTCAGATCAGCATCACGGTCAGGTTTTCCCTACTTCCTCCCTCTTCCGCCTTTCACAGGTGCTGCGCCCAGTAAACCCTTTGCTCTGCTGACAGTTATGGAGCATTTGTCGTGCGTCAGGCACTGTGCTAAGTGATCCACGTGCATTGCCATTTGGTTGCCACAGCAATCCTATGACATATGAACGAATATCACTCCCACTTTATAGGTGAGGAAACTGAGGAACACAAAGATTATGTGGCTCACCTTGTGAAGGGCGTGGGGGGACCATGGCCCGGAAGAGGTGGAGTCAGGATCGGTTCCGGGATTGGATCTGCTCCCCCGCTCCGCAGGGAGGACACTGATGTACCTTTTCAGCATCTGACTGCTCTGGCTGCTCATGTTTTCCAGACTCTCGTTTCCTTTAGATTTTAAAAATGAACTTCCCTTCTTGAATTTGTAAGACTTTGGAATGAAGTTTCCTTGCAGTCTGGTCATAGATTTATTAGCGAAAGCAAAAGTTAAGGGCTTCCCTTTAGTAAAGTTTCATCCGAGGTTCCACCTTGGGGCTTGACTGATCAAGTAAAGCACTCAGTGTGCATATAGCGTGGGAAGAGCTGCCTCAGTTTCCCCAAGGTCAGCAGGCCCTGAAAGGCCAAAGACCTGAATGTGAGGGATGCTGCAGGTTAGAGGAAGAGTGGGGTTCGTTGACCCCTCACATTGTTGTCGAAATCACAAGGGGGTTTCAGTCTAGGTCCAATTGCTCATTGCACAAAAATCGAATTATTGAGATGAGACAACTAAGATTATCAAGGAAAAAAGGAATTTTTAATACTACGGACACTGGGAGAACGGGAGAAGGAGAAGCTGCCTCAAATCCGTCTCTCTGACTAATGGATCCTGGTTGTTTTAAGGAGGGGCCACGTGCCTTGGGGCAGGTTTGGAGGATGGTGAGTCCTGGCCTCAGCAGTCTGCCCAGGGGCCTTCAGAATCTCAACTCCTTTGTCTTGCAGAAAAGTCACCATTTCTGGGAAACAATGCAAAAGGTCAAACAGTTAGTAAAGGGGAGAGATTATAAAAAACATACGCAGTCCTTGAAATCTGTTCCTGGAACCATTCACGACATCAGAAATGAGCTTCCAAGAATAACATGGGGAAGTTCCCAGAAGGGTGCCTGCCTCTCAGAGAGGCACAGAGTTAGTCACTCCCCTTGGCCCAGGGAAGACCACCCCCTCCCCACGAGCCAAGCAGACAGAGAATGGTCCCTGCTAGGGAACTTTCCTATTTTATGCCTCTAGTAATATCATCAGAACACAATGATGGCATCTTCCAGGAGCCTCCAGAGCTGCTCCGCTAAGCTCTTGTATCTATCAGAATTCCAATTTCATCTATACTTCATGACCCAGATTCTTCATTGTAGATCTCTATGGTCTAGATATCCTTCAGCCCACCACCCCCAAGGAGCTGGTCTCCAAAGTCTCCTCTGTATACAAGATTCCATATGTCAAACAAATGAAATAGACATCCCAACAAAATTAGCCAGCACGAACCTGGCTTCCAGCCCAGGTATTCTGTCCCGAAAAATAACTTAGTCACTGAGTGGACTTGGGCAAATCACTTACTTCTTTGAGCCTTGGTTTTCTCAACTTCAAAATGGGGTTAATAATAGTACCTGCCTCATCAGGTGTTTATGAGGATCACATGCAGTGGTGCTTATAAAGTGCTCAGACCAGGACCTGGCACAGAGGCAGCACCTAACATATCTTCCTTACTATCGCATTTCGGGTTCCTCAAAGAGCAGGACTCAGGTTCGTAGTTGATTTATGGGGTGATCCCAGGAAGCACAGTGGAAAGAGTGAAATGAGAAAAGCCAGTGAGAGGCATCATCTGAGGCTTCCTTCTGTGGGCACCCAGGGCTCAGGCCCTCTGGGAAACAGTGTGACACGCACATCAAAACTGCCAGGAAGCTGGAGCTGGTCCACAGACTCCCAGCCCCATCTGTGCAGGCTGCCCTGCGGTATGTCTGGGTGCTCCCGTGGGAGGAGAGAAACGCTTGCAGAGCAGAGAGATGCAGATACTTGGGGAGGGACACGGTCAGCTTAGGAGGGCTGAGGGGATGGGGGGCATCCGTCCCTTCTGCTCCGGTTACCATTACTGCTACTGTAACTACAAGCACGTGTAACAGGGTACATTGTCTTGTGCTACCCACTCAAATAAACAGACCACGACAAACAACCCAGTGCAATTTCCACTGTCTTCTGCGATGCTCAAATTTCAATAAATAGCCGAATAGACTCCATGGTTCACTGCCAGGAAAGAAGGGAAACTCCCAGTCACTGAGGGCTTCCATGTGGCAGGCACTGTGCCAAGCACACAGTCCTCACACAACTCATGAACCCGGGTATTAATATCCCCATTTTGCAGAGAACAAAACTGAGGCATAGAGAGGTTACATATCTTGCCCAAGATTCTACAGCATGTAAAAGGCAAAACTGGGATTCAAAGACACAGAACAAGACTCCAGCATCCATCATCTCAACCTCTGTGGAATTAAACTGAAAACAGCACAGTTCCATGGCGTGGTCAGGAGACCTGGGGAGTGGGTGGGACAGAGGCACGCCCTCAAAGTCAGGTGCCAAGAAGACTGAGCTAATGACATCATTAAACACTGCCCAAGGGTCCCCCTTCCAGTCCAGAAGGATTTCTCTTCTGTTCTTAGGGAAGCCAAAGTAACAACTTGCACACTTAGAACAAACACAGTCATGAATTCAGACTGACTTTTTTAAAGGGGAAAAACCCAGCTGTGTAAAATAATTTAAAGAGGTTGATTCAGAACCCATGTGAGTGACCATGGCCTGGGGATCCACAAACCCGAGCAGCCTTGAGTAAGCGGTCTTGAGGCAGCCAGGTTAGTTTGGTTTCATACATTTTAGGGAGACACGAATTGCAGGTAAAAATCATAAATCAATACATGCAAGGTTATATTGGTTCTGCCCGAAAAGGTGGGAGGTGGGGTGGGGGCTTATAGGTTACAGGTGGGTTCAAAGATTCTTTGATTTGTAATTGGATAAATAAATAAAGCTTACCTGGAATGTTTTCAGGTAAGATAAGGAAATAGTGAGAGACAGCCACAATATACCTTTGACTTAAGTGATCTGTTAAGCAAAGAGACAGCCTGCAGGTGTGGTTTAAACTTTGCCTTGTGTGACCTTAGGTCCTGTTAATAATTCAGTATCTTATGTCATGAAGAGTGTGTTTTGTCAGTCTTATGATTTCTGTTTTAACATTAATGCTGGCCAACTGTTGTTTCTAAACTCCAAAAGGGAGAAGGTTTAAGGAGGCATGTCAGACTTCCCTTCCCTTCAGGGCCAGGAACACAATTTTAAGGTTTTTCTGGGGTCCCCTTGGCCAAGACGGGGTCTGTTCAGTCAGCAGGGAAGCTTAGGGTTTTATTTTTAATTTACACCTTGATGCCATTGTTAATAGGGTTCCTTTCCATTTTCAACGGTCCAGGTTTAGACACTACATTGTACATCTCCCTATACAAAATACTGTTATGTTCACAAAGAGCTTCCACATGGGTCATTTTATTTTATCCTCCCACAACCTTGAAAGGGAGCTGTTTCTGGTGCCATTTGATGGAGAGCAAATTGAGACCCAGACAGCTGCACTATAAGGCCCTGGTCTGGTTCCAAAGCCCAGGTTCTTTCTGCTTGGCCTTCATGCATAGTTCTTAGACTGGCATCCACTCACGCATTCATTCATTCATTCTGCTGTTGAAACTGCAAGGAAGTTTCGGTCTAGGTCCAGTTGCTCTTCACACAAAGATCCAATTATTGAGACAATGAGGATGGCCAAGGAAGAAAAGGATTTTTAATAGGACAGATGCTGCCTTGAATCCGTCTCTCCAAATCCGTCTCTCCAAATCCATCTCTCCAAATCGTCTCTCCTACAGAGATCGTGGGCTTTCAAATGAGGGGCCACATGCCTTGGGGCAGTGGGGTAACTAACAAGGGGCTACCAGCATTGGGAACAGGTTGTGGGGGATGGTGAGTCTTGGTGTCAGGAAGTCTGCTGGGGCCTTCAGAATCTCAGTTCCTTTGTCTTGCAGAAAATCCACCATTTCTGGGAAACAACTCAAAAGAGCAAGTAGTTAGTTAAGGGAGAGGATTATACAGGGATCACTGAAATTTGTCTAATGGGGGGCAGTTACAATTCAGTCTGAAGCTGCCCTTTATAAAAATTAATAAAGGGCCACAGGTAGGAACTGTGGTAGGGGAAATATATATATAAAACCTGCCACTGTTCCTTGGCTTGCTTTCCTATGATTGTTTACTACTCAGGAGTCACATAGGTGAAGGTCTTAAAGAGTCTTAGCTTTCTTCATTGCTCCCACAGATGCCATCAGCCTTGTGAGGCCTAAGGCTACTGTCTGAGATCTCTCCCAGCCCTGCGTTCTGGTGGAACTGCCGACCCACCCAGACCAGTGGCCCAGACCAAGGAACTGCCGCGACTGGGACTTCAACCCCCACCCAAGAATGGACTCAACAAAGAAGACAATTTCTACACCCCTATGCCCACCCCAAACCCAGCCCATTAGCAGACCCAATTGCCTAGCTCTTTGCCGGCTAAACTTTCTTTAAAAACCCTTTCTCCCCAAATTCTGAGGGAGATGAATTTGAGAACTTCTTCCTGTCTCCTCCCATGGCACTTGCGATATTAAACTCTTTCTCTGCTGTGACGCCTGCTGTCTCATGTATTGGCTTCCTCTTGAGCAGCGGGCAATAACCGGGCAAAGCTGTAACAGTCTTTTTCTCTTGAGCACATTGTGTCAGTTCTTGTGTTTGGCTCTTCTTCCAGAAGCTCCAGGTCTAGAACAATGCAAAGCCAGACTTGACAGACAAACCAAGACAAATACTGTATGATCTGACTTTTACGTAGAATCTAAAAACTTGAAACCAGAGAGTAGAATGGTGGCTGCCAGGAGATGGGGACTGGATGAATTGGGGAGATATTGGTCAAAGGGTCCAAACTTTCAGTTATAAGAGGAACGAGTTCTGGGCATCTTGGCAGTGATGTTTGTGTTAATTGATTTGATTGTGCTAATCATTACACTGCAGTAATTCAGGAGATGCCACCCCAGAACGTGATGCTTTGGTACACTGATCACTGTGAATTGAGGCACTTGGAGAACAGCGGATACAGACAACAGCTTTCTCTGAGCTCCCCTTAGCTGCCTAAAGACAGCTCCTCCAAAGAAAACTCAACTGTCATGAATCCCCTCCCTGGGGAACTCACCAACCAGGGAAGACTAATTTGAACCACAGGAGAGGGGCCTTGGAGGTCAATGCCAGCCCAGACAGAATGTCACCTACTCTTCTGAGGGTTGCTCCAGACAATTTTATTACCTGAGAGATGTTTTACCTGCATAGCAAAACAGCTTTTGTTCTCCATATACTTCTTCCCATCACCCTCCCATAGCTTGTGTTTCCACACCCCCTTGAAGCCCCAAGCCACTCTTCCTTTCTGTAGCTCAGGATGCGATACAAGCTTCACCCATTTGACTCTTCTTCTAGTCTCTCATTTTGTGGGACTCTCATGCATAAGTACATAGTTAAATACAATTTTACTCCTGTTAGTCTGTCCATGTAAATTTATTTTGCAGCCCAGCCAAGGAAATTAGAGGGGTGGAAGGAGGCCATTTTTCCCTCCCCTACAATATAACATATGCATATATCGAATCATCACATTGTATACCTTGGACATAGTCAGTCTTTATGTGTCAGTTAAATATTTTTAAACTAAAAGAAAAAAAAAAAACAGAATTGAGCCCCTGTCCCAAAGCCATTGGGATTCTGCACGTGTTATATAGTGGATCCAACTCTTGGAACATACCTCTGCCTTTGAATCCTGGTCCTGGCACTAGCTAAGTGACTCTTCCTGGCCAAGTCTCAAGTTCTCCATCTGCAAAATAAGATAATCAGAGCAAGCATCCACCTTGTGCAGCTGTGGGGAGGCTGAGAGGAGATAATGCATGGGAAGAGCTTGGCACCACGCCTGGCACACGGGAAGTGCTCC